>BLSH010098903.1:999661-1019102 GCA_018402905.1 Glandirana rugosa | reverse complement strand
AAAAAAAAAAAAAAAAAAACAGTGATTTGAATGGGACCTAAAAATGATGACTGCATTGTTAATTTATTACAGCGATTTGTATAGCACTGACAATTTATGTATCATAGGACAATGAGGGACAAATGTATTTGATCCCCTGCTGATTTTGTACATTTGCCCACTGACAAAGAAATTATCAGTCTATAATTTTAATAGTCGATTTTAACAGTGAGAGAGACAGAACAACAACAAACATTTCCAGAAAAAACGCATTTCAAAAAAGTTATACATTGATTTGCATTTTAATGAGTGAAATAAGTATTTGATCCCCTATCAGCAAGATTTCTGTCTCCCAGGTGTCTTCTATACAGATAATGAGCTGAGATTAGGAGCACTCTCTTAAAGGGAGTGCTCCTAATCTCAGCTTGTTACCTGTCTCAAAGATCTGTCCACAGAAGCAATCAGATTCCAATCTCTCCCCCAAAGCTGTCCAAGGATGTCAGGGACAAGATTGGAGACCTACACAAGGCTGGAATGGGCTACAAGACCATCGCCAAGCAGCTTGGTGAGAGGGTGACAACAGTTGGTGCCATTATTCACAAATGGAAGAAACACAAAATAACTGTCAATCTCCCTTGGTCTGGGGCTCCACGCAAGGTCTCACCTCGTGGAGTTTCAATGATCATGAGAGTGGTGAGGAATCAGCCCAGAACTACACGGGAGAATCTTGTCAATGATTCCATGGCAGCTGGGACCATAGCCACCAAGAAAACAATTGGTAACACACTACACCGTGAAGGACTGAAATCCTGCAGCACCTGCAAGGTCCCCCTGCTCCAGAAAGCACATGTACAGCCCATCTGAAGTTTGCTAATGAACATCTGAATGATTCAGAGGAGAACTGGGTAAAAGTGTTGTGGTCAGAGGAGACCAAAATCAAGCTCTTTGGCCTCAACTCAACTTGCTGCGTTTCGAGGAGGAATGCCGCCTATGACCCCAAGATCACCATCCCTACCATCAAACATGGAGGTGGAAACGTTATGTTTTGGAGGTGTTTTTCTGCTAAGGGGACAGAACAACTTCACCGCATCAAAGGGACGATGGACGGGGCCATGCACTGGCAAACCTTGGGTGAGAACCTCCTTCCCTCAGCCAGGGCATTGAAATGTGTTGTGGATGGTTATTGCAGCATGGCAATGACCCAAAACATATGACAAGGCAACAAAGGAGTGGCTCAAGAAGCAGCACATTATGGTCCTGGAGTGGCCTAGCCAGTCTCCAGACCTTAATCCCATAGAAAATATGTGGAGGGAGCTGAAGGTTCGAGTTACCACACGTCAGCCTCAAAACCTTAATGGCTTGGAGAGAATCTGCAAAGAGGAATGGGACAAAATCCCTCCTGAGATGTGCAAACCTGGTGGCCAACTACAAGAAACGTCTGACCTCTGTGATTGCCAACAAGGGTTTTCCCACCAGGTGCCAAGTCGTGTTTTGCGAAGGGGTCAAATACTTAGTTCACCCATTAAAATGCAAATCAATTGATAACTTTTTTGAAATGCGTTTTTATGGATATTTTTGTTGTTATTCTGTCTCTCGCTGTTAAAATAAACCGACCATTAAAATTATAGACTGATCATTTCTTTGTCAGTGGGCAAACATACAAAATCAGCAGGGGATCAAATACTTTTTTCCCCTCACTGTATATTGTACATTCACATCAGTCCCTGCTCTCAAGGAGCTTACAATCTAAGGTTCCTAATTCACATTCATACATACACATACGAACGCCAATTAACTTTCCAGCATGTCTTTGGAGTGTAGGAGGAAACCCATGCAAGTGCAGGGAGAACATGCAAACTCCATGCAGATCGCATCATGTTTGGAAATCAAACCGATGACCCCAATGCTGCCAGGCATTCTCTACATAAAAGGTAAAAAAAAAAAAAAAAAAAACTTTACAGCTTCTCCCACCAAGCTTCCCTTATACTTACCAGCCATGTGCATGGGACAAGAGGCTCTCTCGGCTTTCTGCCTCCTCATTGGCTCAATCACAGCCAGTGAGGAGGGAGCGAGGTCTTATGGAAACACAGCGCCGGCTTGGGAGCGGGGACCCCCAAGTGCCCCCATAGCAAGCAGCTGGCACTAGCCGCGCGGGGAATTAGAAGTGCTGGCAGGGTGAATCAGGGCGGCAGGTAAGTACAACACGTTTGTTATTTAAAAAAAAAAAAGATGAAAACGTTTACAATCACTTTAAATTTGTTTACCGGCAACAAAAGCAGGTAGGGCATGCCGACACTTGTAGTTCCTCAAGGCTGCCATGATTTAGAAACTCAGACGCTGACTTACCATGGCTGTGACCGTGGCTATGTCCACCCTCTCCTTTAAGGTGGCGCACAAACTTCTCTACGACCAGGAAGGCGATAATTCCTGCCAGCACCCACAGGCCGACAGACATCATATGGGCATGGCTGTGGTCTGCCAGAAAAACACACAAACATGGAGCATTAATACTAAGGAATTACATGGCAGCGCCAGCTATGATTTTTTTTTTATTTTGGTTAAATCTGTAAACCACCATTGCTAAACCTGCTTCTGAAACGAGCTTGCAGCATGGCTGTGGTGCTGATCCCTGCCCAACAAGCATGCAACAAGTGAAGTCAAAACTCCTGATTTTCATATTTCTCCTGGGTCCGTGACTCCTTAAGTACAGTACTGAAGCCAAAGGACTAACATAGACTTGGGACCCAACAAGTTGGTGTAACCATATAGGATAGGCTTTTGACCCAACAAGATGGTATACACCATCTTGTTGGGTCCCAAGCCTATCCCTGTATGCTTATACCATCTTGTTGGGTCCCAAGCCTATCCCGTATGGTTACACCATCTTGTTGGGTCCCAAGCTTATCCTTTATGGTTACACCATCTTGTTGGGTCCCAAGCCTATCCCTGTATGGTTATACCATCTTGTTGGGTCCCAAGCCTATCCCTGTATGGTTATACCATCTTGTTGGGTCCCAAGCCTATCCCGTATGGTTACACCATCTTGTGGGGTCCCAAGCCTATCCTTGTATGGTTATACCATCTTGTTGGGTCCCAAGCCTATCCTGTATGGTTACACCACCATGACAGGTTCCAAGCCTATCCTTGTATGATTATACCATCTTGTTGTGTTCCAAGTCTATCCTGTATAGTTATACCCTCTTGTTGGGTCCCAAGCCTATCCTGTATGATTACACCACCTTGTTAGGTCCCAAGCCTATCCCATAGGGTATACCATCTTGTAGGGTCCCAAGCCCCACTCGATAGAATCCATGGTTGCCATACACTGGACTGATGATGGCCAAGAATCCTGAAAGATCTACAGGCAATATGAAATAAATGGCTCTGGATGAATAAACGGTTCTGCACGTGCATCTGGCAAAGGTTATGTAAAGAAACAATTTGCATGGTACTGCCCTGAAATAAAGGATAGCTCTCATTTCATTTTTGGGATATATGATGGATTGAGACACATTAATACCTTGTGTTCTAGAAAGGCTTTAATGTGCAACATAGTGATTTGGCTGAAGCACCTTTTGATTGCTTTAGTCCCTTCTCAATAACCTGTATGGTTACATCATCTTAGTGGGTCAAAAGCCTATCCTGTATGGTTACACCATCTTGTTGGGTCCCAAGCCTATCCTGTATGGTTATACCATCTTGTTGGGTCAAAAGCCTATCCTGTATGGTTATACTGTCATGTTGAGTCCCAAACCCACCTCCATAGAAGCCATGGCTTCCATACAATGCAGTTAAGATTAGGGATCAACAGATTATAAATGGCCGATAGTCACTTTTTTTGAAGTATCGGTGACAAAGGTACCCAATATTACTTCAAGGGGTTTTACCGGGGTGATGCATTCGTTCTTTAGAGCAGATGGTCAGCTTTATTGAAATAACAACCGATGTGGCTCAGCAGCCGCTCGGCAGTTATTACAAGCAGTGGGAGGGGATGTCGCCCCCCCACCCCCTGCTGCCTTCCGCCGCTTGCTCGGGCTCTCCCGTCCCAAAGCACGAAGGCCGATGCTTCGTTCGGGTCTTGGACCTAGTAACCCAGAAGCAATGTCATGACATCACTTCCCAGGTTACTGGCATCCTAAAGGCGCCCGTTTTAAAAAAATAGAACGTATTCAAAAACGCCGATCTTCGCATTTTGAAAACTTTCAAGTGCAGAGGAGGGGTTTGGGGTCTTATAGATCCCAAATCCCTCCATAAAAAGTACCGGTCACTGACTATTACTGTCACAAGGGATGTTTATATTCCTTCTGACAGCGATAAAAAAAAAAAATAAAAAAAAATTAAAAATAATAAAAAAAAAAAAAAAAAGTTTAAATCTACAGAATATCGGCTATGGGCCTGAGAGGTGGCAGGAAAAAAAAACAAAAAAAATAAACAAAAATTGGTATTGTGTCGGCCCTGAAAAAAACAATATTGGTCGATCCCTACTTATGATTGCTAACAAGCCTGGAATTAATGGCTGTATGTGTTGGAGATGTGGTGGAGGGCTTAATTCCTTTAGTTATACAGGGATTGTCAGACAGCCCACATCAAACCTAGATTAGCAAACTGACATCTGGTAATGAAAATGTGGATCCCATTGGTTGCAATGAGGCAATAAAAGGCAATGACTGCTCACCGTGAGAATGCCCGTGTCCATGATCATGTGACCCATGATGCCCCTCCTCCACCTGGTGATGTGAATGCGGCTCTAGTGGGGGGGGAAACAGAAGTTCATTTAAAGCTACACCGTGGCAGCACACAGAACTGTAGAGACATTACGGTTTCATACCCAGGGCATGGGGGATAAGGTGCAGGAAGGCATCTCCCAGCAGCCCCCCTGAGGCGAAGCTCAGGAGTAGTTTCAGCAGGGACTGATGCTGGCTGCTGTTGGACTGCACAGGGATCAGGAAGAGGATGAAGAATGGCGCTGCCGAGATCAGTAGCGTAGCACCGATCGCCTGCAAGAGAAAGAAGTTGTTAGATAATCCCTCCGAGAGAATGTCAGCGGAAGGAACAGAACAAACAAGGAGAGTAAACAGGACACGCTGGGCCAAACACAATCTGTACAGCAGATGGAGAGAGTCAGTGAGAACGCACACACGTGTGAGAGATTACAGCCACATGGGAACCCTGGCAAGATGACGGCACATTGCAGAGCCCTGGCAGAGCTCGCCAACAATGAGCCGATGAGGGATCGGGATTATAGGCAAAGCTACGAGAGGACAACGCCCATCACACAGAAGACAGAATGGGTGAAATATAAAAATCCTGAGCCACTCAGTCCAATCTATGATAGGCAGGCAATGCTGAATATTAAATCTGAACGCCAGAGGGGGGTGGTTTGAGGATGGGGAGTTGGGGAATGGCTACACCCTGACCATAAGCATGTCATGAAAGTGATTGTAAACCTTATACTAAATAACATACGTTTTACTATCCTGCTTTGTGTAATGGTTTTGCAAAGCAGCCCTGATCCTCTTCTGGGGTCCCCCCACCAGTGCTCCTAGCCCCTCCCCTCTGCTGAATGGGACACTTGTGCTTTCTTGCTGCCATTGACACACAGAGCATGGCTTGGTCCTTGTTGGATCGGGCTCAAGTATAAAGGGGAGGGGGTTGGGCTGCGGATCAGTGAAGGCTTTTTATCTTAATGAAGAAAATGCATGCTGCCCGATTGCCTCCACACAGTACTGGCACAATACCCCCCCAGCCATGGGCTCCGCTTCCCCATCTGTGGGCCTGGGACCAACATGGCAGGTATTTTTTGAGCCGCACCCCCCCCCAATCACCCTATATACGCACATATGAACATAAACGCATGCGTCTGGAGCACCCATGTGTGAAAACGTCAATTGCGATACACGTAACATATTACCACGCCGGAGTGTAAACAACAATTCTAGCACAAGACCTCCTACGCAACACTAAACTGATACCTACTGGGGGCCTTTGAAGTGTCGCCTATAACAAATATAGGGTACTGGAGTTTGTCGCCATTTCATGCGTGCATGCAAATTTAAGGTTTGATATGTTGGGTATCTATTTACTCTGTGCAACCTCGTCTTTCAGGCTGGGTTCACACCTATGGGAATTGGATGCGGCTTAAACCGCATCCAATTCCCAGGACACTTGAAAACACATTGTTTTCAATGTGTCAGGTTGGCATAGGTGCGGTGCATTCGCACTCCGCATTGCACAGAAAACGTGTGCGTTTTCCCAGGCCATTATGTTCAATGGGAATGCATCTAACACGGAGATGTGTTCCACTTTGAACAGGGACGTTTTCCCTGCTCACGGCTCCCCCTCCGGGCAGCTGCTGCGCTGCGAGAACGGACAGGAACTGCCAAATGGCGGCTCTAAGCCTTCTCACAGAAAAACAGGCTAAAATTCACAATGGTGCGAATCCAGCCTTATATTTTACTAAAAATCTGGGTAGTTTATTGTGCTTGTTTGCCCTAAAATTCACTTTAGTGAATTACCTTTGCGGTAACATCAAGTGACATAAAAAACTATATGGAACTACCACTATTTTATTCTCTAGGCTGTCTGCTTTCAGAAAATATAGAATGTTAGGGGGTTTTATGTAATCTTCAGGCCTAAAATTATTTTTTGAACATGTGTGCAAAAACAGCTCTGGCAGCGTCCAATGGAAGTTGATTTTCTTTGCGTGGATTGTGTGCAGTATTATACATGGACATTAGTCTGGGGAATGCCCACACCTGTTACTGCTCAGGGTTCCTCAGTGAAGAGGGTCACACCTGATGATTACTCTCGGTCACGGCGAGGCTGGCAGATACGTCAATCTGGAGCTGAAACCAAGACCGGCAGCCTAAGGACTTATTCGCTGTGTTTAGGTGTTTTGTGTGCAGCACTATAGCAATGAAGGAGCCCATACCCACAGCTGAGCCTATCTGTGAAAATGTGTGCTGCGCAGAGAAGAAAAAAAAAAAAAAAAAAGTAGGACACCTCTGACTCCAGGGATGCACAGATCTGTAGATTTTACGTGGGTATGCGTACATGCGTATGTGTATCCATTCATTTGAATGGAAGGAGAATTTTGCATATCTAAAAGCTGTACACATCTAAAACAAGTAATTTAGATGCATATTTTCTGCCAGCACGAACCTGCGCTTAAGTGGAAAATACGCATATACCCGTGTGAATGGACCCAAGTGGAAAATACACATATACCCGTGTGAATGGACCCAAGTGGAAAATACACATATACCCGTGTGAATGGACCCTAGTTGTAGTTTACCCCTTTATATGAAAATGGAGTTGGGTTGGATCAAAAAGGAGAGGAAAAATTGTCTTTTTTTTTTTTTTTTAAATTAAAATGTTTCACCAGCCACAACGAGAATTCCTGTTATTGGCTGGAGCGTAAAGCTTGAGACCGCCGTGCTTCCAGACTCTGATCAATGGCCTTACAAGCCCCCCGCCTTATCATTTGGATAGTCATGCTCCCTGCGGATTGTAGCACTGTAAGGGCTTATTTACGCTTGCTCGGCTTCAACATACATTAAAGTGCCTAATGCTTCAACATGCTTTTCTGATGTTTTTGATGCTTCGGTGAAGCTCTTTTGAAACTGGCAGGTGCCCTGTGTGTGTGGATCTCTCATACCTGCAATTTCTCCAAAGAGAAATTAAAGCCTCTCAAAAGCTGCAAGTGCTTCAAGTGCGACTTCTATGGAGGCTTTGAAGACGCTTTGAAGCACCAGTAAAGCGACATGGGGTATAATTTTTGAAGCGAAAGCAAAGCAAGGGGTAAACAGGACTGTAAGCTAACCATTTTATTTAGTGACATTGGCTTTGACTGGCATTCAGAGAGCTTTAACAAAGCCCGTCTGAAGCCTTGTTTTGAAGCAAGTGTAAGCTAGGCCTAACTGTAATAAGTGTTAGACCACAAAGGCAAGAAAAAGGAAGTAACCTCAAATACCGCACACCATCAGATCTTGACAGTCACTGTAATGAACGCAGCCTCCATCCAAGCCATGCCTCCAGATGCGTATCGTCCAGCCCATGGGACTTAAGGCCCGTACACACGGTCCAATTATCGGCCAAAAATGTTTGTATGACAGCCTGTCCTCCGATAATCCGACCCTCAGTACGCTCCATTCGACAGCCGATTTTCAATTATCGTCCAACAAAAGCTGGATGAGCCGACTTGAAAACTCCTGTCTACCGACAAGGCGTTGTTCGATTTTCGGCTCATCTGTACAGAAGTTAGACAAACAAAAGTTGAAAGTACAAACATGCATGCTCGGAACTCAGGAAAAACCCGGAAGAGTTTGGTTGTGTAAACCTGCGTTCGTAATTCACATTCAACTGAAGTTCCTCTTTATATGCTCGTACCACGTCACTAAGTTCGCATTTGTCGAACGATAATTTTACTACCGCCAGTACGCTAGACAAAATCACGGACAGCCAATTTTGGGAAAATATTGGACGTGCGGTCGTACAATAATCGCATCATGTGTACGAGGCTTTAGTCATGGGACCTCCACAACTAAGCCCTATGGCCAGGGCAATACACATTGGGGGATGTGGCCTGGATGGAGCCAGACTGAGGCGGCTTTCATTACAGTAACTATCAGGCTCTGATGGCGTGCGGCATTTGAGGTTACTTCCTTTCTCTATACAACAATCCAGGATGGCCTCCTCCTCAACCTGAAACCCCAGCAGGAGTCACTCAACTTGGGATATACTGGAGCGGTACCCCCTGACTTTCTGAGTGTGGGTTTACTGTACAGAGTCTGCTGCGTTCACACTGTGCAGTGGTCTTTAGCAGCACGGTTGCACTGGGAATGAGAATTCATTGTTGGGGGAAGAATTAAAAAAGAAAAAGCCAAACTGTAAGACAATGAGAACTATGCTTTTTGATTCAGCAACTTTTTTTTTAATAGTTTAGGGGTGGAAGCTTTAACCTGAGATTTTTGCCCATGCCAGGTAAAGCCACAAGCAGATTGAACTGCAACAAACTCCGAAGTCTTGCGTTCCCTGGCTCTTCCTTTAACCCAGGGGGTCTCCAAACTTTCTACACAAAGGGCCAGTTTACTGTCCTCTGGATCAACTGTGGGTATATTGGGGACACACACACACACTATATATATATATATATATATATATATATATATATATATTTTTTTTTTTTTAATTTCCTTTTATTGGTTGAACTAGATGGACTTGTCTTATTTCAGCCAGACTAACTATGTGAGTGTGTAAACAACATGCATTACGGGAATGTCAAAGGGAAAGTTAGAATAGGCAGTTAGTTTTGCCAGACTTAAAGAGGAAGTAAACCCTGATGGGTTTTACTTCCTCTTTAGTTCCCGCAATGTAAAAGCATAATGGACTAGTATGCATTGCATACTAGTCCATTATGTGCCACTTCCCAGCAGAGGAATCCAGCGATGTCCTTTTTTTTTTTTCAGATCCTCAGAGTTTTTTGCCAAGAGGTACCATGTTGAACTTCCAGTGACCAGTATGAGAGAGTGAGAGCGATAACACCCAATTTAACACACCTGCTCCCCATTCACACCTGAGACCTTGTAACACTAACAAGTCACATAACACCGGGGAGGGAAAATGGCTAATTGGGCCCAATTTGGACATTTTCACTTAGGGGTGTACTCACGTTTGTTGCCAGCGGTTTAGACATTAATGGCTGTGAGTAGAGTTATTTTGAGAGGACAGTACATTTACACTGTTATACAAGCTGTACACTCACTACTTTACATTGTAGCAAAGTGTCATTTATTCAGTGGTGTCACATGAAAAGATAGAATAAAATATTTACAAAAATGTGAGGGGTGTACTCACTTTTGTGAGATACCGTATATGTATTATATATTTTTTTTTCTCAACTGTGTATATAGTTATTTACCTTCAGTTCTGATTTAGGCTGATCACAGCTTAAAAAAAAAAAAAAGGGGGGGGGGGGGTGTCACACTTACATAAGTCCAGAGTGTCACAGGATCCAGCTTCTCTTTTACCCACTGTGGTGGGGAAGGTGGAGAGTCTACGTTGGCTTCACTTTTAGCAGGCTGTTCAACGGCCCCCTGAGGTGGCGCATCTCCAAACTGCCAGCGGTTCCTGAATGCGTCAAGATCATCGTGACCATGAACGTGGTGATCATGACCATGTTGGCCCTCGTGGCTGTGCTCGTGGTGGTCCCCGTGGCTGTGCCCGTGGTGGTCCTCGTGGCTGTGCCCGTGGTGGTCCTCGTGGCTGTGCCCGTGGTGGTCCTCGTGGCTGTGCCCGTGGTGGTCCTCGTGGCTGTGCCCGTGGTGGCCCCCGTGGCTGTGCCCGTGGTGGCCCCCGTGGCTGTGCCCGTGGTGGCCCCCGTGGCTGTGCCCATGATGACCTTCATGACTGTGGCCATGGTGGCCGTGGCTGTGCCCATGGTGATTCTGAGCCAATGCAGTGCACAGCAGATTTACCACCACCAAGGCCAGCAATGTGGCACATGCCACTCGCTTTCCTTTCTGCCAGATTCGACCCATCTCACCTAAAGGACAAAAAAAGAAAAGAAACGGTGAGGGTAGAAGAGATAACCTCATAGGAAGAGCAAATACTTATCTTCTGCATCATCTGGTTTCTAAAGCTACCATCACAGTATGAGGGCCTCACTTCACCACCGGACTTTCTAATAAAATGTTGGAGGAACGAGAGTACATGGTGATGCTGGCTCCATGACCTCAACTGGGAGATTGCACCACTCAAGTCCCCAAGAGACACAAAGTGCCAATGAGTGAATAATCTACCTGCATCCACCAAAGATTCATTTTGGGTTGACCGGTATATTACTAACCACCTGACAACCAGCAACGTATCTGTTTGTCAATAGACTTTGTGGTTATACCATGATGACAGCTGCAGGCACCATTCCGGTATAATTTTTTTTTTTAGAGCCGATAGTTGGTTCTCTTGTAAAAGTGATCCTAGTGGCTAAATAGCCACTGGATTGCTTTAACAAGCAGTGGGAGGGGGATGTCCCCCGCCTTCTGCCTCCTTCCGTGGTTTCACCAGACTGTCCCGGAAAGGCTTTGATCACCTCTGATAGAGGAACCTGGAAGCGATCAGCTTGCATCACTTCCACTTTCCCCGGAAGTAAACATGCCATTTTCAAAAATGAAAAGCGGTTAATCATACCAATCTTGGTGTGATCAAATGCTTTTAAAGGGCAGAGAAGGGATCTGAAGTCTTATAGACCCCAGAGCTCTCCATAAAGAGTACCTGTCACATGGCTATTTACATTCCTTCTGACAGCAGTAAAAGTGATAAAAGAAAATGTAGAAATATAATATAATTACACACACACTACAGACCAAAAGTTTGGACACCCCTTCTCATTCAAAGAGTTTTCTTTATTTTCATGACTATGAAAATTGTAGATTCACACTGAAGGCATCAAAACTATGAATGAACACATGTGGAATTATCTACATAACAAAAAAAGTGTGAAACAACTGAAAATGTCATATTCTAGGTTCTTCAAAGTAGCCACCTTTTGCTTTGATTACTGCTTTGCACACTCTTGGCATTCTCTTGATGAGCTACAAGAAGTAGTCACCTGAAATGGTCTTCCAACAGTCTTGAAGGAGTTCCCAGAGATGCTTAGCACTTGTTGGCCCTTTTGCCTTCACTCTGCGGTCCAGCTCACCATCTGGATTGGGTTCAGGTCCGGTGACTGGAGGCCAGGTCATCTGGCGCAGCACCCCATCACTCTCCTTCTTGGTCAAATAGCCCTTACACAGCCTGGAGGTGTGTTTGGGGTCATTGTCCTGTTGAAAAATAAATGGTGGTCCAACTAAATGCAAACCGGATGGAATAGCATGCCGCTGCAAGATGCTGTGGTAGCCATGCTGGTTCAGTATGCCTTCAATTTTGAATAAATCCCCAACATTTAGGCCTCATACACACAGGCGTATCTAAAAAAATAAACAAAACGTCGGGTCCGACGTCAAGGAAAAAAAGTCAAAGTTTTTCGGCGTTATGCACTGGCGTTTTTGAGCGTTAGTGAGCGTCGGCGTCAATAGGCGTTTTTTTTTTAAAAATCATCCCTCTGCTATTTTTCAACCTAATAACGTTGGCGTCAAAAAACGCCGGAAAACGCCGGTACAATATTAGGTGCCGTTTGTTGGCGTCGGCGTCAAAAAACGTTAAAACGTTACAGCCTCAGAACGCGATGGCCATGGGTTCTACTTTCTGCTCACTAACGCCGACGCCACCTACAGTTAAAAAACGTTGACGTTTTTATGGGGCCATTGACTAACATGGAGAGCTGCAAAAAACGCCAGAAAACGCCAGCGTTAAAAAACGTCCGTGACACACGGACGTTTTTGACGCTGGCGTTTTCTGGCGTTTTTTGCAGCTCTCCATGTTAGTCAATGGCCCCATAAAAACGTCGGCGTTTCTGAGCTGTAGGTGGCGTCGGCGTTAGTGAGCAGAAAGTAGAACCCATGGCCATCGCGTTCTGAGGCTGTAACGTTTTGACGTTTTTTGACGCCGACGCCACAATATGCCAACAAACGCCAACTAACGCCAACGCCAACGCCAACTAACGCCAACAAACGCCACCTAATATTGTACCGGCGTTTTCTGACGCCAACGTTTTTAGGTTGAAAAATAGCAGAGGGATGATTTTTTTTAAAAAACGCCTATTGACGCCGACGCTCACTAACGCTCAAAAACGCCAATGCCTAACGCCGAAAAACGTCAACTTTTTTTCCTTGACGTCGGATCCGACGTTTTGTTTATTTTTTTAGATACGCCCGTGTGTATGAGGCCTTATAAGGCAAGAAATCACACTTATTAAACCTGACAGGGCACACCTGTGAAGTGAAAACCATTTCAGGTGACTTCCTCTTGAAGCTCATCAAGAGAATGCCAAGAGTGTGCAAAGCAGTAATCAAAGCAAAAGGTGGCTACTTTGAAGAACCTAGAATATGACATATTTTCAGTTGTTTCACACTTTTGTGTTATGTAGATAATTCCACATGTGTTCATTCATAGTTTTGATGCCTTCAGTGTGAATCTACAATTTTCATAGTCATGAAAATAAAGAAAACTCTTTGAATGAGAAGGGGTGTCCAAACTTTTGGTCTGTACTGTATATACACACACACACACATATACACATATTGCCCCCATCCCTGCACGCAAAGGTGAACACACGTGTTGATCCTGCATGCACACAAACAGCGATTGCCCCACACGTGAGACATCACCGCACGTCAGATCATGGGCAGTAATTCCAACACCAGACCTCCTCTGTATATCTAAAGTGGTAACCTGCAAAGGCTTTTAAACTCACCTATTGATAGCAACATGGTATTTACTCGGCGTAACAGCTTTTATATTTTAATTAAAAAATTGGTACTGTGTTTTTTTCAAAAACAATGGGGCTTGTAAAACTGCTGCACAAACACCATGCGACATAAAAAATTGCAACACCCATCATTTTATTCTCTGCTTTAAAAACAATTATGTAATGTTTGGGGGTAAAAAGACATTTTCTAGTACAATACTGATTGTTACTAGGGGTTGACAGATTATCAGAGCGGGGGGGGGGGGCATTTCACATTTTTCAAATGGTCGGTATTGGGTCAGAAACGTAGCGATATTGGTCAACCCTTGTCCTCACACAGCGCTCGCTGCAGTCTCTGCCAATCTGTCAGCTGTGCAGTGGGCAGCAGAGAGATAACATCATCTCTCACTGCCCACCTTGCATCACCGATGTTCCGCCCCTACAGCAGGGCCATGGAGGCAGCTCCTAACAGAGCTGCAGCCGAGCAGAGAGATAGTTACATCATCTCCCACATGTGGAAGTTTACCCACTTGGGCGCCGCTGGGAAGAGACTGCCAGAAGTAGTGTAAGTGGTGACACGCTGCATCTGGGTGGCAGGAGACACGCTGCATCTGGGTGGCAGGAGACACGCTGCATCTGGGTGGCAGGAGACACGCTGCATCTGGGTGGCAGGAGACACGCTGCATCTGGGTGGCAGGAGACGGTGGCAAGTGACACGCTGCATCTGGTAGCAGGGGACGGTGGCAAGTCACGCGCTGCATCTGGTGGCAGGGGACGGTGGCAAGTCACGCGCTGCATCTGACGGCAGGGGACGGTGGCAAGTCACACGCTGCATCTGACGGTGGCACGTGACACGCTGCATCTGACGGCAGGAGACGGTGGCACGCTGCATCTGGTGACAGGAGACACGCTGCATCTGGGAGGCAGGGGACGGTGGCAAGTGACACGCTGCATCTGGGAGGCAGTGGACGGTGGCAAGTGACACGCTGCATCTGGGAGGCAGGGGACGTGGCAAGTGACACGCTGCATCTGGCGCCAGGAGACAGTGGCAAGTGACACGCTGCATCTGGCGCCAGGAGACAGTGGCAAGTGACACGCTGCATCTGGCGCCAGGAGACAGTGGCAAGTGACACGCTGCATCTGGCGCCAGGAGACGGTGGCAAGTGACACGCTGCATCTGGGTGGCAGGTGATGTACAGAATATTGGCACCTGTTATTGGCCTGAAAGGTGGTGAAAATCGGTATCGGCCGACCCCTAATTGCTACACAAGCTAAATCGGTTAAAGTGCATCATACAAATGGACGATCACATTAACAAGTAAAACAAGGAGTGTAGAAGGGGAGTGGAGTGGAGCGCAGCTCCTCTGGATATATATATATATATGTGTGTGTGTGTGTGGCATGAGGTTACCAGCCCTGCTGTAATGGATTTCAAATGTGATGAGATCTATGGGCCACTCACACACATTAGATAAGTTGGTGCCAATCAGAATGAACAGCACTTCCAACGCGCCTTCTGGCAGATGTGCATTGCAGGGCCAGAAGAATGGCGCATGCGTTGATGCTGCTCTGCAATGCATGGCAACACACTAAAGCCTCCCACATGCTTAGATTTTCAGACGACCGAACGTCCATTTTTTGTTGGATGTTTGTCTCATGTCAAAAGTGAAGAGCGTACTAACAATATGAAAATTCTCGTACGACCAAATTCAATGTCGGAAGTGACGTAATATGTTCAATAGCTTTGTATGTATTTTCCCGCTTCTGAGCATGCACAGTCGTGATCGTACAATACAAAAAAATCGGACGTTGACTTTTCGTACAAAAAAATAAAATTTTATAGCCCGCACATCCAGCTTTTGTCTTACGAAAAAGCAAAAATCGGCTGTCGATAGAAGCATAATAACGGTAAGAATTTCGCATCGTGTGTATGGGGCTTTAGGCTTGGTCTACACTTGCGGATGGGGAGTGGTAAAAACAGGTGGCTGAGTCACATGTGCAGTTGTCACACTGTGAGCACAACCCCCCCCCCCTCCCCCTCCCCCTCCTCCTCGGGTCTTCCTGCTGGGATTCCCATACAAAAGCAGATTTCTATTCTGTGATGACGGGAGCTCAGATCAGGAGCAGATCCTTCACATGACAAACATCCCGGCTGTATTGTCCCGGGAGGAACCCAAACCCAGAAATAACACCCATCCCCCATACAGCACAGGGACTGATCCTCAGAGCTGCAACCCCTGAATGTTATATACTAAGGCCTCGTACACACGGGACGACGATCGTATACAACAGGTCGTATGACCGACCGTTTTATGCGCGATTAGAGCAGCAGACATACGACGGTCGTACAAGGGAGTTGTATGAGCAGACTAGAAAACTTGGTCGTACCAACAAGCTCTCGTACGACCGTTGTATCGTGTGTACAGAGCAGTTGGTACAACAAGTTGTATTGTGCAAAACACGCATGCTCAGAAGTCAGGAACAGCCGGATGCTAATTACATGCACCTGAACGTTCTTCTGTGGTCGTACGATCGTGTAGTGCAGTCAGTATGCAAGTTACATTATCCAACATATGATTTGCGACGATCGTAAGTACGATCATAGTCCCGTGTGTACGAGGCTTAAGGCCAACCATACACTATACAATCTGATTGTACAATCCCCTTTAGATCTATGTGATCCTCATAGATCCAGTTGTATACAAATTGAATGTCTTGTTTTAAAAGTGATAATAAGTCTCAGTTTTTTTTTTTTTTATTAAACAAACGCGTTATACTGACCTCCTCTGTGCAGTGGTTTTGCACAGAGCAGCCCGGATCTTCCTCTTCTTGGGTCCCTCTTCAGCTCGGCACCCCCCCCCCCCCATGTTCAGTGCCCCCACAGCAAGCAGCTCTCTATGGGGGCACCCGAACCGAACCTCAGCTCCTCTCTCTCCTCATTGGCTCACTCCAGGGTGGATAAAAATCAATGATTAAAAAAAGATTTTTTGATTTAAATTGATTTTTATTTTCATCAAATGTATTTTAATAAAATGCTTTTGGAGTAAAAATGTATCTAAAGATAGTTTTCTATTTAAGATACATTAATAATCTAGTTTATTCAGCATGAAATGGAGCTTCGTTATGTAGCATGAGGCTGTATATTCTGCAATATTTACATTTTTGGTAAACTCATCCAATGAATCCAAGCTCTACAAGCTGAGATATCATGCACTGCATTGATGCATTAACACAATGTCACAGTAACCATGAGATAAAACAAAGTTCAAGGATATTCCTCTATGTACACTACAAACTGTATTATTGAATCAGTTCTGATATCGCTGTTTTACTAACCTGACAGCTTATTATTCTAAATAGGAAACCTTCATTTTGTTTGCAAATATTAAAGATTCTAACTACTGGCAAGAATAAGTCCTTACATTTAAAGAGTACCTGTCATTTCAGATCCATCATGGCAGTGCCCGTTAGCGGGCATCCAATCACCTGCTGCCGCCACGTCCCTCACCTTGTTGTGTCACTGCCGCATCACCAACCGTCCCATTAAAGCGAATGGGACTGTTGGTGAGTCACCAGCGGGTCAGAGGAGGAGGCGCTGGGGACAGAGGTGACAGGTGCTCTTTAAAAACCTTTATTTATTATTATTATACAGGATTTATATAGCGCCAACAGTTTGCGTAGCGCTTTACAATAAAGAAGGGACACAGTACAATTACAATACAGTTCAATACAGAAGGAATAGGAGGGCCCTGCTCGTAGAGCTTACAATCTAAAGGGAGGGGGAGGTGATACAAAAGGTAATGGCTGCAGGGGATGAACTGATAGAGCTGGCTCAGGCACAGGTCTTAGGTGGAGGTGGGGTAGGCTTCCCTGAATAAGTGAGTTTTCAAGGATCGCCTAAAGGCGGACAGGGTGGGAGCTGACCTGACATTCTGGGGCAGGGAGTTCCAGAGGATGGGAGAGGCTCTGGAGAAGTCCTGTAGGCGAGCATGGGAGGAGGTAACAAGGGAGCTAGAGAGAAGGAGGTCTTGGGAGGAGCGTAGAGGACGATTGGGGTGATATCTGTGGATGAGATTGGCGATGTAGCTGGGGGCAGTGTGGTGGATGGCCTTGTATGTTGTGGTTAGTATTTTGAATTTTATACTTTATTTAAATCAAATCCACCCTGGATCACTCATTTTGATTGGCAGCAGCAGGAGGAGCCAAAGGGGAGAGCTGCACACAGAAGGTTTTTTTTTTTAATCTTAATGCATCAAAATAAAAATAAAAACCTTCCGCCTTTACAGCCGCTTTACATTTGTCTTCCTATGACACTGTTTTGGTAAACCTAAAAGGAGATTGTACAATGTATGGGCAGATTTAGAGGTAACAAAACGATGCAATAGGAGTACACACCTCAACAACCCCTTCTATGTGTATCCAATCAGACAGGCCCTTGCACTACATCGTTCAATGAGATTATACAATCAGATTGCATAGTGTGTGGTCTGCCTGAGATCTACCAACAGCTGTACAGCAGAACCTTTCCCTGGACAATCCTCCCTATTTGTACTGAGTAAAGCCCCGTATACACGGGACGACGATCGCACGTACGACCGCGTCGAATCGTATGTTGGCTGTTGTAACTAGCATACTGACTGCGCTACACAATCGTACGACCACAGAAGAACGTTCTGGTGCCTGTAATTAGCATCCGTCCGTTCCTGACTTCTGAGCATGCGTGTTTTGCGCAATACAACTTGTTGTACCAACTTCTCTGTACACACGATACAACGGTCGTATGAGCGCTTGTTGGTACGACCAAGTTTTCTAGTCTGCTCATACAACTCCCCTTGTACGACCGTCATATGTCGGCTGCTCAAAATCGAGCATACGAACAATCGATTTTGCATACAACGGTCGTGAGTACGACCTGTTGTATACAACCGTCGAACAGTGTGTGCGGGGCATAAGGCATCTTCTTGTACTATGTAGGTAGATCTAAAAAAACGATTGTACAATCGGCTTGCATGGTGTATGGTCGACATAAGGCAGATGATACTCTACAATCCAGCTGTACAATCGCCTTTAACTCTTAGATCAACTATGTAGTGCAAGGGTCTGCCTGATCAGATAGCGATGGAATGGACAGTTTAGGTTTGAGCTTATTATATATTGGGTAGATCTAAAGCTGGCCATACACTATACAATCTGATTGTACAATCTCCTCCAAGGGGACCATACAATCTGATTGTACAATCTCCTCCAAGGGGACCATACAATCTGATTGTACAATCTCCTCCAAGGGGACCATACAATCTGATTGTACAATCTCCTCCAAGGGGACCATACAATCTGATTGTACAATCCCCTCTAAGGGGACCATATACTATACAATCTGATTGTACAATCTCCTTTAGATTTTCCAAGACAAGGCAATAGGAAATAGAAGGACAAACCTAAACAATGCTTTCCATTTGTATCCAAATCAGGCAATACACAGACCTATAGGAGATTGTACAATCAGATTGCATGGTCAGTGAACAGTGCAATCTCTATAATAACACAGGAGGAGCTCTGTATGGGTCCTGCTCACTATGACACTACAAGTCCCAGGATCCCCCAGGCAGGCGGTGCATGCCGGGAGGTGCGGTGGTCCCAGCCCCCCCCACCCCCGGAGCACCCCTGAGCCCTCTTCCCAGCTCCCCCGGCACCCCGGAGCCCTCAGCCCGCACTCACCTGCACAGCTCAGACGTGGCACAATAGAATCCGGCTCACAATCCCGCGAGAACACCGCCGCCGGAAACACGTCACTGCCGCCCCCCGGAAGTGCCCTCACTAGACATGGCGCCCTCCTCAGGAACACGTGTGTGCGGTGGGAATGTTCTGTAGCGGTGGCAGTTTCGTGTCTGCGGAGTGTTTCTTGTATAAAGGCAGTTCTGAGAAGGAGGTCGGGGCGGGATACATGTACTGAGTAATCTGCTGAGACTTGTAGTTCCACACAGACTCAGTACACTGTACTGTTGGTTGAGTAGTAGAATACTAAACTAAACCTAGTCAGTACTAATAATGCCGGGGGGGGGGGGGGGGGGGGGGGGGGGGCCGTAATAATCATGACTGATCCAAATCAAATCATAA
>BLSH010098903.1:955793-966281 GCA_018402905.1 Glandirana rugosa | reverse complement strand
ATAGCATTTCTGGTGTCGTCAGACAGCTCCTTTGTCTTTACCATTGTCACACATGAAGAGGGAATAACAGGTGGCTTTTTATAAAACCAAAATGTTCATTTATTGGCTAATTTGGGTCACATGGGTGGAGGCAATTCATCACAGGTGATCCTCATTTGAGATCTGCAACAGGTGAGCCAAATTGGGTTTCCATACTGATTTGCAGCAAAGGGTGCCAATACCACTGACAAGGCAAGCATTATGGTTTTCTCTGTTTTCCTCATAATGTTTATCTTTTTAAATGTTATTTATCATTTACAGTTTTTTGTCAAACACAAGCTATCTGTAGTAATATGTTGGTTAATTTGATACATTTCCTTCAGTAGATATTCCACAATATGTACATAAACTTCATGGGTGCCAATAATGGTGAGCAGGACTGTAGTTACCACAATGTCTAAATTGAAAAAAATATAGTTAAAAGTCACATTCATATATATCCATCACTTTTGTTTGTACATTATTTGTATCTCTACAACTGTACTAACCATAAGAGGAGACAGTCGCATCCAAAACTTAGCAGTCTAAAAACATCTACAGTTTGGTGCAGGCTACCCGCTGCTCATCAGTATCCCCGTGGAACAGAGGGGGGGGGGGGGGGCAAGCCAAAATGGCCTGCCCAGTCCACAAGCGGCACCCCACCCAACCAGCCTCACAAGAAGAATACACTCACTAGCAGAAGACCAATCAAACAATGAAATTCTAGTGGACAAAAAAAGAGAGAGCAAAAACAAAAAAAGTGTTTTACTAACTAATGTGAATTAATAATATAAAAAAATCTGATTCGTTTGAGAGAGTGCCTCTCTAATTATATCGTGTGATAACCCAGTCAGAGACCCACCTGTGCCTTTGGAGGGGAGTGTATGATGACTCCAGATAAGGACAAAAATATCATATGGTAACTGGGAATGGTATTGCTGCAAAAGTCCACATGTGGAAAAAAGGGAAAAGACCAGAGATGTAGATATATAAAATAGATATATAAAAATAGTAGACCACTATGGAGGAAGAAGTAGTCAATATTTAGCCAGGTTTACCTAAATTGTCAGCAATCCCAGCAAGGGGATGGTGTGTGTAGAGTTCAGTTCAATAAACTGGTTTTAGTATCCAGATCTGCATTCATTGCAGTTGAACGACACCATCTGTCTATGACAAAAGTATACATATGTATATAAAGGGTACAGCAATAGACTGCAGTGTATAGCACACAACAGGCACTTATGCCTGTATATTAAGCAGCATTAATCCATTCCAAAAAAGTTCAGTTACCTGAGTGTTAGTATCTATCTGTTTGCTGGAGTCATTATTGTGGTAGTCCTGTGTTTCCTCCCCCAGCTCAGGTGTTAAGAGTGTTATTAAGTGTTATTCCCATGGGCAATACGTTTAAAAGGCTAAAAATAAAACCTCACAGCCAAAGTTAAAAAAAAGTTATGAATGGTAAGAAAAGAGCATTTAAAAAATATAAGAATGAAGGAATACTATCATATTTTACATTTTTACAAAGAATATAACAGAATATGTAAAAAAGAAATCAAGGAATGCAAAAATGCAAAACTAACGACAGATTGCAAAGGATAGTAGGACAAACCCCCAAAAATTCTTCAAATATATTAATAGTAAAAAGGTCAGGTCTGAGCATGTAGGCCCTTTACAAAATAATCTAGAGAGCGTGACTGGGGACAAAGAGAAGGCAAACTTATTAAATACATTCTTCAGCTCTATGTATACAAAGGAGCATGGGTGAGCTCATGTCCATATTGGGGGTGGTAGTGACACAGCCCCAAATGATCCACAATGGCTCAAATGTGAAATGACCGAGAAGTATTTAGTTAGATAAAGCACCTGGACCAGATGGCATCAATCCACAGGTCCTAAAGGAATTGAGCTCTGTCATTTGAAAGCCATTGTATCTCATTTTTAGGGACTCCTTAATGACTGGAATAGTACCACTGGATTGGCGTAGGGCCAATGTGCTTCCCATATGTAAAAAGGGATCAAAGTCTTTACCAAGTAACTATAGACCTGTTAGTTTAACTTCTATAGCTGGGAAGATACGGGAGAGTTTAATAAAAGACCACATAGATGAGTTCTTGTTGGAAAAAATGTTTTATGCAACAGACAGCATGGATTCATGAAAGACAGAAGTTGTCAAACAAACCTGATTTCTTTTTATGAGGAGGGAAGTAAAACCTTGGACAGAGGGGTGGCTGTGGACGTGGTATACTTGGATTTTGCAAAAGCGTTTGACACTGTTCCCCACACACGGCTAATGTGTAAGGTAAAGTCTGGAAAGATCAGTTTGTAAATGGATAGAAAACTGGCTAAAAGACCAAATTCAGAGAGTAGTGGTTAATGATTCTTATTCTGAATGGTCTAAGGTTATCAGTGGTGTACCCCAAGGTTCAGTGTTGGGACCCTTACTTTTAAATATATTTATTATTGATTTAGGGTCTGGGATTAAAAGTACCATTTCAGTGTTTGCAGATGACACAAAGCTATGCAGTGGAATAACTTCCTTACAGGATGTCTCCAACTTACAAGCCGACCTCAATGCACTGTCTAATTGGGTGACTGTGTGGCAAATGAGGTTTAATATTGATAAATGTAAAGTTATGCACTTGGGGGCAAAGAATATGCATGCATCGTACATACTAGGGGGAGTACAACTGGGGGAATCCATAGTGGAGAAGGATCTGGGGGTTCTGGTAGATCATAAGCTTAATAATTGCATGCAATGCCAAGGTGCGGTTTCCAAAGCAAGCAAAATCCTTTCTTGTATTAAGAGAGGTATGGACTCCAGAGATAGAGACATTATTTTGCCCCCCCTGTACAAATCATTAGTAAGACCTCATCTGGAATATGCAGTTCAGTTTTCTGCACCCGGTTTCAAAAAGAATATCAGGGAACTGGAGAAAGTGCAGAGAAGGGCAACTAAACGAATAAGAGGCATGGAGGATCTCAGCTATGAGGAAATATTGGAGGAACTGAATTTATTCTCTCTGGAGAAGAGGAGATTAGGAGGGAAATTATTAACATGCGCAAATACATAAGTGGTTCATATAGTGAACTTGGTGTTGAGTTATTTACTTTAAGGTCATCACAGAGGACAAGGGGGCACTCTTTACGTCTAGAGGAAAAAAGATTTCATCTACAAATACGGAAAGGTTTCTTCACAGTAAGAGCTGTGAAAATGTGGAATAGACTCCCCCCAGAGGTGGTTTTGGCCAGCACGGTTGATTGCTTTAAAAAAGGCCTGGATTCTTTCCTTAATGTAAATAATATAACTGGGTACTAACATTTTTAGGTAAAGTTGATCCAGAGAGAATCCGATTGCCTCTCGGGGGATCAGGAAGGAATTTTTTCCCCCACTATAGCAAATTGGATCACGCTTTGCTGGGTTTTTTTGCCTTCCTCTGGATCAACTGTGGGCGAAGGATTGTATATGGGATTGTATGGTTATATATCTTTTTTCTATTTGTTTTTTCTTATTTTGGTTGAACTAGATGGACTTGTGTCTTTTTTTAACCTGACTAACTATGTAAGAGCTGGAGGGGGAATGATCCCATTGGTTGTAGGCGCCCATGCGTGAATGGGATCAGCTGTGCATCTGAAAGACGCACCGGCCCCGCCTCCCCCGAAGGGGGGGCAGAGCAGATCCATCCCCTTCAGTGTACCTGGGACAGGGCACGCATGGATGAGAGTAAGTACTCCCAACAGGCCATGTTTTCAGGTTTTCCTTTATTTTGCACAGGTGCTTTAAATCAGAATTAATGGCTTGGTATTTCGGACAGCTATTTTATCTAAGGCTGGGTTCACACTGATGCCGGATGCGGCTCGCAGCAGGGGTCCGGTGCGTCCCTGTTCTCCGCTTTAGGGATGACTCAGGGCCAAATTTTTGCCTGAATTCAGCCCTGAATGGGAGCCAAACATGCACAGGACTCCTGTGCAAGCCGCTCCGGAGCCGCCACGGAGGTGTGTGAACCTGCACCATAGAAAGCCGGTCACACTCTCCTGTCATGTGAATTGAATGCAGGGAAACCCTCATCCAATTCACACTAGTGTGAACGCAGCCTTTGAGAAATTCCCAAAACATGGCCTGTTGGGGGGCACTTGAGGACCGAGATTGAGAACCACTGATGTAGGGGAGTTTTCTTCCCCTGTGTGATAAAAATAAAGTTAAGGAGAAACAAAGTGTAAAAAATGAATGTTACACCCAAGCACTCAACCCCCCCCCCCAAAAAAAAATAAAAAATAAATTTGAGCTATCCTGCCCCCATGTACATATGAATCTAAACACATGTTTTGGTGGAGACTATGTATGAAAATGTCCATTGTGCTACACGTGTGAATATTGCTGCACATGCCGGAGTGAGAGTAATAATTCTAGGACCATTATTCACAGTTAACTCTGAGCTGATGACCTATAGGGGCCTTTAAAGTGCCGTCTATGGAAATTTTAGGATGCAGGAGGTTGTCGCCATTTCACAGCACACACAATTTTAAAGCTTTACATGTTTAGTATTTATTTCCTCAGTGAAAGTACTTATTGTCCGCAGTGGGAGTCACATTACCCATAAAAGAATGCATTGTGTTCTGACCATGGAGAGAGTAACTGCAGTCTACAACATAAGATAAAAGTTTAATTGAAAGAATATTTCATTACTACCAGAACCTTTAAGCCGACCCGGCGATACTGCAATGGAGTAGATTGGTAGCATTAGATCCAGCTTCACAGCATCAGAACCTTTAAGCCATCCGGCACACTGTAAAGGCAGCTTTAGATGCAGGTGCGTCCTTCAAGCGAGTCACCAGACTCTTCCGGGAGACCAGCCTTCATCCTGGCTCTCTCCAGCAAGGGTCCTCTCCCCGATCTGCTCAGATTGGCTCAGCTTCTCCCACACAGGCAAGACAGCCCCAGGACCACCACAGGAATAGTAGGCCCGGTCCTACTTGCAGAGCTCACATCAGCACATCCTCAGGGCTGGAGGACCCTGGGATCAAGAGACAGAGCACATGGCCACACCCAAATAAATACCTCTTCCCAGAATGCACAGCGGCCAGGAACCTCCTACTGGGCTGTTTCTGGAAAAAGAATAATTATTCATAAACCACTTCAGTTGTATCTCTCATACTGGCTTATGGTACCAGTGGCACATACTGGCAAACGTGAGAAATGCACAACCTTACTGAAATTAGGGCAAGGCCAGATAAACTATATACAATCAATCTGAGCTGGTTACAGCTCAGTCAAAAACTTGATTTACATTATAGCCCAACTTTCAATAACAGGGCTACAAACCAATGTTGGGGCACTATTCCTTCCATTGATACCAATGATGGGGCACTATTCCTCCCATTGATACCAATGATGGGGCATTATTCCTCCCATTGATACCAATGACGGGGCACTATTCCTCCCACTGATACCAATAATGGGGCACTATTCCTCCCATTGATACCAACGATGGGGCATTATTCCTCCCACTGGTACCAATGATGGGGCACTATTCCTCGCACCGACACCAATGATGGAGCACTATTTTTCCCACTGACACCAATGATGGGGCATTATTCCTCCCATTGATACCAAGGATTGGGCATTATTCCTCCCACTGATACAATGATGGGGCACTATTTCTCCCACTGACACCAATGATGGGACACTATTCCTCCCATTGATACCAATGATGGGGCATTATTCCTTCCACTCACAGCAATAATGGGGCATTATTCCCCTCACTGACACCAATGATGGGGTACTATTCCTCCCATTGATACCAACGATGGGGCATTATTCCTCCCACTGATACCAATGATGGGGCACTATTTCTCCCACTGACACCAATAATGGAGCACTATCCTCCCACTGACACCAATGATGGGACACTATTCCTCCCATTGATACCAATGATGGGGCACTATTCCTCCCATTAATAACGATGAAGCATTATTACTCCCCTAATACCAATCATGGGGCATTGTTTTCTTCCTCTGATGCCAGGACATTTTCTACTCTGACTGGCCACAATCCGGCCCCCCTAAAGTTTGAAGGACAGTAAGCTGGCCCTTTGTTTAGAAAGTTTGGACCCCTGGAATAGAGGAATCTACCTCCTCATTTCCTTTCTCTGTCTCAAAAGTTAGACATCGGGGGTCTGTTTGGATGCTTCATATTTCATCGAAGCGCCTATCAGAGGCAGTTAAATAAATCTAAAAAATGTAATTAAAAATTCTAAAAAATAATTTTAAAAAAATAAGGGCTTGTTCACATTTGCTCTACTCTCTGAAGAGCGGTCAGCATTTGGACCAGGTAGGCTGCACAGGGCCCTGTAATTTCTAATGTAGCTCTGATTGGAATGAATGACACAAGCAGAGGGCATATACAGTGAAGGTCTCTGGAGCGGCGCTGAAGGTAAGTATTTAGGAATGTGGCTTCTATTGAGGGAAGTGGGGTAAGGTAAGTCTTTAAATTCAGTGGCCAGGACACAAATCTAGTTGAATGTTTAGCCTGGGGTGTCTGTACAGAATTGCACATTCTGTGGAAGGTCATACAGATCACATGTAGCTTCAGCTGCTTGCCTGGAGTTAAGCCTCGTACACACGGGACGACGATCGTATACAACAGGTCATACTAACGACCGTTGTATGTGAAATCGATCGTTCGTATGCGCGATTAGAACAGCCGACATACGAAGGTCGTACAAGGGGAGTTGTATGAGCAGACTAGAAAACTTGGTCGTACCAACAATCGGTCATACGACCGTTGTATCGTGTGTACAGAGCAGTTGGTGCAACAAGTTGTATTGTGCAAAACACGCATGCTCAGAAATCAGGAACGTTCGGATGCTAATTACATGCACCTGAACGTTCTTTCTGTGCTCGTACGATCGTGTAGTGCAGTCAGTATGCTACATACAACAGCCAACATACGATTTGAGACGATCGTAAGTACGATCTTCGTCCCGTGTGTACGAGGCTTAAGTCATCCTTTTAATGTGATCAAACCCGCATGATATATCCATGTCAGATGATCCAAAGTAACATTTATAACTTTGCCATGTTATAATTGTAATTTATTATTTGACAACATACAATAAGTATAATAATCTGAGTTGCTGGATATTTATGAAGATTGTCATTTCACGGAGACTACTGTATTGTGTACATTTCCTCGGATTCATAGTAGGAATGGAGATGAAGACGTCCAGGTTGGTTTCCATTGTATCTTCTGGTTTCCCATCTTTTCCGCCATGTATTCCTGAAGATATCTGTAGATAAAGATTACTTACTGTTAGTTTACCAGACTAAACAATGCAGACTTACTAAGGGTTCGTCCATATGTGCAGCTAGACTGCCGCCCCTCTGAAAAACGATCCATGGTGGATCGCACTTCAGAGGGTGTTTGACAGGCAGTGATATGTCGCCTCCTTACCAGCAGCTTCAACCCTCAACCCAGATACCAGTGAAGCTGAATTCACTTCTATTATCCCAATCAGGTGTAGAGAATTTTTTTAAATCTGTAATGGACCACCCCACGCAGATCTCCTGTGCAAAATCACGTACCTGTACATGATTTCGTGCACTGGGTCTGGGGCGCGCGCGTGCGCACCGCCGACTACCCACTCCTGCTGTGATTGGACACAGCAGGAGCCAATCAGCGGGTCTGTCGGACGCAATGTCTGCCGGGACCAGCCAATCATTGACTGGAGAGGCAGAACAGTGGTCTGCCTATGCAAACAGAGCAGGTTGCTGTTCTGTGAGAGGGGAAGATGGAGATCTTGTGTTCCTGTGTGTTATTAGTACAATGACAGCGCATTTTTTTTTTAGCACTGATCACTGTATTACTGGTCCCCAAAAAGTGTTAACACCTCCCTGGGAACACAGTTAACCCTTTGATCACCCCTGATGTTAACCCCTTCCCTGCCAGTGCCATTAGTACAATAACAGTGCATATTTTTAGCACTGATTACTGTAATAATGTCACCGGTTCCCAAAAAAGTGTCAAAAATGTCAGTTAGATGTCAGATTTGTCCGCCGCAATGTCGCAGTCCCGCTAAAAATTGCTGATCTCCACCTTTACTAGTAAAAAAAATGTTTAAAAAGTAAAAATTCAATATAGAGATCCCATAGTTGACGCTATAACTTTTGTGAAAACCAATCTATATACACTTATTCGGGGTTTTTTTTTACCAAAAATATGTAGCAGAATACATATTGGCCTAAATTGATGAAGAAATTAGATTTTTAAAAATTTTTTTATTGGATGTGTTTTATAGCAGAAAGTAAAATATATAGTTTTTTTTTTTTTCAAAAGTGTCAGTCAGTGTTTCCACTGCAAAAAATAAAACTTGCAGAAGTGATCAAATGCCACCAAAAGAAAGCTCTATTTGTGGGAAAAAAAGGACATCAATTTTATTTGGTTACAACATTGCATGACCGCGCAATTGTCAGTTAAAGTAACGCAGTGAAATATCACAAAAAAATGGCCTGGTCATGAAGGGGGGTAAATCCTTTCGGGGCTGCAGTGGACATGATCACATGCAGGGCAAAGGATTGTTTGAGGATTGTATATTCACCTTTTCAGTGCTAGTGGCCTGACTATTGTTTTTTGCTCACTTGCCACTTTTGAATTTACATGCAGGGCAAAGCAACAGATAAACATTATGCCTCATGCACACAGGAGGTTTTTACAGCTGCTGTTTTCAGCTTCAGATGTTTTTTTCTGCAGTCAATAAACTCCCATCATGTTATCCTATGTGTTCATGCACACACAGGCTGTTATCAACTGTTTTGGGCAGGGATGTTTTTGGGCTGTAGAAAAAGAATCCAAAACTAGTGGGTTCTGAGAGGAGCTTTTCAGCTGTAAAAATGCTCTAAGGCCTCATACACACGGACGTTTTTTGACGCCGGCGTTTTCTGGCGTTTTTTGAAGCTCTCCATGTTAGTCAATGGCCCCATAAAAATGCTGATGTTTTTGAGCTTTAGATAGCGTCGGCGTTAGTGAGCTGAAACTAGAACCCACGGCCAACGCGTTCTGAGGCTGTAACGTTTTGGCGTTTTTTGACGCCGACGCCGCAAAACGCCAACTAATACTGTACCGGCGTTTTTTGACGCCAACGTTTTTAGGTTGAAAAATAGCAGAGGGATGAGTTTTTTAAAAAAACGCCTATTGATGCCGACGCTCACTAACGCTCACCAACGTCGATGCATAACGCTGAAAAACGCCGATTTTTTTTCCTTGACGTCGGGCCCGACGGTTTGTTTTTAAGAAACATCCGTGTGTATGAGGCCTTAGGCTTTATACACAGGGGTGTTTTTTACAGCCACATTTTTTACAGCTCTCCATGTTATTCAATGGCCCCTTAAAAACGCAGACATTTTTGAGCTGTAGATGGCGTCGGCGTTAGTGAGCTGAAAGTAGAACCCATGGCCAGCGCGTTCCAAGGCTGTAACGTTTTGGTGTTTTTGACGCAGACGCCGCAAAATGCTCACTAAGGCCGTGCCAACTTTAACCGGCGTTTTTGACGTCGACTTTTTCAGGTTAAAAAATAGCAGATTAGCCTATTGATGCCGACGCTCACTAACGCACATTAACGCTCATTAACGCCGGTGCAAAACGCCGAAAAAAACCACATTGTTCCCTCACGTCGGGGCCGACGTTTTGCTTATTTCTTTTCATACGCCCGTGTGTATGAGGCCTAAGAGTACCTTCACACTGGGGCGGGCGGGCAGTAGAGGTAAATCCCCGCTAGTTTCAGCAGGGAATTACCGCTGTTATAGCGGCGCTATTCAGGCGGGAGCGCAGCGCTGTTATCCCCCCACAAGGGGTTAAAACGAGGTTAAAAGTGCCGGCTCACTGCGCTACAGAGGCGGTGTGCAGCCACTTCGGAAGCTCTGCCCATTGTTTTCAATGGGCAGGGGCATTGGAGGAGTGATGTATCACCGCTCACCACACCGCCCCAAAGATGCTGCTTGCAGGACTTTAACGTCCCACAAGCGCACCGCCCCAGTGTGAAAGCACTCAGGCTTTCACATTGGGATGGATTGAGGGGATTTTTGAGGCGCTTTACAAGCGCTAATCGCTAAATAGCGACTGTAAAGCGTCTCAGTGTGAAAGTAGCCTTACTCTGAAAAAAACTACAAACAGCTTAAAAATGTCAAAAAAAGCTGAAAAAGGTGGCTATTCTGTGTTCGTCTGCGTTTTTGAGCCATAAGCTATTGGGAGAATAGTTTTGTTAAAAAAAAAAAAAAAAAAAGCTAAAAAGGACTCACGAAAGTGTGACCCCGCCACGCGAACACCCTGCAATTTCAGGACGTTCGTCGTAGAAACCCCGCCACACCACTCGCCACTATGTAGTGAGGAGGTTACGGGGACGGGTAACTTTTGTTACCCGTCTCGAAGGCTTCACCGACGTGTGGCGGAGACATCGCGTCACTCGGCCGTGAAAATTG
>BLSH010098903.1:938882-949053 GCA_018402905.1 Glandirana rugosa | reverse complement strand
GGGAGGAATAGTGTCCCACCATTGGTATCAGTGGGAGGAATAGTGCTCCATTATTGGTATCAGTGGGAGGAATAGTGCTCCATCATTGGTGTCAGTGGGAGGAATAGTGGCCTATCATTGGTGTCAGTGGGAGGAATAGTGCCCTATCATTAGTATCAGTGGGAGCAGTAGTGCTCCTTCATTGGTGTCGATGTGAGAAATAGTGGCCTATCATTGGTATCAATGGGAGGAATAGTGTCCCATCATTGGTATCAGTGGATGGAATTGTGGCCTATCATTGGTGTCAGTGGGAGGAATAGTGGCCTATCATTGGTGTCAGTGGGAGGAAGAGTGCCCCATCATTGGTATCAGTGGGAGGAATAGTGCCCCATCATTGGTATCAGTGGGAGGAATAGTGCCCCATCATTGGTATCAGTGAGAGGAATAGTGCCCCATCATTGGTATCAGTGGGAGGAATAGTGCCCCATAATTGGTATCAGTGGGAGGAATAGTGCCCCATCATTGGTATCAGTGAGAGGAATAGTGCCCCATCATTGGTGTCAGTGGGAGGAATAGTGCCCCATTATTGGTATTAGTGGGAGGAATAGTGTCCCATCATTGGTATCAGTGGGAGGAATAGTGCCCCATCATTGGTATCAGTGGGAGGAATAGTACCCCATTATTGGTATTAGTGGGAGGAATAGTGTCCCATCATTGGTATCGGTGGGAGGAATAGTGCTCCATTATTGGTATCAGTGGGAGGAATAGTGCTCCATCATTGGTGTCAGTGGGAGGAATAGTGGCCTATCATTGGTGTCAGTGGGAGGAATAGTGGCCTATCATTGGTGTCAGTGGGAGGAATAGTGCCCTATCATTAGTATCAGTGGGAGCAGTAGTGCTCCTTCATTGGTGTCGATGTGAGAAATAGTGGCCTATCATTGGTATCAATGGGAGGAATAGTGTCCCATCATTGGTATCAGTGGATGGAATTGTGCCTCATCATTGATGTCAATGGATGGACTGCTCCCAAGGGCCAGATTAAGGAAAGCAATGGGGCACATCCGGCCCACGGGCCGCAATTTAGAGACCACAGCTCATCATTGGTGTCAGTGGGAGGAATAGTGGCCTATCATTGGTATCAGTGAGAGGAATAGTGCTCCATCATTGGTATCGGTGGGAGGAATAATACTCCATCATTGGTGTCAGTTGGAGGAATAGTGTCCCATCATTGGTATCAGTGGATGGAATTGTGCCTCTTCATTGATGTCAATGGATGGACTGCCCTCAAGGGCCAATTTAAGGCAAGCAAAGGGGCACATGCGGCCCACGAGCCGCAATTTAGAGACCATAGCTCCAGGGCTTAGTAAATGAGGGGGAGCTCTGCTGATCACCATCCAGTCATATGATAGCAAATTTTTTTTTTTTTTTATTCTCCTTGCATGTGATTGGGTAGTCCTTGTAAAGTGAAGCTTTACCTCATTTACTAAGCTCTTGCGCAACTGCGCTTGCAACATGCACAGTTCTTTTGCCCCAGAGGGGTCTAACAAACTCTGTGACACTTCTTACCTCAAAGTTCGAAATCCTCCTCTCCCTCCTCCTGCATCAGCAGACGATCCCTCAAATAGTAAAATATACCGGACCAGGGCACAATGTGATATAGTATATATAAGACCTCCACCATCAAAACCAGGAAGAAGATGGCCAGCAAAGACAAGAAGACTCGGTCTGCCAGGTGGACAATCTTCATCTTGGTGCTGCGCTGCTCCCATGGGATAGACTCTGGAGAGGGGGTCACCCTTGCTAGGGTCTCAAAAGGATCTTCTACATCAACATCATCGTCCTCATCGTCTGGTGGGGGAGTGGGCAGAAGGGGTGTGGAGGGGTCTTCTGTGTCACTGCCGTTGGAATCCATTACAAGGTGTAGAGGAGCGCAAGTCTACAGGGAAAGGAAGGGCAGGATGGGTTGTAATGGCCTGTTATCCCCGAGGAGGGGCATCAATCCCCAACAGGTAAAACAAAACCCAAATGTTATGAGCAACAATGGACAGTCCAAAAAGAATCCATGAGGAAGAGGGAGATGCAACAGTAGGTTAGATGTTGCGAGGAGGCATGAATAAAAGGTACCAGGAGGGCTGAGTAATACGGTTCTGTCACCAGAGTGACTTTACCTAATCTGCAGATAAAACGTACATAGAGTCAGCAAGACGAGGATTAGCAGCTCACCGGCCATATGGCATCTTGTTTCTGCCAATACAGCCTATGTATCACCTAACACTGCACATTTCTATTGAGATATAGGAAAAAAATACTGAAAACTGTTTAAGAAATATTTTTTTAAATCAGTATTTTCTAATTTTTTCAGAATAGGCGAAACTTTTTTTTGTGATTTTGGATAGAGTAGAGGATTATTATAACCCGTCAGATTATTTTTTTTCACCATTGCGGAGATTTCCCTTTACTTCCTGTTCCATAGCCAAACAGGAAGTGAGAGAAAATTCCTGCAAATTAAGGGAATGCCTTGGGGACCCCCAGCTCACTAGGACTAGTGTCCCAATTGGAAGATTTCCCCTCTATTACTTTTTTGGGGACAACCCAAAATTTTGGATTTTCTTTTATTTTCACTTTCAATGATAAAGGTAAACAGGACAAATAGAGAGGGGGTATCTCCCTAACGGGGGCACAGACAGCAATAACACTGACAGGGGCTCTAATCCCTCTCCATCCCTTCCAAAACGTTAAAAAAGTTCTGCCTTTAGTTATAATTTAACAGCTCATTTACATCTTTGTGTTACAGTAACACAATGCATGTTAATGTGTACATAAGTCTCCTTCGTTCTTGGTTGAACAAAAGTGGTTGTGAACCTCAGACATGAAATATGAACAAAAGCATATCATTCTATAGTGTGTACTTGTCTCAATCCAGAGCACTAAGTGTCATTTCTGTTCATTGCTTCGTTCCTCTGTTATAAGCAGAAGTCACTTCATACGAGTTTCCCTGACACCAAGAGAAAAAATTTGACAGGGAGGGCACAGTCTGTGATTGACAGCCTTAGCTCTGTTCCTGTGTGCTGCGTGAAGAGGGGGGTGCACCTTTCCTCCAATCAGCTCAGAGCTCTTCTCATTGATGTCACTTCAGCTCGCCGCCCCCTGCTTTTCAGAGCTGAGAGATCCTGTAAAAATTCAGCACTTTGAATGGCTGTAGGGAAAAGATGGCTGCAGATAAACATGTGTAGAAGGATGTGTTTCATCTCTGTGTATCACCTGAGGCCAGTCACTTCACTGGGTATATGGAGGGTTTACAACCACTTTAAGCCAGATTCCAACCACTCTGCCCTTTTCACCAGGTGCAGGTGATCCATGGAGCCATCCACACTCCAACACATAAGAGAATTTATTGCACAGTGATGACATCACACAAGTTCCAGATTATTGCAGCCAGGAACCAAAATGATAGTCCCCACTCTTGTAACCTCCTAACTTACGTGTTTCACCCAAAAAGGGGCTTACTCAGAGATACTTATGATCACGCCCTTTTGAGTGAAATGCATTAGAGGGGGAGGTCCCAAGGGTGGTATCATAGTAATTGCAAAAATCTGGAACTTGTGTGATGTCACCAGCATGCAACATTAAAACAGGTGTTTCATTAAAGCAGCTCATTGAAAATAATGGGCTACCAAATTAACGGCCATGTTGCTAGATACTCATGAAAAGTTTCTCAGAGTTTAACAGCCTTGGATTTCTCATGTTCAGCCATTGCGCTTCAATAATCTCCTTGGGGTCAATTCACTAAGAGTTAAATAACAGGAAATAAAATGCGGTAAAATAACGCATTCTTTAAATCGGTTGCGAAAGTTCAATTCACTAAGAATTTAGTGTTCAATAACAAACTTGGTAATTTTTTGATTATTTGGTAACTACCGCATTTTCTCATGCAGTAATTTATGGCACATGTCAGTGGTTAAGGGTTGTTTAACCACTTCCCTACCGCCGTATGCAGAATGACGGCCGGGAAGTGGTTCTGTTATCCTGGCAGAAGCTCTTTACCACGTGATGAGCCGTGATGAATCACAGCTGATCATGATGTAAGCAGGAAAAGCTGCAATTCGGCTTTTCCTCTACTCGCGTCTGCAGACGCGACTAGAGGAGAGACGATCGGCGGCACTCCTGACGGGGGGGGGGGGGATCTGCGCTGATTGTTTATCAGCACAGCCCCCCCTAGAATCGCCACCCAGGACCTCCAGGGAGCCCACCTAGGAATGCCCACTAGGGAGCCCACCCATGAACCACCAGGTAAGGGGCACAGTGCCCAACAGGGATGGCACTCTTGGATGCCACCCACCACCACCAGGGAATGCCATCTAACATATCTGCCTATCAGTGCCCACCGATGCAGGAGGATAAGTAAGGAATTAGCATCACTTCATATTGGGATAGTAATATAGTAAGGACATATAAGTACGCCAGGGATAGGAGAAAAAGTATCCTACACATCAGGCACAGATGTATACAAGAGGTATAGGGAGCTAGTGCAAGGTGCAAGCTATGTAGCTTCATTATGATGTGAAAACATCAGATGCTAAGGAAATAAAAATAAAACTTTCTTTATTATTTTCTTAGCATCTGATGTTTTCACATCATATTGAAGCTACATAGCTTGCTTTTTTTCCTATCCTTGGCGTACTAATATGTCCTTATTATATTACTATCCCAATATGAAGTGATGCTAATTCCTTGCTTATCCTCCTACAAAATTTTTCAAACAGATATATAAATTTTGAACTTTGGGATATGCATGCTGTGTACCTCCACACCTGCCAGGACTGACCTACGCCTGGGGCGTGCTATCTTGGCCAGGTCGTGGGTAAGGGGGTTTGCTGGCACATGGGGACTATAATGCTTTATACACACGGTGTATGTCTTATTATATTACTCTAATATGATGTTGTTTACTTCAACTATAGTATGACACACATTGGGCATGTATATCTCTGTATAAAAGACTCCTGAAGAAGCAGTGCTCTTTTCTGCGAAACATGTAGACTTTGTAGAGTATACCGAATTTTCAAACATCCTAATGCCTTATGGACTAGGAACATGTAAAGCCATGATGTGTTTTACTTCCATTTTTTAATTTGTATGTTTTAAATTCATTTTGTAATAAAGTACTATATTTTTATATGATATTCTTGTATCCTTAACTCGTACGGTACCATTAAAGTCCACTTCAGCCTGCCACGAAAATACTCTCTCGTTAACAGATTACCGCACAATTTTTTGCAAAATCTACAATCTTTTTTTTTTTTGTGAATCATATTTAACTAACTTAAACTAATGTATGCAAATGCATAAGAGGATGCCCTTATCGCATGCGGTAAACGTTAGTGAATCGACCCCTTTTTGTCAGTTTGATGACCCTAATCTACCGAACCCTGAGACCTCTTTATCTATCCCCCCTTTTTTTTTTTCCTTTTGTCTTCAGCTTCTCTGTTTTTCTTTCCTTATAGCTCAGTTTCTCTCTTTAATTGGTGTGTAAGCCTATTAGAACAATGCCTGGTTATGACAGTTATTAGCTTACCGTATATACTTGGGTATAAGTCGAGTTTTTCAGCCCATTTTTTGTGCTGAAAAAGACCCCCCTCGACTTATACCCGAGTCAGTGTCTGTGGGTGATGAGTAGTTTCACATTAAACAGAGCCGTGCTGCTTCTAAGAGCCCTTCTGTGCTTGTAAGTGTGATTAAACACATTGGAATGCAGAGAATGCTGAGAGAGGTGTCAGATTCTCAGCTTGATGTCGGGGAGGTGGGCGGGACAAGCTGATGTTAGCTGTTCAGTCCCGCCCACCTCCTGATCTCCATGAAGAGCTGCAGCTCTCTCTCTGCATTCCAATGTGTTTAATCACAGTTACAAAGCACAGAACGGCTCTTAGAAGCAACACAGCTCTATTTAATGTGAAACTAAACTACCTTACTCATCCCTTATGTGTTCTGGCTACAGTCTCTGCGTCCTGGCAATAAAATCCCCGTGTTCTGGCTCCCTGTCCCCGTGTTCTGGCACCCTGTCCCCGTGTTCTGGCACCCTGTCCCCGTGTTCTGGCTCCCTGTCCCCGTGTTCTGGCACCCTGTCCCCTTGTTCTGGCTCCCTGTCCCCGTGTTCTGGCACCCTGTCCCCGTGTTCTGACTCCCTGTCACCGTGTTCTGGCACCCTGTCCCCGTGTTCTGGCACCCTGTCCCTGTGTTCTGGCTGCTGCATTTCACACCCTAGGCTTATATGCAGGTCAATAAGTTTTCCCATATTTTTTGGGCAAAAGTAGGGGGGGTCGGCTTATACGCAAGTATATACGGTAATTGTTCTTTTTCATTCCCACTGCAGAATTGCAACTTCTCTTGTCTGACGTTTCAGGCATCTTTAGTCAACATTCTAATCTGATGGATTGTACAGCAGTTTTGCTTTTCTGTGACATTGTGAAGTTCTGGATTCACTTTCTCTATTGTATGAAACTACAAATGTTATGTTTGCATTGTGTTACGGCAAAATGGCCAGGTACTTATGAAAAGGGGCCAGGTACTTTTTAATTTAGCACATTAGGGTGTGTTGGCATCCCATTTATTTCCATGGGCAGCCTTAATTATATTTGGGCCAAAGAACAAGTTCTTCTTTCAGGGCATACTGTCCCTGAACATATTTGGCCCTAGGGCTGGGTTCACACTGGTAGGACACAACAGTTGCACAACTGTGGATCCGACTTTTGCCCCGCAACTTGAAATCCAACTTCAATGAGCGGGATCAGACTTTGATCCCGACTTCAGTCTGGTATGGATTGTAAGGGGAAGGCAAAAGAATGGTGTGGGGTCCCCCCAAAAATCCATACCGGATCTTTATCCAAGCACGCTGCCCGCCAGGTGAGGAAAGGGGGAGGGGACGAGCGAGCACACTCCCCCGGGCATAATGGGGTGGTGACGTCTTGAGGGGTGGGGCTGCCGGATGATGTCACCCGGTGGTTACAGCCCATGGCTATAGACGTAATGGCACATGGTGGCAGAGGGAGACAACGAAGACAGCGGAGAGAGGAGAACCAGCAGGGGAAGTAGACATCAGCAGAGGAGGGAGAAGAACCGGAGGATGAAGACAGGGCTGGAGGGAAAAGAATTCAGAAGAAGAGACGCTGGAGCCATTTTAATAAATTACTTTGTCAAAAACCTGTGTACTGTTTATTTTTGACACTTTTTATTAGGTGAATGGGCAGGGATACAATGTACCACATGTTCATTCACATAGGGTGAGGGGGCCGGGATTGGGAGCCCTCTTGTTGAAGGGGGTTTCCAGATTCCGATAAGTCCCCTGCCCGCAGACCCCGACAACCACCGGCCAGGGTTGTTGGGAAGAGGCCCTTGTTCTCATTAACATGGGGACAAGGTGCTTTGGGGTAGGGGGGGGTGCCCCCCACCTCAAAGCTCCCATACCCCCATGTTGAGGGCATGTGGCCTGGTATAGTTCGGGAGGAGGCATTTGCTCGACCCCGTCCCCTTTCCTGACCTGCCGGGCTGCATGCTCAGATAAGGGTCTGGTATGGATTTTGGGGGGGAAACCCTTATTTTAAAATTTGGTGTTCCTCTTCAAGATCCTCGGAGCACAAGCCGCAGGCCAAAGTCGGATCAGTTAAGACGATGATCCAACTTCAATGATATTCAATAGGCTGAAGTAGGATTAAAGTCAGACCAAAGTAGTGCAGGAACCTTTTTCAAAGTCAGACCAGTTAAGAAGGCTCTCATAGAGAAACATTGATTTTTACACGCCGTGTGACGTGCTCCCAAAGTTGGAGTGTTTGTCGTACCAGTGTGACCCAGCCTAAGTACTAATCAGCAAAGTGTCCAGCTGCTGCCTATTTCAGCCTGTCAACACCCCACCCAATAAACAAACGATAGGTAGCACCTGTGCAAAAATGTGGGGAAAAAATGTATATACAAAAAAAGAAAAAAATAAATAAAAAGAAAAAATGACTAGATCAGTGCTGGTTCATAATGTGTAACATGGGGACTGGTGGCAGAGAGCGTTACTTGTATCATAGCTCCAGTGGCTTCTTCAGGAGCACAGGGCAGTTTGTGGGGTGTTGTACATCTGTATATTGTCATGTAATGTATCATAAAGCTCGCTTTAATTTTTTTCATATCATTTTTTAGTGGTGCAGACATTTGTTTTTCTTATGGGTTTTGCATTCTATTTTTGGTGCCCCTTGTAAGGCTGCATTAACACCTGAGCATCACATTTTTTGACCATTTTTATTTTTGAGCAAATTTGGGTGTTTTTGTACAGCATATTTAAAGTGTTTATGAACTTTGGCTTTTTTTATTAGCCAATAGAGAAAAATCATCTGTTTCATCATTTGTTGCTATGTTTTTCAGCTTTTTCATCTGCTTTTATTTATTTATTTATATTCTTTTCTTTTTTTGGGGTTAGAGTTAGGGTTATTTAATTAAATGTATCTATTATTATTTATTTTAAATATTATTATGAATTTATTTAGGATCATTTCATTTATTTATTATTTTATTCTTTTTTTTTTTTGGAGGGGGGGGTCAACTTATTTATTGAATTAATTTTTGTATTTTTTATTTAGGGCCAGTTCACACCATAGTAACGCAGTCTGGATGCTTTTCTACATTTACGTCTGGCGCGTTTTCGTCAATGCATTTTCCCCCCCTTTTTTTTCTTCACCTTAAATAATGACATGTGTGTTCTGGTGCATTTTTGATGCGTTTTACTGCGTTCCAGTACAGTCCAGTGCAGGAAAAATGCAGCATGTTCTACTTTTTTTTTCCCTGGAACTGGAATGCACTGGAACTGCGAGCCCTGGTGTGAGCTATGTCATTGAACTTACTTTTCATGCGTTTTTGATGCAGAAAACAAAAAGCACTGGATGCATGTGGTGTGAACTAGCCCTTAATATTTATGATTATTTTAATATTTATTATTTGTATTTAATTATTGCATTTCAGCAGAAAAATTATCAAAAACTTGTGAAAATCCAAAAATTCTTAAACACTTAAAAAAACCCTGCACAAATCTGCCCAAATTGTGCTTACAAAAATAGCTACAAAACTTTTTTGAGCTTCAGGCGACTTGGGAGTGGAGGCGAACCACTACCAGAGAGAATAATTGATGGGTTTTGAAGCTTTGAGTTACAAAACGATTAGGTGTGACTGGGGCCATAGTGGGGTTAAAAAAAACACACATGAAGTGCAGTGTAATGTGTTGTGGTGCCATTAATTTTGCATGGTATGCCAACCCACCAGAGCAAAAGCGACGTATATTACACACTGGTGCATTGATAAAATAGAGCCATTGACTGCAGAAAAGGGAAACCATTGCATTTCATGACATAATAGACATGCTTGAGAGAAATAGAGGCATTTACTAAGTAAATAACTGAACATTTTGATGCAAATATTAAAATGATAAAAAAAAAAACTCAGATGGCTTTGGAAATTGATGCTTAGGTGGAGAATGTATGAAGGCAATGTGACACCATCATTTGACTTTGTGATGGCTGGGCCTGGTGGATGGCTGTAGGGATTCCAGTAGGGGGAGCTCTCACCACCGCAGCCCCAGAGACATATTAGAAGCCTCAGCCATACAAACTGAGATCATTCTTGAATTTTTATTTTTTTTATTTTTATTTTTTATCTGACAAATGGCAGTCAGGATTGGGCCAGCTGGATATGCATAACACAAGATACCACTAACATACTCACATAGAATTTTACTACAACTGACAGAAACACAAAATACTAACAATATAAAAGCCATCTTTAAACAATCTTTACATTTACTAAACAAAAGTAAAATTTTGTCAACGTGTCTGCTAGATACATGAATTGCCAACAGAAAATTAACTAAAAACTGTTTAGCTAGCATTATCAAGAAGTTATATTACACAAAAAAAAAAAAAAAAGAAAAGGAATTGACGTGAAAAATATCTGACAATAAATGTGACACTTAAAGGAGACCTGTACCATCCGCCGTTACCTCCACTGCCACAGTTGGCACTTTTTGGGTGGGGAGCGTGTACCTGGTTTTGACAGATGCCCGCTCCCACTTCCTGGTAAAATCACCACACGGCGATCCGCCTACCATGTCCAGAGGAAATTCACAGTGTAAATAACAGTCTATAAAAAGTGCAGTTAAGGAAAAGAA
>BLSH010098903.1:923099-938872 GCA_018402905.1 Glandirana rugosa | reverse complement strand
ATACTAACAATATAAAAGCCATCTTTAAACAATCTTTACATTTACTAAACAAAAGTAAAATTTTGTCAACGTGTCTGCTAGATACATGAATTGCCAACAGAAAATTAACTAAAAACTGTTTAGCTAGCATTATCAAGAAGTTATATTACACAAAAAAAAAAAAAAAAGAAAAGGAATTGACGTGAAAAATATCTGACAATAAATGTGACACTTAAAGGAGACCTGTACCATCCGCCGTTACCTCCACTGCCACAGTTGGCACTTTTTGGGTGGGGAGCGTGTACCTGGTTTTGACAGATGCCCGCTCCCACTTCCTGGTAAAATCACCGCACGGTGATCTAAGTCATGTCTGCACCCCCCTCCCCCCGCTGCTTTCTGGGACCGGTGTGCGTTCCAAAAGATGACAGTAACACTGCAGGTTTCCCTTACTTGCAATGCTAGCGCCTGCACCCAAAGCCAATGGATGAATCTGCTTGGGGTGCCGACGTCGTGGGATCCCTGGACAGGTAAGTGTACATGTATTAAAAGTCAGCAGCTACAGTATTTGCAGCTCCTTCACAACAGGGCAAGATTTTCCTGGGAGCTGCATAAGACACCTGTAGGCTCCACCAGGAACACAGGGTGACAATGCAGGAGTGCATTGGGAGACTTGTAACAGGAAGTGCCTGAACAACAGGGGCTTTTATGGCAGGATCACCAGGTTTTTTTTTTTTAGTTAAAGTGGATGTAAACCCGATTCATGAAAGTTGAGCTCTGGCCATTTATCTGTAGTGTTTTATCTCTCTTCGAAGCATTGTCTCTCATAACAGAGGAAGGGAACAGGACAGAGCTAACAGCCATCAACGTTTGACAAGCTCTCCGGGACAGAGCTCTGCATGTGTGGGGAGAGGGTGTGTGCCTTTCCTCCAATCAGCTGTCTCACAGTGTCCAGCAAAAATCCCCTCCTAGAGAGGAATGAGGAAGTTGCAATTCTAAGAGCGTGCACACCTTCTAAACAGTATATAATTGTGAAGACAGCAAATATACATGTAATACTTATGTAAGGAGATTTGTTTCATTTCTGTGTATCATCTGAGGCTGTTCCCTTCTCTGGGTATATGTGAGGGTTTACATCCACATCAAGTTAAAGCTTATGAGGGGTGGGGTGGTATTGGGTTTACGTCTACTTTAGGGGGGGTTGTATGGAGCTTTTTAAGACCAGGTCCATCCAAAACAAATCAATCACTTATGAGAGAACAATGCTGGAATCACACGGCAACAGTGCGATCTCAAAGCCCTGAAGGCATCCACTGAGAAGTCAAGGGAGAAAATGGACGAAAGTGACAAGACACGCACTCAATCTATGGCCAAATTAGAAATGTACCATGGAAGGGGTTATTCACCAAGTATTAAAACAAATGCAGGAACACATGAGAAAATGGTGCAGGTTGAAGTGTAGTTAAAAGAATAAAGCATGTTAAAATTCAAAAATAAAGATGACTGATGATATAACAACCAAATAGTCCATTTGTTTCCACAGGGATTAGTGGCAGCTCCTCAGTAAGAGTGAAGCAATCTCTGTATAAATTATGAAAGGACAGCAGGGGGCACCAGGTGCAGTATTTTTATATTTGATATAGTTTCTACTTATGTCTTTTAATAGGTTTTATGAAAATACTGCACCTAGTTGGTGCCCTCTGCTGTTCTATGTATATTAAAACAAATTCTAAAGCCTGCTGCCATCTGATGTCACAGAGCAGGTCCAGGCTTTGGAAAGATCCCAACTTTAAAGTGGTGATTTTTACTTACAGGTAAGCCTAGAATAAAGGCCCGTACACATGGTGCGATGGTTGTATGAAAACAGCCATACAACCGCTTGTTGTACGGTCATCCGACCGTTAGTACGCGCGATTAGAAGAGCCGATGTGCAACGGTCGTACAACAGAAGTTGGATGAGCAGACTAGAAAATTTTGGTTGTACAACAAGCAGTCGTAAGATTGTTGTATCGTGTGTGCAGAGAAGTTGGTCCAACAAGTTGTACGTGCAAAACACGCATGCTCAGAAGTCAGGAATGCCCAGAAGTGTCCATTCTGGGAGACTTGCGTTCCTAATTCACAAATCATATTCACCTGAACTTCCTTGTTATACGCTCGTAACACGTCACTACGTTAGGCTTGGTCGTACGATCGCTTAGTGCACGTCCGTTTTGAGCTGTTCGACCATCGCATCGCGTGTACGAGGCTTTAGGCTTACGTGTAGGTAAAATGATTATCTCCTAAAAGTGCCCCATTTAAGATATATTCACCCTGGATGCAGCCACTGGCATCAGCAGTGCATGCGCTCTGAAGGTCCGACATATAGTGCCAGAACTTCATTTTCTTGCTGTAACCGAGGGCTCCCACACCTATGCGCGAGAGTGACGTCATTGCAGCTCCGGCCACTCAACGCGCCTGATCCCACAAACCTGGAAGAAACGCTGGGGGAACATGTCAGCCCCTCAGTGGTGACCTGGCGCTGCTGCGGAGGCTTCGTTCTAAGGAATGTATTTCATAATGTGTTAGTTGACTTTACCTATACAAAATGGCAATGCATTCTTCTATTGCTATGCTCACCTAGACATGAGTCTAATGTATCATTTATCATTCTGCCAATGTTGCTAAGATACTGGAAATTGCCACAGAAACCTTTTAAGAAAATAGAGAATAAAATAAATTACAAAGCCTGGTTACTTAAAGTAGAACTATAGGCAAAATGTTTTTCTTTCCATTTTGAATCGAGTGAGAGAGGGTTATAACCTGTCAGATTTTTTTTTTTCACCATCTGTGTCCCATTGCAGAGATTTCCCGTCACTTCCTGTCCCATAGCCAAACAGGAAGTGAGAGGAAACCCCTGCAAATTAAGAGAATTCCTTGGGGACCTCCAGGTCACCAGAACTAGTGTCCCCATTGGAAGATTTCTCCTTCCTTACTTTTCTGGGGACAACCCAAAATTTGGGGTTTTCTGGTACTTTCACTGATAATAGTAAACAGGACAAAGAGGGTGAATCTCCTTAACGAGGGCACAGACAGCAATAAAAACTGACAGCTGTTTTAATCCTTCTCCACTCTATCCAAAACTGAAAAAAAAAAAAAAAAAAAAGAGAAGAAGGTTTTTTCCTTTAGTTATACCTTAACCCATTCCCACTTGCCCCAGCGTCCATTTTAAAGGTTCTGATAGCCCAGGGGACAGGAAGGATAGAGATTATGTGACCACTATGATTGATTGTCACCGGTGGTCACGTGATGGGGAACCGGTCCCATCAGCTACCGACTGTCTTGGTCTCTGTGCTCAGCATAGAAACCTAGGCTGTCCAGCAACGCACATGTGTGGCATTCGGGCGTTGAAGCCCACCCTTTCGCCAATGCATGTTTGTGTTACACAGGCAGCAAGGTAAAATTAACCCATCCATCAAATGTTTTTAAATATTTAAAAAATGCATTTTAAAGAACATACAACAATGTACCCGCTATTATCTCCATTAAAACAATTTCTGTGTGATTTTCTGAAACTACTTTGCTACTAGGGGCTTGACTTTCCTGACATCAAGGCTAAGCTCGGACAACTGCCACTTTGTTGAGAATATTTTGGTGGCCAATGATAGGAACTCTCATTAGTTAGATGACTAGCTAAGTCCTGAGGTTAGACTGCAATGTAAAACTAGTTTCACAGAAGTACACAGAGGAGGGTCGTTTGGCTAATAGAAATAAATAGCAGGCATCTAATGGTGTCTTCTTTTATGTTTTTCTTATTTAATAGGAAAGCAAAATAATCAATTGATCTGCAAGCAATCTTATAAGCAATCCTAGGTGGATGAGATGGTGCCACTGCTATTGGAAAGATGAAAAAAACACCCCAAAGTAATAATAAATATCTGAATAGCACAACAAAAACAGGCAAATCACAATAAAATATTAATTCTTCAAAACTAGACCATATAAATTCATCAAAATGTCACAATAATAAAAAAAAAAAAAAAAAAAAAAAATTATATATATATATATATATATATAAATAAATATGCGGGTTAGGCCTCATACAGACAGGCATATGAAAACAATAAGCAAAACGTCGGGGGAAAAAAAAAAAAAAAATTGTAGTTTTGCATCGGCGTCAATAGGAGTTTTTAAAAAAAAAAAAAAACAACAAAAACATTCCTCTACTATTTTTTAATCTAAAAACGCCAGTTAACGTTGGTACAGCGTTAGTGAGCGTTTTGCCGGCTCAGCGTCAAAAATGGCGAAACGCTACAGCCTCGGAATGCGCTGGTCCCGCGTTCTATTTTTAACTCACTAACGCCGACGCCCTCTATAGCTCAAAGACGTCAGCGTTTTTATGGGGCCATTGAATAACATGGAGAGCTGCTAAAAACATGGCTGTAAAAACCACCCGTGTGTGAGGCCTAAAAGTGCTTGCTGTGCCAGAAACATGCAAAAGTAAATAAAGTGCAAACTGCTGTAAACAAAAGTGGTTGTAAAGCCACTTTTTTTCTTGATCTAATCCGCAGTATCAGATTACATTATGTGCCCCAATGTATGTTATTTATAAAAAATGCCCCTGTATACCTTATTTCAGAGCTCCGCTTGACGCTCACGTGATCGCCTGCTGATGTCTTCCCGGATCAGACAGCTACAGCGGGAGGGGCTGAGAATCAGCTGCTGACATCAGCTGGGAGGAGAGCGCGGCAGTCTGTTGATGTCCTCAAGATAACCCGCGATCGTGTGCCCGTGGGGGCGCGCATTGCAGCAATCAGTGGTGCTGTGGGTCAGTCTGACCCATCGCATTACCAATCGAGGTTATAGGCTAGGGATGGCATTGTGCCCATGTGATGCCTACCAGTGCCATCCCTAACAGTGCTATATGCACCAGTGCCATGTACCAGTACCTACCAGTGCCACCTATCAGTGCTGCTTATCAGTGCTGCATATATGTGCCTCATCATCAGTGCAACCTTATCAGTGCCACCTCATCAGTGCCAATCTGTACTGCCTCATCAGTGCCCATCAGTGTAGCCACATCAGTGCCCATCAGTGAAGGAGAAAATGTACTTATGCAGGCGGTCCCAGGGTTACAAACAAGATGGGGACTGTAGGTTTGTTCTTAAGTTGAATTTGTTTGTAAGTCGGAACAGGTACATTTTTTAAGTGTAGCTTCAGCCAAAAAAACTATTTTTAAGCTTTTTGGAAAACATAGGGAAGGGGTCTATGTTTCTGTTCAGAAGATTTCCCCACTTCCTGTCCCAATGATAAATGGATTTTGAAAGGTTTTGGTTGCTGTGGAAACAAACCTTAGTGATAAAGCATCAGTGGAGACAGCGTTTTCCCATAATAACTCTTACAGGAGTGAATTTCCCTTCCTAGGGGGAGATTTCCTCTCACTTCCTGTTGTCTCCCTCCATTTGTAAGTAGGAGTCATTCGTAAGTCAGATGTTTGTAACTAGGGGACCGCATGTACAAAGTTTTGTGACAGAAACAAAGGAAAAAAGTTTTTTTTTCAAAATTTTCTGTATTTTTTTATTTGGAGCGCAAAAAATAAAAACCGCAGGGGTGATCAAATACCACCAAAAGAAAGCTCTATTTGTGGGAACAAAATGCACTGAAAGCTGAAAATTGGTCTGGGCGGGAAGTGTTCTTGGTGGTTAAAGGAACAGGATCCATTTTTTTTTTTTTTACAGTTACAACCACTTTAAAAAGGTCTTGTCCCATAATTCTATTTGTTCAAAAAGCCCCAAAACACTTGTACAAGGAGAATCTTTGTTATGTTCTAATAATATACCGCTATTTAAAGTGTCCAGTGCAAAAAACAGGCATCATGTCCAAAGCCCCGCCCTATGCATTTCATCTCCCAATGTCTTCCAGGGGCATTTTTGCTGGCGTTTTAAGGTAGCAGCAATTAATTGTGGCAAGTGATTTAAATGGAGTGGCGTTGGTGAACACATTTGTGGTGGACACTTAAAGAATTCATGGATGGTGGAATTTGATGCACCCGTTTTTGCCCTGGAAACTTTAAATAGCAGTATATAATGTGAGCATAAAGAAGATTCTCCTTGCGCAAGTGTTATGGGACTTTTTGAAGAAATTTAAATTACAGCACAAGACACTTTGATTAAGTTTACAAGGGTTTGCACTTTATTTACCTTTGCACAGCAAGCACTGCACTTCTACTGATGCATTGATTGCATTTTGTTTATTATTTATTGTGATATTTTGATGAATTTACAGTTTTGAAGAAATGTAATTTATTGTGATTTGCACATTTTGGTGCTAGCGCTGTCCAGATATTTATCAATATTACTTTGGGGTGTCTTTTACATCTTACGGATAGCAGCTGCACCATCTTATCCACCAAGGATCGTTTAGGGAGCTGTGGCTCTGATCAATTAATTCTTTTGCTTTCTTATTTTCAAAGCTTAAGCTTTGAAAATATGAAAAAGACAACCTTTCACTTATCTTATCCCTCCCTTGGCAGACCTCCCGCTTGTGGATGGGGCCCTCAATTTGTGGGCAAGGCTGATGGTCCTGCATTGTACATGAACACTTCTCAGCTGTGTCTCCAAGCTGTTAAGCCAAGGAGAAGAGGCTGTGGGGGACCTGTCGCATAGAATGAGGAGCCTGTAGGAGTGAGTGTTTAATGGTACCCTAAGAAAAAAACATGCATTTAACCACTGCAGTATGGGTGAACCCCAGTACAAACACATTTATTTCACTTCCCCAGAGTTCGGCTTTGAAGCTGAAAGAAACAAGTATCTAAATAGAAAAAAAAGGAAAGTACATTCTTACTCGACTCCTTTGTGTATTTTTCCCTGGTGTACATTAATCCAGCATGAAATAACTTCTGCACTTCATCACTGCACAGGAGCTTCCTGCAATGAAGACAAGTCACTGCTACTCTCTTCCCTTATGACCGGTCTTGTATCTACCCCCCTTGTAGTTTCCTGCTGGGTACCTCCTTCAGCGCTGCTTTTTGCCCTGGTTACGACCATCTGATGCAACTCCACTTTTACAAGATAATGTCTGGGTTTGCAAAGGTAAAGTGAGTTGAAATCCCTTGTGAATCATAACTAAATTTACATTTCTGTGCCTGGAGTTTAGCTTTAAAAATTAATCTTAAAAAATCCCAGGACTGAACGGCCACTATACTCTGCAATAACCAAAGGACAAAAAAGTTGATAGAAGTCCATAGTCTTTCACCTTACTTCTAGAAAAAAAAAACAAAAAAAACACATTAACAACCCTCCCCCCCCCCCAAAAAAAAAATAAAAATGGACAGACTCGATGGAGTCTTTTTCTGCCATCACTTTTCTATGTTTCATTATGGCACAGGAATCCTAAAGTATATCTGAAGTCAAAACTCTTATTTTGATTTTGGGTAGACTAGGAGGGGCGTTAGGCCCCTTTTTTCACACGGGGCGGATCTGCTCAGCTGAGTCCACCAGCTCAGCGGGAGATCGCTCCATTGATCTCAGCTGAGCCGGCGGATGATCTGTCAGACCCCCACTGTTCTCTATGGGCAGATCAGATGAAAAAAGATCCGCTTGTCCGCTTTCATACGATCCGATAGACAGATGGTGAACGTATCACCCTTACGTCTATTTTAGCAGATCTTGACAAATCGGATGGCAGATGGGTGTGAGCAGACACCTCTCTGCTGACATAGTTACAGAGAGTGTAGGAGACACAGGCGGCAATAAAAACCTGACAAGGTTCTAACACCTCAGCACTCTATCCCAATCCAAAAAAATGGTTTTTCCTTTAGTTATACTTTAATGGGCTTGTAGGAACAAGGTTCTACTGGAGGAACCACTACTGTTGATGCCTGACATGAACTATCCTTTGAAGAACTTGCAGAAGAGGAAGCTTCAGATTCAGAGGAGTTGGTTACACAATCTACTGGATGAGCTGGAGGAGAAGACTGCGAAGACCTAGTGGTGGGCGCTTCAAGAAAGGAGCTAACCGACGACAAGCCAGGTTTATTTCCTTGTAGGCCAACAAAGGTGTTCATGTTTGGCTGAGGAATGCTTGTGGATGAGTTTGGTGTAACTGAAGATGTAGATTTACTTTGGCACAAGTTGAGCTGACGGTGACCCAACATAGTCGGGGTTGTAGGTGAATCCACTTGTGTACTGAGTGCAGATTTTGCTTGATGATTACAAGACTGAAGACTGTCTTTGGCGTCTTCCATTTTCACCGAAGAAACTTCTTCAGTCGGGCCATCATTAGGCAATTTAGGAGGATGAGCAGAGACAGTGTTCTGATGGGAGAAAGAGGTTTTGTTGTGCGCAGAGGGCTGCGTAAAATTCACGCTGTCATCTGGAGGCGTGTCCTGAGGTGGGCGGGGCTCAAAGGCCACAGGATGGCCTTGCTGAGACACGTTGCTGGCAGCGATTGCATTGACCAACGGCTGCAGGATTTGGCCTAGTCGATGGATTTCAGCAGACACGCCAGAAATGGCAGACCTCATCATCTGGGCCCCTTCCCGTATCTCCGCCCTTGTGGCTGCCAGTTCATTCTTCAGCTGGCTTTTGAAGTCTGCCAATTCTTTAAGGAGTTCTTCCTGATAGTCCAGCTGCTCTGGAGCCAATTCTCCGAGATACTGAGACTGAGAAACTTGAGAAACTGTTGAATCCTCCACCACCCACTGTGACATAGAGTTGTCGTCCAATGTGTTATCTGCACCTGCAATAAAAATAACAGACTTACCATTTATGTCCATAGTAATTTCATTTAAAGGAGAAGTACAGCCAAAGCTGTAATCAGAGCTTTCAGCACTGAGATCTGAGTGATGGGCTGTGTTAATTTGCTTGGTTCTCAGTCTTAGAGCTGCAGGGAACAGATGCAGCATCGGATTGATGCTGCATCCACCTATATAAGTAAGGTTCTTAGAAAAAACAATTCCCAAACTTCTCTTTTAAAAGAGTAAATCCACCTAAAAAACACTCAAAATTGGTATATATACAGAAAACGAAAAAACTCTTTCCTTAGTAAATTTGTAATTTAAAGTGATTGTTTTTTTAATAAAAAAAAGCTAAACCTTTACAAACATGTTATACTTACCTGCTCTGTGTATTGGTTTTGCACAGAGCAGCTCCAACCCTCCTCTTCTTGGGTCCCCAGCCGGTACTCCTGGCTCCTCCTCATCAGCCAATGCCCCCTTAGTAAGCCACTTCCTATGGGGGCATGGCCCTGCCCCTCCCCCCCACTCCCTCATCACAGTTTGATTGACAGCAGCAAGAGCCAATGGCTCCTGCTGCTATGGATCCGCCTTGTGAGGAGGGACCGAGCAGAGAGCTGCTGCTCTCATGCACAGCGCTGGATTGCGAATGGGCTTAGGTTTTACTAGTAACGTCAGTGATCAGCCACTTATAATGGAACTGCAATATTGCAGCGGACATTCTGACACAGACACTTTTTGTGGACCAGTGACACGAATAAAGTGATCAGTGCTAAAAATATGCACTGTCACTGTACTAATGACACTGGCTGGGAAGAGGTTAACACCAGGGGAGTTCAAAGGGATAACTATGTGCCTAACCAGTGTTTTACTGCACCGTGTGAGGTGCTTTTACTAGGGGAAGTGATTAAATGTATTCCTTACTGTCTGTGCAGGGACACAAACCTCATCTCTTTCCCCGTCAGAATGGCGATCTGCCTTATTTACATAGGCCGACCGCAATTCTGCCTCTCTGCCCGATGATCGGCAAGTGCTGGCGGACAGTCTGTGTTACACAACGGAAGTGAGCCGCCGGCGGCATGTATGCAAGCCTCTTACCCAGAAGAGTCAGTTCACACACATGATCCAGGGCAGAGGTGTAGCCCTGTTGCCGTAAAACTGCTATAAGGCATACCTTAAGTGGTTAAGAACAACTTTTTTCTAAAAGTAAAGTTGGCCCTTAAAAGCTCTGTCCAAAATGAAACATGCGGCTGCACAGAAAGTGCCTTTTTTTTTTTACAAGAAATCGTAATTCTTGCACGTGAGTAGAGAAGACGCCAAATTATCAAAAACAACCAATAAGCAACAAGAGGTAGCTTGAGTTAAGGGACATACACTATATTACCAACAGTATTGGGATGCCTGCCTTTACACGTACATGAATTTTAATGACATCCCAGTCTTAGTCCATAGGGTTCAATATTGAGTTTGCCCACCCTTTGCAGCTATAACAGCTTAAACTCTTCTGGGAAAGCTGTCCACAAGTTTTAGGAGTGTCTATGGGAATGTTTGACCATTCTTCCAGAAACACATTTGTGAGGTCAGGCACTGATGTTGGATGAGAAGGTCTGGTTCGCAGTCTCCACGCCAATTCATCCCAAAGGTGTTCTATCGGGTTGAGGTGAGGACTCTGTGCACGCCAGTCAAGTTCCTCCACCCCATCCTTGCTCATCCATATCTTTATGGACCTTGCTTTGCACACTGGTGTGCAGTCATGTTGGAACATGAAGGGTCAATATTTGGAGCATCAAATTGTCCAATACGTCTTGGTATGCTGACGCCTTAAGAGTTCCCTTCACTGGAACTAAGGGACCAAGCCCAACCACTGAAAAGCAACCCCATACCATAATCACCCCTCGACCATATGATTTGGACCAGTGCACAAAGCAAGGTCCATAAAGACATGGATGAGCGAGTTTGGGGTGGAGGAACGTGACTGGCCTGCACAGAGTTCTGACCTCAACCCAATAGAACACCTTTGGGATCAATTAGAGTGGAGACTGCGAGCCAGGTCTTCTCATCCACATCAGTGCCTGACCTCACAAATGTGATTCTGAAAGAATGGTCAAACATTCCCACAGACACACTCCTATACCTTGTGGACAGTCTTCCCAGAAGAGTTGAAGCGGTTATAGCTGCAAAGAGTGGGCCAACTCAAATTTGAACCCTACAGACTAAGACTGGGATGGCATTAACGTTCATGTGCGTGTAAAGGCAGGCGTCAATACTTTTGGTAATATAGTGTACATAGAATGGCAAGTGCAAGTGGTAGTTACACAGTTGCCAAGTTCTAAATTTTTGTCTGCAGACTAGCCAATAAAAGGGTCAGAATATTTGTTCTTGAAGCCTGCCACAGAATGGGAGAATGAATGTGTAGAACATCTTGGTAAAGGATCCAAATATCTCAGTCTCAGCATTATTGCACACAATATGTACGAAGTGCTTACATTCTGCCGTCTCGGGTGACCACTCTGGAGCCAACGGCTTTGTCTCCCAGCAGGGAATGTCTTCTTCCCTGTTCATCCATTCTCTGCTCACCCAGCCGCCCTGCAGATCCAGGCTGGGGGACCTCGCTTCCGGTCTTATCTTTAGAAAACAAGATTTTAATGAAAGAAATTATAAATGAATCCAGTGTAAAGCAAAAGTGGGATATACTGTTCTAATCAGAGGCAACTTAAATCCCTTATTGTGATACTAAACACACACACTGTTTAATTTACATTGTCCCTTCTATTTCTGTATATGGATGATGGCACCATATACAACGCATCCAGAAAGTATTCACAGTGCTGCACTTTTTCCACATTTTGTTATGTTACAAGCCTTATTCCAAAAAAAATGTATAAAATGTATTATTTTCCTCAAAATTATACAAACAATACCCCATAATGACAACGTGTAATTAGTTGGTTTCAAATCTTTGCAAATTTATTAAAAACAAATGATAAAAATCCAATGTACATACAGTATCACAGCCTTTGCCATGACACTCAAAACTGAGCTCCGGTGCATCCTGTTTCCACTGATCATCCTTGAGATGTTTCTACATCTTGATTGGAGTCCACCTGTGGTAAATTCAGTTGATTGGACTTGATTTGGAATGGTACACTCCTGTCTATATAAGGTCCCACAGGTAACAGTGCATGTCAAAGTACAAACCAAGCCATGAAGTCCAAGGAATTGTCTGTAGACCTCTGAGACAGGATTGTATAGAGGCACAGATCTGGGGAAAGGTACAGAAACATTTCTGCAGCATTGAAGGTCCCAATTAGCACAGTGGCCTCCATCATCCGTAAATGGAAGAAGTTTGGAACCACCAGGACTCGTCCTAGAGTGGCCCGTCTGGGCCAAACTGAGCGATCGGGGCAGAAGGGCCTTAGTCAGGGAGGTGACCAAGAACCCGATGGTCACTCTGACAGAGCTCCAGCATTTCTCTGTGGAGAAGCATCTCTGCAGCGCTCTACCAATCAGGCCTGTATGGTAGAGTGGCCAGCTGGAAGACACTCCTCAGTAAAAGGCACATGACAGCCCGCTTGGAGTTTGCCAAAAGGCACCTGAAGGACTCTCAGACCTTGAGAAACAAAATTCTCTGGTCCGATGAAACAAGGATTGAACTCTTTGGCCTGAATTGCAAGCGTCATGTCTGGAAACCAGGCACTGCTCATCACCTGGCCAATATCATCCCTACAGTGAAGCATAGTGGTGGCAGCATCATGCTGTGGGAATGTTTTTCAGCGGCAGGAACTGGGAGACTAGTCAGGATCGAGGGAAAGATGAATGCAGCAATGTACAGAGACATCGTTGATGAAAACCTGCTCCAGAGCGATCTGGACCTCAGACTGGGGTGAAGGTTCACCTTCTAACAGGACAACGACCCTAAGCACACAGCCAAGATAACAAAGGAGATAACTATGAGACAACTCTATGAATGTCCCAGCCAGAGCCCAGACTTGAACCCAATTGAACATCTCTGGAGAGATCTGAAAATGGCTGTGCACCAATGCTTCCCATCCAACCTGATGGAGCGTGAGAGGTCCTGCAAAGAAAAATGGGAGAAACTGCCCATAAACAGGTGTGCCAAGCTTGTATCATACTCAAAAAGACCAGAGGCTGTAATTGGTGCCAAAGGTGCTTCAACAAAGTATTGAGCAAAGGCTGTGATAATTTTGTACATGGGATTTTTTTTATTTCATTTTTTTTTTTATTATGAATACATTTACAAAGATTTCAAACTTTTCTCGCTGTCATTATGGGGTATTGTTTGTAGAATTTTGAAGAAAATAATGAATTGAATCCATTTTGGAATAAGGCAGCTGCAGGCATCATCCCGGTATAACCATTAAAGTCTAGTGACGTACGGGTACGTCGCTGGTCAGGAAGTGGTTAAGTAGTATAAGCACCCAAATGTGACCCGGTATTGGCCCGGCAGTCAATTTACAGCAGGGCTTAAATTGTGAAAGTGAGAAGTAGCATAAGAAGCCAATCAGTTCATGTGTGGACAAGCAGCCGGATCATGTGACTGGACCGGAACGGGCTGAAAATAGGCAAGTATATACATCTTTTTTACACAGGATAGTGAGTACAGGTGTTAGGAGAAGAGAGGGGCATTTTTAGGACTAATCAGGCTTTAGTTTGAATTCTACTTTAAACTGGAAATCAGGATAATGGTCATAAATGGGTAAGTATGAGACACCTATATGTCTATTCTACACCTGAAATCTAGCTAGCACTGAGTTTGTGGGGTTGATTTACTAAAGGAAAATAGACACTGCAAGGGCATTTGTTTCAGAGCTTAGTAAATGAGGTGAAGCTCCACTTAATAAATAAATACCCAATCACATGCAAGGCAAATAAAAAAAAAAAAATTTGCTTGCACTTGATTGGATGATGGAAGTCAGCAGACCTTTTCCGCATTTACTAAGCTCTGGGGCAAATTCCCTTGCAGAGCACAACTACACTTCCAAAGTACTTTGCCTTTAATAAATCCACCCGATGTCTAGACAGAACAGGCAGTACAAAGCGCTCTGTTAATAGTTACCTGGAAAGGCTCAGTGTCTACAAGGCCAACCGCCATCTCTGTTGGGTTCCTTGGCCTGTATGAGTTGAAGAAACCAGTGGAAGACTGAAACAGGTCCATGTCTTGGTATTGCCCATACTGCACCGGGCCATTCCAGAGGTCATGGTTGAAACGGGCAACCTAAGAATCACATACAAAAAAGTACAACATCTCACTAACATTTTATTTAATTATTATTACAGGTATTTATATAGTACTGACAATTTACCCAGCACTTTACATACTCTGTAAATTCAGATCAGTCCCTGTCCTGAAGGAACCTACAGTCTAAAACAGCCCTTTTCAACACTTTCAACACCAAGGAACCCTTGAAATAATTCTCTGGTCTCAGGGAACCCCTGCTAAAAATTAGAAATCTACAACTTCTAATACATTAGTGTGATGGTCATTGGGAAGAATGCCCCTTACACTTGTGGTCATTGGGAAGAATTACCCCCTTACAGATAGCTAAAAAAAATCAATGATGTCATTGGGAATTATCTGAGGGGTAGAAACTGACCATTGCTCAAAGAACCCCTAGCAACCTCTGGAGGAACCCTGGTTGAGAAACCCTGGTCTAAAAAGGTCCCGATCCTACATACATACATACACTATATTGTCAAAAGTATTGGGATGCCTGCCTTTACACGCACAAGAACTTTAATGGCATCCCAGTCTTAGTCCGTAGGGTTCGATATTGAGTTGGCCCACAAACAAGGTTTAGGAGCGTGTCTATGGGAATGTTTGACCATTCTTCCAGAAGTACATTTGTCAGGTCAGGCACTGATGTTGGACGAGAAGGCCTGGCTCATAGTCTCCGCTCTAATTCATCCCAAAGGTGTTCTATCAGATTGAGGTCAGGACTCTGTGCAAGCTAGTCAAGTTCCTCCACCTCAAACTTGCTCATCCAGTCTTGCAGTCCACTGTGCATTAAAAGGAAGCCATCCATTGTTTACAATTGTCATGTGATCTGCTTTGATTGGTCACAGTGATCATATGATACTGGCAGCGGGCCGGTATATAGTGATCAGTCATCGGCTGTGTCAGGTGGACTGGACACAGCCGGTGAAAGATAGCACCGCTGCGCGGTGCTTTCTGAGAGGACACCATAATGTCCACGAAGAAGGATGAAAGGCTTGCCTGGCTGTCAATATATTATAGGTCTGGCAGGAAGGTCTTAAATTTCTTTAGCATGTAATTGGGTGAAAAAAGAGAGAAGGCAAAATAAAACCAAATTAAAGCCCAACTATGTGCAAAAACAGTTTACCCATGCAGTAGGGCTGTGCCTCTCTGCTCAAGACCGGTCCCTGTGGCTCCTGTCCCCTGCGGTCCAGTGGTCTTGTGTGGTGGACTGTTCCTGAAGTCAACAAGCCCATAGACTGGCTCTGTAGGTGAGGACGTCAGGGCAGTCCACTGCTGGTTCATGGGGGAGCGCCATTTGCCAGTGGAGAGGAGAATCTCTCCTGGACCAAATGAGCTGTTGACCAGTGAAGTGCGGGCACAGCCCCACTGCATGGGAAAACTTATCTTTTTGAGTTGAGATTTAACCACTTGAATACAGGACGTTTATACCCCCTTCCTTACCAGACCAATTTTCAGCTTTCAGCGCTCTCACACTTTGAATCTCAATTACTCGCTCATGCTACACTGCACCGTTTACCGCGAGGGGGTACTTGGTCGTCACCTGACGGGACTGCAGGAGTGGATGTCTCGGTCAGATACCCGAACAACTGAAGTCCTTGTCAGGTGGTGTGTTCTGGTGACCTGGCGTCCCCTGTCCTCGGTGTCCCTGGCCAGAACTCGTCTCTCCGTGTCGGGATGACGTACCCATTTGACAAAAACGTGTATCAACCCGAAATTAAACCAAAATAAAACGGAAGAGAGAAAAAAGTGGGTTAATGTACGATTTCTTTAAATTCTGGAAGGACGGTCTGGATATTATATAACTGTCGGTCCGTTCGGAAAGTAGGAAGAAGCACCTGTAATACCACA
>BLSH010098903.1:897432-908691 GCA_018402905.1 Glandirana rugosa | reverse complement strand
CCCCCCCCCCCCCCCCCCAAAAAAAAAAACCATTGCTTTCAGGATAAAAATATGTAAAATAGCAATAACGGAGTATTAATCTTTATGCTACAATTTGGAAATTATCTGCAGATCTTATACTGATATATACCTTGTAATTAAACTGGTATAGCCGAAAGCGTGGCAAACACAGGGGGTCACACATATGACATCACTTCTGATTACACGCTGGTACGTTGCCACACACGCGCACACACACACACACACAGGAAGTTGTATTGGATCAAACAATCAGGTTTGTACGCTTAGTAGCATTCTTGTATTTAATCTAAGAGTAGTATGCAAAAAAATATATAAAAAAATCACAATCGATCATTCGTCCGATTGTCTTATTGTGTGTACAGGCAAGGCTGATAAGCAAATACGGCAGAATTAACCACTTGTCGACCGTATAACGTAGATATACAGTGGCAAAGTGGCCCTTCCGGGTCTAGGGCGTGCATGCGTGCCACCAGCTTCCGATGTGATCACACACACAGCGGGAGCCCAGCAGCGGGTACTGCAGACTCGATGTCCATCTGTACCCATTGATTGTTCAGTATACAGACAGAGCAGCAATCCATCAGTAGGGAAGGCATTGATCTTGTGTTCCTGCAAAGCAGGGATCTATGCCTTCCCTTTGTAGAAGCACCTCCCCCTCACAGTACACAAACACTGGCTAGGAACACATTTAACCTTTTGATGTTAAACCCTTCTCAGCCAGTGACATTATTGCTGCATTAGGGTAACTGGTCCCCAAAAAGTGTATGTTAGTGTCCGATTTGTCCGCCGCAATATTGCAGTCCCGCTAGAAGTCGATGATCACTGCCATTACTAGTAAAAAATAAATAAAAATCCCATAATTTGTAGGCGCTATAACTTTTGTGCAAGCCAAATCAATATATGCTTATTGGGGATTTTGTTTTACCAAAAACATGCAACAATACACATTGGCCTAAATTGATGAAGAATTTAGATTTTTTCCATATTTTAATCGGATACGTTTCATAGAAGTAAAAAATATATATTTTTTGTCAAAACGGTCAGTCTTTTTTGTTTATAGCGCAAACCCACCCCCCCCAAAAAAAAAAAAAAAAAACCGCAAGGGTGATCAAATACCACCAAAAGAAAGCTCTATTTGTGGGGAAAAAAGAACATCCATTTGGATACAGCGTTTCATGACCGCTCAATCGTCAGTTAAAGTAACGCAGTGCCATATCGCAAAAAATGGCCTGGTCAGGAAGGTGTGGGGCGCTTAATCTTCGGGAGGGCAAGGGGTTACATGCAGGTGAATTGGACATTATTGACCTGCTTCAAGCTGTTTTTAAATGCATCACCACTTACCACCACTACTGTTATGGCAGCTAGATCTGTAGGCTTCCTTGCTATTGTTGAAGTGTCTTTTCTGGGTCTCCCTCTTCCTCTTTTTGTGCCAACAAAAGCTTGCAAGGAAGTTTTGTGTCCCTTGTTAACCTTAAGGAAAGAAAAAAGAGAAGTCTATAGAAGAGGACTCCATACCACACCACAGAATGTCAAGCTGCACCAAGCTCTTACACATACAAATGACCTCTGTTGGCCATACTTCCCACCACAATAATAATTCTCATTTATTGTCTGTTACCACCATTGTTCTATGGGGTGTGAGGATCCGGATACAAACCCAGGTCTTCGGTTGCTTCTGGTGGTTGCTCTTCTTACTGCCATCTGAAATGCTGAACAGCTCCCTGCCTGATCCCTTGGTCAACCTTACTTTAGAGCTGGTTTATGATGTACTTTTAAACTCCTTGCTCCTCCCATGAACTTCTGACCTAAAAGGAGAAGTACAGCCTAAGCTTGTTTGACTGTACTTCTCCTGTGGATCACAGGAGTTCAACCCGTTTTGCACTCCTGTAACCCGTTTTCAGCAGAGAGTGGGCTGAAGTCCACTCATATATATATATAATCAATTTCCTATAATTGTGTCATCTGGTGGCCATAATGAAATAAATCTGTCAGGAAAAATACTGCATGGTGGGAATTAGATGGTGCCAACGACCATAGAAATTGATCATATTAGACAAAATACTGCAATTTTTTTGTTGCGGCTGTGCTAGGGTTACCAAACTCAAACACTTTAGTGGCTTTTTTTAAGGGGGGGGATGTTGTGGACTCTGGTGTAAAAGGGAACTCTGATGCAAGGGGGTTTCTGCTCACCAAAGCCCCCACTTACAACAGAGTTTCCAGCATTCCTCCTTAAATCAGAGTTCCCAAAGCACCCCTTACATCTGAGCCTCCCTTACCTTAGTGTAGTCACTCACTCAAGGCAAGAGAGAGAAGGGAGGGAGGAGGAGACTTGTCACAGAGTGGGTGGTGAGCTTATTCACCCGAGGATAGAAACACAGGCATTGGCATCTTTCATGTACAATGTATCTTCCGGGTTCTGGGCTTCAAATTTACTACCCACACATCCCTTTTCTGAGGCACAGCATGCCGGAGATTGGAGTGTGGGCACACAGACAGGGAGATGTAGGGGCAGGAGGAGGAGCAGACCAGGCCCTCTCTTACCTTCTGTCTAGGTTGTTGGGGGGGGGCTGTGCGGATTCTGGGTAGTGTCAGAGAGTGTCACAGACACTCAGCTTAGGCAACTGCAGCCAGCCCTCTGGATGGTTGGCAATCCTGAGGATTAGGGTGTGCCCAAGGCCTGTTGAGGCACTTGGGGAGCCAAGCCACAGTCTTGTCTGAATAATGTGTCCGGGTTTCAGGCAGTCTAAAACCTCATGCACACTGGACGTATTTTACAGCTGCGTTTTTTCTGTAGCCAGTAAACTCCCCAGCATGTTATCCTATGTGACCATGCACACATAGGCTGTTATCAGCGTTTTTTGGCAGGAGCGTTTTCTGGCAGAAAAAACCCAGATTAGTGGGTTATGAGAGGTTTTTCAGCTGTAAAAACGCTCTACCTCTGATAAAAGCTGAAAAATGCAACCATTCTGTGCTTATCGGCGTTTGTGAGCCACAAGCTTTTGTGGGGGAAGGGGAATATAGTTTTGCTATACAAAAAGCTAACAACGCTGAAAAGCGCTACTGCAAAAACGCAGCAAAAAAACTCATTCTACAGCCAACGCTACTGGCATTTATAGAACGTCCAGTGTGCATGAGGCCTAAAACCCAGACACATGATTCAAAACCTGGACTGTCCGGGTGAAACCCAGATGGATGGCAACCCTAGGCTGTGCAAATTTTTGTCACGTTCATACAAAAAGGTTTTTATTAGACATGTGCAATTCATTTCATTCTGAATTTGTTTTTTCAACCAAAGCTGATTCATTCGGAAATATCCAAATTAACGAAAACCCGTTTAAAGCGGAGTTCCACCCAAAAGTAGAACTTCCGCTTTAAAGGAAGGTGTCCCCCTAACATGCCACAATTGGCATGCCATTTTTTTTGGGGGGTCCCAGATCCACGGCTCCGGAAGGAAGTTCACTTTCCTCCCCCTCCCTCTCGGCGATCTTCTGGGACACGTCACAGGTCCCAGAAGATATGCCGGACATTCACAAGGGGCAGCGCGACTCGCACATGCGCAGTGCGTGCTGGGCTTTGAAGCCAAAGCCATGTGCCCACACTTGTAATGCCGGCGCCGTCAAGGGGGAGAAGAGCGAGCCCTCGGGTGACCGCATCGCTGGAGCCTGGGACAGGTGAGTGTCTGATTGTTAAAAGTTAGCAGCTACACTTTTTGTAACTTCAACAAAATTTTTCCGAAAACAAAAGTTAAAAAAATAAAAAAAATCGAAAATAGGAATGAAAATCCAAAACAAGTAATAACATTAACTATTACTAACTTAAATTATAGGTATTGGAATTTCCCTTCAAATTTGGCTGTTGAACGTAATGAATACGAATTTATCCGAAGATACAAATTATCTGAAATCTAAACGAATGGAACGTAAGAGATTAATAAGAATAATAAAAAAAAGGTATTATTTTTAAATTGTTATGTTCCATTCGTTTAGATGCGGCATTCGTTATACAGATAGTTCGTAACTTCTGATAAATTCGTATTCGTTACGTTCAACAGCCAAATGTGAAAGGAAATTCCAATACCTATAATTTAATAGTTAGTATTTCAGATTTTCAAATTTCCGATTTATCTGAATGATCGCAATAACAAATACCACATCTAAACGGATGGAACAGAACGAATTCAAATTTTTCCGAAGTTACAAATTTATTCAAAATAACGAATTTCAATAACGAATGACCCGAAAACGAAAGGAAATAAAAAAAAAAAAAAAGAATGAAACGAAAATGAACAAGTTTTTTGGCAGTGCACGTCTAGTTTTTATAAAACAGACCCCTGTGTGTCATATTTATTGTAAATTGTCACCGTACCAGTAGGTTTTTACTCGGGCTCCTTCCTTTTTCATCTGTGTACTTTTTCATTAGATTGGTGTTATGAGTTGGACTCTGATATCGGACTGATGCGATTGGTACGTTCACAGCCTTTTCTATTTTTACCAACGGATGAGGTCCCACTCTTTTCTCCAGCATCCTCGCATCTTTAGCCGCCGATTTACGAAGCCTCAGGAGGCCCGCTTTCCTTGAATCTTCCTTATGTCCTGCGATTTGGTTTCCTAGACTCTCTGACACGTTTGCGTTGTCCACAGCGGGTAGTCTGATTAAACGTGGTCTCCCACGCGCTCTTTTTATGGGGACGTCTTGTGGTCCATTTAGCAGTGAATTTATCTGAGAAATGACAGTAACTTTCTTTGTGCTTCCAATAGGTCGCCCTCGCCCTCTTTTCTCAGAGGGCCCTGCCATGCTTAGGAGGGGTTTAGATTCAGCCGTGCTGGTGTTGACTCTTAATCAAGCTCCACCGTGTTCCACAGCTACATCTGTAGAGATATCCCTGTAAAATGAAGAGGACATGTTCAAGCCATCTGTAGAGAAATACTTTAACCTCTTCATGCCGGCCGACTGCACGTATGCAGCCTTCACGATGAGCAGCTGCATACATGCGGCCCTGTGTAAACTACTTACTGTGCTGAAAGCGCGCTCCCAGCACAGTAGCTGGCAATTACTGGAAAGCTGCCGATGCATAGTAGCAATCGGGAGCTTTCCGATCATGTGACAGCAAATCACAGCGGTCACATGACCCGAAAGCCCGCCTCCCGGCTCTTTAAGGGTTCTAAACGCTGGGCGGGAAGGGGTTAAAATTAAAGGCCAAGTTCCCTTTTTTGAAAACAATGGACTGTGCAAAGCAGGGATAAGATTTATTAAAAGGCAGCACACGTTACAAAAATTACACCTGTAAATTAGAAGCATAATGGGCTACTATAGATCGCATAGTAACCCATTTTGTGCCACTTACCTGCAAACGAGTCCAGTGCCGTCCCCTGTGCTGGCAGCGTACATCTTCAGCCTCTCTTCCTCCCGGGGCAGCGCCTCCAGCTCTGTGACTGGCCAGAGTCGCGTAAGGTCACTTCCACGCACGCGCCGCCAGTCACGGCACAGGGTCAGTGGAGAAACGGCACGGAGGCCGGTTCTTCACTAAGCATGTGCCAAAATGACGTCGGCACATGCAGAACACTGCATATCTCCTGAACCGTGCAGGTTTGGGAGATATGCAGGGTACCTACAGGTAAGCCTTATTCTAGGCTTACCTGTAGGTTAAAGTGGTTGTCACAGGTTGACAACCACTTTAACACTTATTAGGCATACATTTAGCCCCCTGATTACCCGAGATGTCATTCCCCTCCCAACTAGTGTCATTAGTACAGTGACAGTGTATAGGATTATCACCAATCACTGTATTAGTGTCACTGGTGATGTCAGTGTCCATTAGTCAGCTCTCTCTGCAATGGACCAGTGTGAAGACATACATAGAATTTAAAGGGATGCATTTTTCTTGCGCTAAAGGTGCTAATAATGGACGACAAATTCATATTCATTTAAATTCATGATAATAATTAAAAAGTCAAATTTGATACAAAAACTGTCGTTTTCAGATTTGGCCATTTTCCGTTTTGGCACCAACATTTCCATTTGGTGCACCTCTAGAATGGGGTAAAACCTTTCCGGAGTGGAGGTGGTTAAGAATAGAGATGGGCTTGGGTGTGTTTGATATCCCACCAGGAAGACGACACTGCACACAGTTAATCACAGGCAGTGAGATATTTCCCAGTCCGCAGCTGCACAGATCGGGAAATGTCTCACTGCCTGTGATCAGCCCTGTGCAGTGTGAGCTTCCTGGCAGGATCGGGCACGTGGGATTTCCAACAAGCAGAGCCAATCTCTAGTTAATAATAATGATTCTATTCAAGTATGTATTCCTCACTAATGATGGGCTTGGGTGTGTTTGGATCGTACCCGCCAGGAAGCCATCACTGCACACCGCCAATTGTAGGCAGCGTGTATGTATGTTCAGCTGCGGGCCGGCAAATGCCTCACTGCCTATGATTGGCAGTGTGCAGTGCTGGCTTCGTGGCGGGTTCAATCCAAACACACCCAAGCCCATCATTAGTGAGGAATACATACTTGAATAGAATTTTTTTTTTCCCTTTTTAAACCACATTAAACATTTGTCTCAATCCTCTAACTGCCACATTTGTTGGACATCTTGACCTGTCGAATAAATAACAGACTAAAATATTACCACACATGTTACAATCTGATTGTACAATCTCCTTTAGGCCTGGTTCACATCTATGCAGGTTGCATATTCCGGGTGCATTTTTCAATACACCTTTTTGATCCACTAAAGTCTATAGAACCAAAAACCAGAAAGTCCCTGGCCCTTTCCATAAAAGGCACAGATGTAAACATGATCCATAGGAAACCATGTTATATGGACTGTAGTGTTTCTGCAAGACCCCTTTCACACTGAGGCGCTTTTGCACTAAAAAAAAAAAAAAAAAGTGGCGAAAAAAAGCTAATGAAAACGGCTTCCCATTAATATCAATAGATGCTTTCACACTGGGTCGGTGAAAAAAGTCCAGCAAGCAGCATCTTTGGAGGGCTTAAAAAAAATGCCCCCCGTCCATTGAAATGAATGGGAAGTGCTTCAAAAGCACACAAAAATTGCTTCAAAAGCACCTGAAAATGGTTCTTTCGAGTCACTTGACAGAAAAAAGGGGGGAGCACAGTGCTAACGCCTTAAAAACGCCTGACATTTGATGGCCAGTTTGAGTGTGTAAGGGGTCTAAAACTGAAGACGCGCTAAAAAAATCCATAGGTGGGCACCAGGCCTTAGATCTTGCAACAACTATTCAGTTCAAAGGCTGCCTAACTGGACACAAAATCGATTGAATCATTTAGGTAGGTCCTTATATACCTAGCTTTGGTCAAACTAAAGTTGATTGTAGAAAGATTGTATGGTTCAATTGCAATGTATATGGTGGCCCCTAGTGGCAGGATCAAACGATGAATAAAGAAACCTAACTCAGCCACCACATCTAAGAACTGGTGAGTTGCAATGAATTACATTATACTTTTGGGGGTTAATACTGCTTGCAGCTGTAAATAAATACATTTTATAGAGGTCTTTACATCAGACCTAAAAGAGGAACAGGAGAGCAGAGAAGAAACATTAGATAGAAAAGGAGTGACAGGGGGAGAGTTAGGAGTTCTGAAAAGGTGGAAAATATTTAATAATGTGAAAAGTATTCCTTTGTTAGTAAGGAACACCAACAGATGACAGAAAAGAAGTAAAGCAGACAGAATAATGATAGAGAACACAGAGATCCAATGCACTACACAGAGAACACAACACAGCAACACACACCTGAGTGCTGAACGTTATCCTGGCCCCTGTGCAATGCCTGCCATATCCATCCACACACTGCAGTACACACTCTGTCCTTCCTCCCCCCAGCACACTTCACTTCCTCCTTCTCACTTCCTTTTCCTTCTCCAGGACACGCCCTCTGCCTCTATCTACTCCTCACTAATGGGCAGCAAGCATGATCCAATTCCAAGCGATGATCCATACAATCCTATGTATCTATGTGTTATACATTGCACAGGGGAGGACTGGGGGGAAGAGGCACCCTGGACGTTGAATGTTGATACATTGTGTCTGTTTTATGTGTTTTCATATTTTTTTTAGGTTATCTGCAGAGGTGATTTGTTTTACAGCCACTAGGGGGCGGACGGTGCAATGTGCTGTTCCTTATTAGGTAGCACACATCATGCAAAGAGGAGAAAAAGAATTGATTTGGCATAGCAACATGGAGGAGGAATTTGTATTTCCCTCATCATGGGAACAATAGCTGAGCCAAACAACAGGCAGACATTTTCCTGGATCAGTTTTCTCTCTATCCTGACAATTTATTATATATACACATACATATTAGAATGTTATATATATATATATATATTTTTTTTAACAAATATATAAATAAATTAAAAATAAATGAATGTTCTGTATATATATATATATATATTTCCTTAGGTATACAAGGAAATTATTGTGTATATTAAACTTCTGCCCACCTTTTACAAAAAAAAATTAATTACACATACACTATATTACCAAAAGTATTGGGACACCTGCCTTTACACACACATGAACTTTAATGGCATCCCAGTCTTAGTCCGTAGGGTTCAATATTGAGTTGGCCGACCCTTTGCAGCTATAACAGCTTCAACTCTTCTGGGAAGGCTGCCCACAAGGTTTAGGAGTGTCTATGGGAATGTTTCACCGTTCTTCCAGAAGCGCATTTGTGAGGTCAGGCACTGATGTTGGACGAGAAGGCCTGGCTTGCAGTCTCCTCTCTAATTCATCCCAAAGGTGTTCTATTGGGTTGAGGTCAGGACTCTGTGCAGGCCAGTCAAATTCCTCCACACCAAACTCGCTCATCCATGTCTTTATGGACTTTGCTTTGTGCACTGGTCCAAAAAACTTGGTGGAGGGAGGATTATGATGTGGGGTCTTAAGACGTCAGCAAACCAAGACATTCTGGACAATTTCATGCTCCCAACTTTGTGGGAACAGTTTGGGGATGGCCCCTTCCTGTTCCACCATGACTGCGCACCAGTGCACAAAGCAAGGTCCATAAAGACATGGATGAGCGTGTTTGGGGTGGAGGAACTTGACCGGCCTGCACAGAGTCCTGACCTCAACCTGATAGAGCAGAAACTGTGAGCCAGGCCTTCTCATCCAACATCAGTGTCTGAGCTCACAAATGTGCTTCTGGAAGAATGGTCAAACATTCCCATAGACACTCCTAAATAGAGTTGTCACCTCATCCCTTTAAACCAAAAAAGGTATGATCTACACAGGTTCTGAGGCTGATTAAGGTGGTAATTAATCTCACTTGGTGCCTTAACTGCATTAAATTAGCCTCAGAACAACCTGTGCAATTCATATGTGTTCGGGTTTAAAGAGATGAGGAGGCAACCCTACTCCTAAACCTTGTGGGCAGCTTTCCCAGAAGAGATGAAGCTGTTATAGCTGCAAAGGGTGGGCCAACTCAATATTGACCCTAGGGATTAAAGCCTCCCACACACGCTTAGATTTTCAGAAGACCGAACGTCCTTTTTTGTTGGATGTTTGTCTTATGTCAAAAGTGAAGAGCGTATTAACAATAGAAAAATTCTCATACGACTGAATTATGACGTAATTTGTTGAATAGCTTTGTATGTATTTGTTTGTTTCTGAGCATGCGTAGTCTTGCACTTATGATTTTTTTCGGACAAAAACCGTACTAATTATACGAAAATCGGACTTTGTGGTCACATCCGACAAAAATGTTATAGTCTGCACATCCTGCTTTTGTCGTCTGAAAAATCAATATCGGTTGTTGAAAGCACCATACCAACGATCCGAAAATCGGAAGATCGGTCGTTGTACGAAAATTCCCGTACGAAATTTGCATCGTGTGTACAGGCCTTAAGTTCACACACATGTAAAGGCAGGCATCCCAATACTCTTGGTAATATAGTGTATATATAAATAAATAAATATACCGTATCTCACAAAAGCGAGTACACCCCTCACATTTTTGTAAATATTTTATTCTATCTTTTCATGTGACAACACTGAAGAAATGACACTTTGCTGCAATGTAAAGTAAAGTAGTGAGTGTACAGCTTGTATAACAGTGTAAATTTGCTGTCCCCTCACAATAACTCAACACACAGCCATTAATGTCTAAACCACTGGCAACAAAAGTGAGTACACCCCTAAGTGAAAATGTCCAAATTGGGCCCAAAGTGTCAATACTTTGTGTGGCCACCGTTATTTTCTAGCACTGCCTTAACCCTCTTGGGCATGGAGTTCACCAGAGCTTCACAGGTTGCCACTGGAGTCCTCTTCCCCTCCTCCATGACGACATCACAGAGCTGGTGGATGTTAGAGACCTTGCGCGCATCCACCTTCCGTTTGAGGATGCCCCACAGATGCTCAATAGGGTTTAGGTCTGGAGACGCTTGGCCAGTCAATCACTTTTACCCTCAGCTTCTTTAGCAAGACAGTGGTCATCATGGAGGTGTGTTTGGGGTCGTAATCATGTTGGAATACTGCCCTGCATCCCAGTCTCTGAAGGGAGAGGATCATGCTCTGCTTCAGTATGTCACAGCACATGTTGGCATTCATGGTTCCCTCAATGAACTGTAGCTCCCCAGTGCTGGCAGCACTCATGCAGCCCCAGACCATGACACTCCCACCACCATGCTTGACTGTAGGCAAGACACACTTGTCTTTGTACTCTTCACCTGGTTGCCACCACAAACACTTAACACCATTTGAACCAAATAAGTTTATCTTGGTCTCATCGGACCACAGGACATGGTTCCAGTAATCCATGTGCGGTGTATGGTCTGAGTACTGACAGGCTGACCCCCTATCCCTTCAACTTCTGCAGCAATGCTGGCAGCACTCATACGTCTATTTCCCAAAGACAACCTCTGGATATGACGCTGAGCATGTGCACTCAACTTCTTTGGTCTACAGGACACCAGGCTACTCTGGTTCTATTTGAATAAACCAAGTTTACCACAATTCACAAACACCACCGTTGGTCCACTTCTCATGTTTCTGTTCACACAGAACGGATGTCAGTTCGTACCACCACCCTCACAGTACCAGACCCCGACGTACTCACGACGGTCGTGACCCCTCGATGTCAAGTAACTCCCTTGGTACTTACGGTTGTACACGACACTGTATGACTTCGTCTCGTACTAGGAGAGGGAAGTCTCTGACCCTACGTCCCGTCATAAGGTTGTACTAATGCTGGGGTTTGTGTGGAGGTACTACTGGTG
>BLSH010098903.1:879993-890698 GCA_018402905.1 Glandirana rugosa | reverse complement strand
TCTCGTTCACTCAAACCCCTCTCCACCTGCATTTAATGATCAGGAAGAGATCTCATTTGAGCTTGATCCTGGATCGCAGAGGGACAAAGCTGAGAGAGTTCTGTGTGCCACTTTGGACTCTAAAAACAAGGTTTGCAATGTGCTTATGTTTTGTGGGTGTCGGGGACAGCCCCACACTGTATAGAGAGGAATCTCTTTGTTTAGTGTAGCACCAGACGGCAAGGTTTTTGTTTTCTGTTACTGTTTTGAACTTGCAAACCTGTAAAAATAAACCTGGCAAGACTTTAAATAAACTGACATCCATGCTGAGTCTTTCCTCTGAAAAGTGATCCCCATGAGCTAATCTCCCACAAACAATATACAAAAGTGAGTACACCGTCACATTTTTGTAAATATGTTATTCTATCTTTTCATGTGACAACACTGAAGAAATGACACTTTGCTACAATGTAAAGTAGTGAGTGTACAGCTTGTATAACAGTGTAAATTTGCTGTCCTCTCAAAATAACTCACACAACCATTAATGTCTAAACCGCGGGCAACAAAAGTGAGTATTCCCCTAGGTGAAAATGTCCTAATTGGGCCCAATAAGCCACCCCCCCGGTGTCATTTGATGCCTTAGTGTTACAAGGTCAATGGTGTGAATGGGGAGCAGGCGTGTTAAATTTGGTGTTATCGCTTTCACTCTCTCATACTGGTCACTGGACATTCAACATGGCACCTCATGGCAAAGAAATCTCTGAGGATCTGAAAAAAAGAATTGTTGTTCTACATAAAGATGGCCTAGGCTATAAGAAGATTGCCAAGACCCTGAAACTGAGCTGCAACATGGTGGCCAAGACCAAACAGCGGTTTAAAAGGACAGGTTCCAATCAGAACAGGCCTCGCCATGGCCGACCAAAGAAGTAGAGTGCATGTGCTCAGCGTCATATCCAGAGGTTGTCTTTAAGAAATAGATGTATGAGTGCTGCTCTCCTCTATGGGGAGATTGGATGAAAATGGACCGCCTGTCCGTTTTCATACAATCCTATCCGATCCTCCAGACGGATGGAAAATAGGGTCTGCATCCATATGGATTTCACGGACAGGGTCGGATCGGAAATCGACAGATGTCAACAGACATGTCACCGCTGACATCCGCTACTCCATAGAGGTGAATGGAGGGCCCAATCAGGTCCGCCTGAAAAGCTGACAGATGGACCAAATCGGAAAGCCTGTTTGAAAGGGGCCTATGGTCTACAAAGAAAATTGTTGTGTTATTTAGGGACATATCACAGAACTGTAACAGAATAAAGAAAATAAGGTATCTAGATGTTATAGGGTATATGCACTGTCCTGGCATTTTAGGGCCTCAAGAAATGAGATGAGAAATGAGGCAGTCAGTACATCAGGATTGATCAATTTTCAAATATATATATAAATTATATAATTTTTTTTTTTAACACGCTGTCACCAGTCAGTGTTCCTGATCACCGCCACACCAGTCATGGTAGATGACGCTGTACTGCACCACTGACCGTATGTAAAAAAAAAATTGTGAAAAAAAAACAAAACTGATTTTTATTGAACTTCTTCATTTTCCAAAAAATTATGACAAAAATGACAACTTCAAAAACTCGCCATGCCTCTTTCTAAATGCATAAGACTTATCTACTTTCCAAAAAGGGGTTATTTGGGTGGTGTTTGTACTGTCCTGACATTTTAGGGCCTCAAGAAATGAGATCGGCCATCAGTACATCAGGATTGATCAGTTTTCAGATACATACCATAGTGTGTGGACGCTATAACTTTCCTACAGACTAAATAATAAACACTGATTTGGATTATTTTCAACAAAGGAATATGGCAGAATACATTTTGGGCTAAATTTATGAAGATCAATTATTTATTTGCAAACTTTTATAACAGAAACTAAGAAAAACTATTTTTTTTTCCAACAATGTTGGTATTTTTTCATTTATATATAAAAAAACAAACAAACAAAAAAAAAGGTGATCAAATTCCACCAAAAGAAAGCTCTATTTGTGTGAAAAAAATTATATAAATTGCGTTTGGATAAGCATTGCACGACCGCGCAGTTGTCAGTTAGAGTAGCGCAGTGCTTAATAGCAAGGAAATGCCCTGGTCATGAAGAGGGTAAAATCTTCCGGAGGTAAAGGGTGGTAATATTTGTTATACAAGTCCTAATTTATTTACAGAGTACTACAAAGTGCCTCTTGCTTAAGAATTATCCAAGAGAATAGACTTGCGGGGGGCTTCCTAGTCTGGATCAATCGCCTGTTCACTCAGCATTTTTATTGTACAATACAGCAAAGGTATCAGGCGTTGCGGTTTCCAAGACCTGCCATGGAAGCACCTTTGGCTGTCAGCGCTGGCCGACATCTGGTCATGTGACCAGCTGAATGGGAGCCCAGGGTAGCGTAAAATGATTTATTATACCATGGGGCAGCATGGTCGGGATGTGAGGTCTCATTTGGCTGTAGGCTGGCTTTAAATTAAACCTCATGTGGGAAATGCGGTAACCACACGGCTGCATTCATTCACAGTTTCTTTTAACCTTTTTACTGCCGAGACATTTTTTTTTTTTTTTCATTTTTCACACACATGCTAAAATGCACATAAACAATAAAAAAATTATATATTTTCTGACAGCAGACCACCCACAGAATAAAAAAAAAAAAAACATGGTCGTTGCAATTTTTTAATGTCAGATAATATTAGCACAACTCTGTTAAAGCGGAGATCCACTCAAAAGTGGAACTTCTGCTTATTTGTCTCCTGCCCCCCTCCGGTGCCACCTTTCAGGGGGGAGGGGGGGGGGAACAGGTTCCCCTTCCCCACTACCGGAGATGGCGCCGTCCCTTGGAAGTTCGGCCCCCCTCCTCCCTCCGCGACAATTAGAAAGCGCAGCCCGCTTCACGCATGCACAGTAGGGAGCCAGCTGTGAAGCCAAAAGGCTTCACTGCCGGTTTCCCTTACCAGGAATGGTGGGGGCAGCACCCAACAGCCGATGTGAAAATTGGCTGGGCTGCCGACATTGTGGGAACCCTGGAGAGATCAGAGTCCTAATATTAAAAGTCAGCAACTACAGTAAAGAGGAACACCTCTTTAAGTTAAAAATATATTCAAACAACCCCACCCCCTGCTGTCGGTTGGTCGGGTCACCATCTAAGTCACAGACGGGCAGCGCTCCTACTGGCGACTGCTTCCATTGCATCTCCTCCTCCTCCGCATCACAGCGGCTTCCACCATGCGCCTCCTCCCTCCTCCTAGGCGCTCAATAGGATCGACTGTCATTTCGGGTGACGTGTCTCAGGACCCGCTTCCTGATTGGTCACACAACTGGGTGGGCTCAAGGCGCAATGCTCTGCGCCCTTCCTTTTTTGAAGCCCATTAGAGCCTCTGGCTCTAATCTCGTGCTTCAACCCCCCCCCAACAAAGGGGCCACCACTGATCCCCATGATTAGGCTCCGAGGGGCGGGGCACATTTGAGACGTGGTCAGGGGTTAACCTGCAGGGGACAATGAAGGGGTTAACTGTGTTCCCTAGGCGTGTTCTAACTGTGTGGGGGCTGGGCTGCCAGGTGCATGAGAGATCTAACTGATCCCGAGTACAGGGATCAGTAGATCTCTGTCATGCCGCCTGACAGAACGGGAAATCGGCGAGTTTACATCTGCAGTTCCCCGTTCTTCCCATGTACAAAGTGATCGCGGGTCGCTGGTGAACATCGAGTCCACCCGACCCACGGCCACAGTGAGGGAGCGCGGCAGGCACAAGAGCGCGCCACCAGAGGTGCGTGCTCGCCCCCTAGCCGCGCCTGCGCGAATCGCCGTTTATAGACGGCGATTCGCGTTACGCTGCCACTCTGCAGCAGTAAATGTACGTGAGCCGGTCGTTAACCGGTTAATGTAGCCAGAAAGAGATACACCGCTCTGGACACAGGGAACCGAAGGTAGATCATGCTTCTGTTCCAGGTGCTCTGACTCTGGATCTTCCTTCCATATCCAAGCAGTATTGAGTCCAGAAAAAAAAAAGTGATGAGCAGGCACTTCTGGAAATGCTGTGAACAAGGCTCCTTTGCCGATACACATCTGCATGTTCATTTTATTCATGGTATCAAATAAAACTTGAAGACACTATTTCCAGAAGTGGCTGCTGATCACTGGACCAGAAACTAGGTTAACTCTTTATACTCATTGGCCTTTTTGTGCTCACCTCATTTAAAGTCCCATGGGCTAAATTTTGTTTTGTTGTAAGTTTTCCTGACACCAAGAGATAATTGGTGACAGGGGAAGGAGATGCAGCAGATTGACAGCCCCAGCTCTGTTCCTGTGTGGAGGGGGTGTGTCTCTTCCCTCCAATCAGCTCTCACTGAGCTCTGCAGAGTGTAACTTCAACTCTCCGCCCACTTTTTTCTCATAGCTTAGACGAGCTTTATAAATTCTAGACTTTGAAAGGATGTAAAGAAGACTGCAGATAAACATGTACACCTTATGTAGGAGGAATTGTTTTATCTCTGGGTATGTCTGTAGGGTATAATTACTGTGAATTAAGCCAATTCAAGCTAGGCTCTGAAGAAGAAGACCAGTCCTTCGAAACGCGTTAGCCTGTGGGGTCTCATCCAGGACCCCCCACTCCCAGGTTCGGTGATTTGAGCAACCAATGATAGATAGCCACCCATGTGGTCTGACAAGCGTGTTTTTAACTTATGTTTGTGAGTAGACATCTTTATGATTTTATTCATATCTTTTAATAAATCTGTTGGATAATGCACTAGGCCATTTTCTTTTTCTATCCTCATCTCTGTGTACCACCTGTGGTCAGTCACTGCACTGGGTATATGTGAGGGTTTACAACCACTTTCATTAATGAATACATCATTAAATGTGTTTTTAAATGCAAGCAGTGTAAGTAAATGAATTTGAGCAGATGTCGGCCTCTTGCAGTCCCCTTACAGCAGAGCTAGAATGTGAGAGGAAGAATTAGCACAAGAATCCAATCAGTTAATGTGCAGACTGATAGGAGGAGAGAGCAGAGTGACAGAGAGATGCGCTTATCACCAGGCTGCTCCTCCTTTCAGGCTAGGTTCATATCTCTGCGAATGAATGGGCTGCCCTGCATGTGATGCGTGGGAACACGTGAAAAATATGTGAAAATGTGCCCACACTTGGTCGTATCTGTAGGTGTGAACTGAGCCTCAGTGTCCAGTCATAGGCTAGTGGGGAGTCCAGGGTGACCTGAGCTTAAAGAAGTGATCCGCCCCCCCTGTGAAAAAAATAAAAGTCAGCAGCTACAAATACTGTAATATTAGGACACTTACCTGTCCAGGGTTCCCGCGATGTCGGCTGTCGAGTGCTGCCGCCACCATTCATGTTAAGGGACACAGAAAGTGAAGCCTTTTGGCTTCACAGTTGGTTCCCTGCTACGCATGCTGCACTTTCTAACCGGCCCAGCGGTGGAGGAAGGGGGCCGAACTTCCGAGGGGCAGTGCCGCGGCACCCTCTCCCCGAAGTGGGGAAGGGTACCTGTCAAAAACAGGTACCCGTTCCCCCCCCTCCCCCCTGAAAGGTGCAAAATGTGGCACCGGATGGGGGGAGGAAGCAGATAAGCAGAGCTTTCACTTTTGGGTGCAACTTCGCTTTAAAGTGGTATTAAAGATTCAGCCTTTTTTATATAAAAAAAAAAAAAAAATGTCATACTTACCTGCTCTGTGTAATGGTTTTGCACAGAGCAGCCCAGATCCTCCTCTTCTCGGATCCCCTGCCGGTGCTCCTGGCTCCTCCCCCTTGACCAGTCCCCCCAATAGCAAGCCATTTTCTATGGGGGCACTGGTACGTGCTCACTCCTGAGCCCTGCTCTATGCATCCATATGACACACAGAGCCATGGCTTGGCCCCTTCCCCGCTCTCTCCTGATTGGCTCACTGGCTTTGGGAACCAAAGGCTCAGCCAATGAGGAGATGGAGTCCTGGGACAGCTGAGGCTCTCGTGCACATCGCTGGATCAAAAGGGCACTCTGGTGAGTATTGGGGGGGAGGGGGGCTGTGGGTTTTTTTTTTACTTTCATGTATAGAATGTATGAAGGTAAAAAAACCTTCAGCCTATACAACCATTTTAAATTTGTCTTTTTTCAGCACACTGGTTCCTGGGATCAGTCCAGGCCTTTAATAGTAATAGTCATTTCTGGGTTGAATGATGCCGACCCTCAGACTAAGGACATCTAGCTGCAGAAAAATATACTGCAGGGGGAAAATGCTGGGTTGAAGGTGAATATTGCAGCAAAAGCTATTTTTTCTTCTTTTAATGAGAATACATTTTTTATTTTGTTTGTTTTTTTCTAAAAAAGCTTTGCCATCTTAGTCCAGCAAATAAAGACTGCGTGGCACAATGCCAGCAGACCAGCCACATTTCCTTTCAGACATGAAAATCGTGTAGGAGAACTGTACCAGAGCCCTCAAGCCTATCTGCTGAGTGGCTGTAATTTTCTCCTTGGCAGTCAGCTTGTGCAGCTGGCTGCCCTGCTTGATAAATCCCTGCGGCTGGCAGCGTCCTTATATTCTGAATGGCCATGATTTCCAGTTTGTTAGACGGCGAGCCAAAGTCCCAGCATTGCCACCGGCTCACATTCCAGGCTATTCAGAGGATGCAGATACTGGAAAGCAGACGGACTTAGTGGGGCAGTCCACTGCATAATCCGGACGATGTAATGCCTGCATCATTGACCATATTAGGTATAAGTCCTAATATGGTATTGTACCCGGTGATGTAAGGCCGAAATCCCGCACACTCGCCAGCTGGAGGCTAGGAAATGAGAGCTTCTCTTCCTTAGATAATTACTGTTACATTGAATTAAAGTGGAAATACAGGCCAAAAAAAATAAAATGACGTCTAGGATTGGGTCTGTCAATGGTATTAACATGGCGCCCCCCCAATAGCATTGTTTTATTGATCCTGCCAGTGGATCCACAAAAGCGTCAGTTATAGTTATGACAAATCAAATAACACTTTGGGGGTGCTTACAAGACTCAGCTATTATTCATATGGCTTAAAGCTGATCTCCGGGCACAGATACTCGAAATATATTCCTTAATACATACAAAGGATGCAAATCCACCTTGTGAGCAACAAATACCTTTGCAACTCCAGTTATTATCATATAAAAGCCGTGGTGACATCATCACTGTGCTGGACTTAGCTCAGTGGCATCACCAGGGTTGGTGTCACCTGGTGCAGTAAAGCATGGTGTCACCCCCCCCATCATTTTTTTCCCACATAAGTTACATACTAGGCAGGTTAGCTGTAAATGATGCGGTTGGTGCCGTGCACTGTCATGGATGGGGGTGACACCGTTGAATACAGGGCCGTCTTTAATAGTGATTGGACCCTGGCCAAATATTTTTTTTGCCCCCCCCTACATATTTTTCTCTCCACCGCAACATCCCAAAAAACAAACACACACACACTTATCTCAACAAACTTTATAAATGCAAACATAAAGAACTGGTCCACACTCACGGATTAGTTCAGGCTCACTGATTGGTTGCTAGAGGTTACTGCACATAGTTGCCACTCACTGATTGGTTGCTAGAGGTTACTGCACATCATTACCGCTCACCCATTGGTTGCTAGAGGTTACTGCACATCATTACCGCTCGCCAATTGGTTGCTAGAGGTTACTACACATCATTACCGCTCACCCATTGGTTGCTAGAGGTTACTGCACATCATTACCGCTTACCAATTGGTTGCTAGAGGTTACTGCACATCATTACCACTCACTGACTGGTTGCTAGAGGTTACTACACATCATTACCGCTCACCCATTGGTTGCTAGAGGATACTACACATCATTACCGCTCGCCCATTGGTTGCTAGGGGATACTATACATCATTACCGCTCACCCATTGGTTGCTAGAGGATACTACACATCATTACCGCTCGCCCATTGGTTGCTAGGGGATACTATACATCATTACTGCTCACCCATTGGTTGCTAGAGGTTACTGCACCTCATTATCGCTCTCCCATTGGTTGCTAGGGGATACTAATCATCATTACTGCTCACCCATTGGTTGCTAGAGGTTACTGCACCTCATTACCGCTCGCCCATTGGTTGCTAGAGGATACTACACATTACTGCTCACACATTGATTGCTAGAGTTTACTGCACATCATTACCGCTTACCAATGCTGGGGGGAGGGTTATTATTATATCCAGCCACTGATCACCAATGATTGGGTGAGGCAGGGGCTGTTATTATATGCAGCCACTGACCATCAATAATTGGGTGGGGTTATTATTACATCCTGCCACTGATCACCAATGATTGGGTGAGGGGACGGGGTTATTTTTATATCCAGCCACTGACCACCAATGATTTTATTATATCCAGCCAATGACCACCAATGATTGGGTGGGGTTATTATTATATCCAGCCACTAACCACCAATGATTGGGTGGAGGGGCGGGGTCATTATTATATCCAGCCACTGACCACCAATGATTTTATTATATCCAGCCAATGACCACCAATGATTGGGTGGGGGGCGGGGCTATGATTATATCCAACCACCAATGATTGGGTGGGGTTATTATATCCAGCCACTGACCACCAATGATTGAGTGGGGGCGGGGTTATGATTATATCCAGCCACTGACCACCAATGATTGGGTGGGGGCGGGATTATTATATCCAGCCACTGACCACCAATGACTCCGCCCCCCCTGCATGACATTTAATCTTATAATTACTAACAAAAACAATTGTGATATGCAGGGGAGGGGCTTAATGATCCAAATGTGCTAGTTAAGCCCCGCCCAACCCTGTCATGTGACCTCACTCTAATGACCAATAAAAATGAAATCTCAGATTGAACGAGTGATTGGTGGAAATCCCTTCATTTTTTATAACCACCCTCCCCCCATAAAAAGCACTAAAAAAATCAAGCACCTACAGCAAGCTGCAATGTGATTGGCCGGCCGATTTCCCGCCCAGATCCCCGGCGGTCCAGTCCGGTCAGCTCCCTCTCCTCAGACGCGGCCGGCGGCTGTCATTGGCTGGCGCTCACCAGGGGCTTTTCTTTTCCCGCTCCCCAAAGCGCAGCTCGCTGATTGGCCGCCGCGCCGAGTGCCGCAAACCACGCCCACCAGGGCTGACAGAAAAGAGAGGGAAGGTGAAGGGGGAGGGGGGGAGATGATAAAAGCGGGCGGCCAACGGGATCTGTCTTCTCTCCTCCATCGGGCGGGTTCCGATTGGCTGGCTCCGGGGGTGGGCGTGGTGACGTCGCCGGGGTCGTTGTTTGCCTGGCTCCTCCTGCCTTTAGGCTTGCTGCGTCACTCGGGCCGAGGTGCGGCCCGAGGAGAAGAAGGAGGAGGAGGACGCGCTGCTGCCCGGACCCCCCCGGGAGTGTAGGAGGGGGGGAGGAAGATAACCGAGGAGAAGGAAGAAGAAGGAGGAGGAGCCGGGGGAGGAATCTGAGGGGACCCCGGGGTGAGGGAAGCTCCGTCTCTGAGAGGAACAGCACAGGCCAATTATTACCAGGAGAGAGAGAGAGGCCGCCCGACACTAATCACCGGGACATCTCTACACCGACACCAGGGGGCAGCACCGCCACTCCTCACACGGGAGGTCAGGGGGGATCCACCGAGGAGGGGGGGATCTATAGATCACACGGGGGGGGGGCACCTGTCATTCCTCATCTCACTACAGGGGGAGATCCCAGGGCTGGCAAGGACACCCTAAATAGATCCCATATCAGGATCCTTCATTTTATCATCCAATGCCAGGGATCATTTCTATTACCAATTCTTTTATTTCTTCTAGAGGTCAGGAGGGATCCAGGGGATCTCATAGCTGGGCACAAAGGGGTTAATAATTCCAAAGGGCGAGAGATCCCACGTCTAGATCTGGTACCATTCTTCATTTTATCAGATCTAATTATTTACTATAACAGGGCAGGGATCATTTATATTAAAAATCTTTTTATATGGAGGTCAGGAGGGATCCATCGGATCCCACAGCTGGTCAGGAAGGGGTTAATACATTGAGGGTCAATAGAGGTCATGGGGTGAGAGATCGTATGACTAGATCTGGTACAATCTATCAGATGGAAGGGGATCAGATCCAATCATTTCCTATAACCGTGGAGCCATCATTTATATTAAAAAAAGGGTTCTTTTTATTACTAGATGTCAGGGGGATCCACTGGATCATACATCTGGTCAGAAGGGATCCACAGGATCAGGCAGCTGGTCAGGAGGGATCCACAGGATCAGGCAGCTGGTCAGGAGGGATCACACAGGATCAGGCAGCTGGTCAGGAGGGATCACACAGGATCAGGCAGCTGGTCAGGAGGGATCCACAGGATCAGGCAGCTGGTCAGGAGGGATCACACAGGATCAGGCAGCTGGTCAGGAGGGGATCCACAGGATCAGGCAGCTGGTCAGGAGGGATCCACAGGATCATACATCTGGTCAGGGGGGATCCACAGGATCAGGCAGCTGGTCAGGAGGGATCCACAGGATCAGGCAGCTGGTCAGGGGGGATCCACAGGATCAGGCAGCTGGTCAGGAGGGATCCACAGGATCAGGCAGCTGGTCAGGAGGGGATCCACAGGATCATACATCTGGTCAGGAGGGATCAGACACACTAGGGAGGACTGGTCTACATACTAGGACACCTAGGGGAGGACTGGTCGACGGACT
>BLSH010098903.1:857901-872039 GCA_018402905.1 Glandirana rugosa | reverse complement strand
GTACAAACAGGGTAAATCTCCCCAATGGGGACACAGAATAAAAACGAACCCTTTTGTAATTTATCCAACATGTTAAAAAAAAAAAAAAAAGGTTTTCCCTGAAGATACACTTAAACTAGGGGTCAGCCTATTAATTTTACAAGGGACTTGTTTTTTTATAGATGATAATGTATTAATATTACAGCCAGAGGGCAGACAATCTTTGCAGAATATATTTAACAATTCACAGACTAGATTTTTATGTGATTTTGGAATAATGACTAAAAAAATAACATTGTTGCTATATCACTGGGAGAGTGGGAATAAATATGTTATATTAAATATTTAAATTTCTTTATTCACAAGAAATTAAATAATCTAATTTATGATCATCAAAATTCAGTTGATATATTTAAATTTTTGGAGATTAAAAAAAGTATATAGGCTGTACCTAAAATAAGATGACTTCTAGGGCAGTGGTTCTCAACTCCTGTCCTCAGGACCCACTAACAGGCCAGGTTTGCAAGATAACTGAAATACATCACGGGTGTTATCATTTGCTGCTCAGTGATTGCAGTATTCTAGCCTGCATTAAGGTAATACTTAAATATTGGCCTGTTAGTGGGTCCTGAGGACAGGAGTTGAGAACCACTTGTTTGGGAGATGTGATCATGTATAAAGGGGTACAGGTAGGGAACAATGGTCATGTATAAAGGGGTATGGGTGAAGAACAATAGTCATGTACAATGGGTAAAATAAATATTTGATCCCCTGCAGATTTTGTAAGTTTGCCCACTTGCAAAGAAATGAAGGGTCTATAATTTTTTATCATGGGTGGATTTTAAATGATAGAGACAGAATATCAACCAAAAATCCAGAAAAAACACGATACAAATGTTATAAATTGAGTTGCAGTTCAGGGAGTAAAATAAGTATTTGATACCCAAGCAAAACATGACTTAGTACTTAGTGGAGAAACCCTTGTTGGCAAGCACAGAGGCAAGATATTTCTTGTAGTTGGTGACCTGGTTTGCACACATCTCAGGAGGGATTTTAGTACACTCTTCTTTACAGATCTTCTCTAAATCCTTAAAGCAGTTGTATACCTGTATAAAAATAAAAAAATAACCTGTAAGAGGCATAATGAGCTAGTATGCACCGCATACTAGCTCATTATGAAATGCTTGCCTCAGAACAAAGCTCCGATGGGTCCGCTCGATCCCCGCAGAGGAAGCCGACATGTTCCCTCAGGGGATCCTTCCGGATACATGGCTCCGGCGCTGTGAGTGGCCAGACCTGCGAGACGTCACTCCCGGCCGCGCATGCGAGCTGGAGCCCGTCTTTGCATGCGCCGTGACGTCAGCGGCTGCATTTAGGGCGAATATCTCCTAAACCGTGCAGGTTTAGGAGATATTCATTTTACCTACAGGTAAGCCTTATTATAGGCTTACCTGTAGGTAAAAGTTAAAAAATTGGATAGACAACTGCTTAAAGGTTTCTTGGCAACTCGACGTTTTAGCTCCCTCCATAAATTTTCTATAGGATTAAGGCCTGGAGGGGCTAGGCCGCTCGATGACCTTAATGTGCTTCTTCTTGAGTCACTCCTTTGTTGCCTTGGTGTTATGTTTTGAGTCATTGTCATGCTTGAAGACCCATCCATGACCCATCTTCAGTATTCTGGTTGAGGGAAGAAGGTTCTCATCCAAGATTTTACAATACATGGCCCCGTTCATTGGCCCCTCAATGCGGCTAAGTTGGCCTGTACCTTTAGCAGAGAAACAGCCCCAAAGCATCATGTGTCCACCTCCGTGCTTGACTGTAGTTATGGTGTTCTTAGGGTCATAGTAAACCTTGTTCTTCCTCCAAAACACGGCGAGTTGAGTTAATGCCAGAGAGCTAAATTTTGGTCTCCTCTGACCTCAGCACTTTCTCCCAATTCTTCTCTGAATCGTTTAGATGTTCATTGGCAAACTACAGACAGGCCTGTACATGTGTCTTCTTGAGGAGGAGGAGGACCTTGCGGGTGCTGCAGGATTTCACTCCGTGGCGGTGTATTGTGTTAGCAATGGTTTGTAGGGTGACTGTTGTCCCAACTGCCTTGAGGTCATTCACAAGCTCCTCCCATGTAATTCTGGGCTGATCTCTCACTTTTCTCATGATCATCCTCACCTCGATTGATTGCTATTTTGTATTTCTTGTATTTGTGAATAATCGCTCCAACACTTGTCTCCTTCTCACCAAGCTTCTTGCTGATGGTCTTGTAACCAATTCCAGCCTTGTGCAGGTCCTACAATGCTGTCCCTGACATCCTTTGACAGCTCTTTGGTCTTGCCCATGATGGTGAGGTTTGAATGGAAGAAGGATTCTGTGGACAGGTGTCTTTTATACACATAATGAATTGTCCTTAGGAGCACCTTCTTACATAGACAGGACTAATCTGTGTACCACATGAGCACCTACTGTAGCCAGCCTGTGGGAGCCAGAATTATTGTTGGTTGGCAGGGGATCAAATACCTATTTTACTCACTGAACTGCAACTCAATTTATAACATTTGTATTGTGTTTGTTTTTTCTGGATTTTAGGTTGATATTCTGTTTTCATCATTTAAAATGCATCTATGATAGAACTGATAGACCCTTTGTTTCTGTGCAAGTGGACAAACTTACAAAATCTACAGGGGATCAATAAATTATTTTCCCCACTGTATAAAGGGGTACGGGTGGAGAACAGTGATCATGTACAAAGGGGTAGACTGATCATGTATAAAGGGGTACAGGTGGAGAACACTGATCATGTATAAAGGGGTAGACTAATCATGTATAAAGGGGTTACGGCTGGAGAACAGTGATCATGTACAAAGGGGTAGACTGATCATGTATAAAGGGGTATGGGTGGAGAACATTGGTCAGGTATAGCTGATAATGTAAGAAAGGGTATGGGTGGATAACAGTAATCATGTATAAAGGGGTACAGTAATCATGTATGAAGGGGTTTGGATGGAGAACACGGATCATGTATAAAGGGGTATGGGTGGAAAACAGTGGTCATGTATAAAGAAGTATGGATGGAGAACACTGTATAAAGGGGTACGGGTGGAGAACTCCGATCATGTATAAAGGGGTACGGATAGACAACACTGATCATGTATAAAGGGGTACGGGTGGAGAACACTGATCATGTATATAGGGGTATGGGTTGAGAACACTGATCACGTATAAAGGGGTACGGGTGGAGAACACTGATCACGTATAAAGGGGTACAGGTGGAGAACACTGATCATGTATAAAGGGGTACGGGTGGAGAACTCCGATCATGTATAAAGGGGTACGGATAGACAACACTGATCATGTATAAAGGGGTACGGGTGGAGAACACTGATCATGTATATAGGGGTATGGGTTGAGAACACTGATCACGTATAAAGGGGTATGGGTTGAGAACACTGATCACGTATAAAGGGGTACGGGTGGAGAACACTGATCATGTATACAGGGGTATGGGTTGAGAACACTGATCACGTATAAAGGGGTACGGGTGGAGAACACTGATCATGTATACAGGGGTATGGGTTGAGAACACTGATCACGTATAAAGGGGTACGGATGGAGAACACTGATCATGTATAAAGGAGTACGGGTGGAGAACACTGATCTGGAGGGTTATAGGGAGGTGTTTGGAACATGTGGTGTATTTTTCTTGACCCAAATTGAATGACAGAAAAAAAAAAAAAAAATGAAAATGGAATGCCAGCTTAGCCCTAACTCTTAAAAATGTGCCCTCCCCCAACCAACAGCTATGATTACTAACCTGTGTAAGAAGGATGTATATACCCATTATCAGGTCACGCCGGTCACACGTTCCCCTGTGTCAGACAGCGCGGCTGCAGGGGAGAGGAAGGAGCGCCGACAAATGATGGGCCATTGAAGCCTATGGGTGATGTCACTGTGTCATGGCTGATAAAGCCTGGTGCAGTGACATCACCCATAGGTTTCAAAGGTCCATCATTTGTCGGTGCTCCATCCTCTCCCCTGCAGTTGCTGCTGGCTGGCACAGGATAACATGACCAGACCGGTACAGCCTGAGAATAGGTAAGTATATACAGTAAATCTTGTACAGGTTAGTTGGAATAGGTGTTAGGAGGGGGGACGGAGCATTTTAAGAGCAATTAGGTTTAGGTTGGAATTCCACTTTAAGGGGAGAATGATCTGATGAAGTGACACATTGAGAAGTAATATTAATAATACAATGGAGGAAAATACAAACTCTAAAATGGAGAAGACGTTTATGGCCTCTGCTGTTCCTCTCTATGTTCTTGTATTGTGCCGGATCAGTAACATATTAACAATGTATTCATCATATTGTGTATCCTTCACCATTATCCTTATTACAAATAAGCTTGTATTTTTGTCAGATGGTCCTGATATAATATTAAAGGTGCAATCCTTATACTGGATTAATTTTGCATCGGTTTAATTTTGCATCTTGTGCTTGAATTTAGTCATTCACATCTCTGCATTGATCAGCTGGCATTGTGGCGTCACGTGTCTGTTCTTTATTGTGCACCTTGTCGCATGTTCATAATCTCAATAAACTGTTCTGAATGGATGTGTGCTCTGCTTTGTTTCTTTCTTTTTATTTGTCCATAAATATTGGATTGCACCTTTAATACTCCACAGTTGTATTTTTGCTTTGTATAATCTCATTACTCCCTTTTCCATTATTGAAGATGCTTTTCATTCACATTTTTGTATTAACGCACCTATTTTTTTAAAAATAGTTTTGGTAAGATGGAAGTCATAACTGGCTATGATTGGTGACATTATGATAGGGCTGGACAGGTCCTAGGAGCTACACTGTAGGACAGCTGATTATCACACCCATGGGCATAAAGAATATGTTACCCCAATATTTCATATTTCTTATATGTGTCTGCTTTACCAAGTATTTGTATGAGAAAGTATCCTGTTCTATTTCTATTTCTTCCTTTCTGTGAAAAACCTGGTGTTCCTGTCAGTCCCTCTACTATCCCAGAAAACTGACTACACTAGGCATGGAAAAACAGTGTGGTCAGTTTTCCGGCTGTTCTGGAAACTCCGCCTGCGCTCCTCCCAGTGATCGGACTTACCCGTCAGGCTGCCTAGTTCGCCTAGCTAGAGCACCAGCCGTGCATGTCAATGCACGGCTGGTGCTCTAGCTAGGCGAACTAGGCAGCCACCTAGGGTGCACTACCATGGCCAGTTGACTTCCCCCACAAGGCGGAGGAGGTGGTCATGAGGTCAGTGAAGGAGGCGGGCACAGCTGGGTGTAGCCCTAGGCAAGACAAACGACACCCTGGCCGCACCCAGTGCCTGCCCACAGCCATTCGCTCAAGATCGTTGTGCTGCTGTATCTCCTCCCCATCTCTCTGAGCTTCTTATGCAGCTGAGAACAGAGGTCATGTGATCACTTCAGTGAATCTCCCCCCAGAGTATGCATAGCTGTGTCTGCCAGCAGTATGAGGACTTCCTGTCTGCTGCGGGAACAAAATAGTCTGTCTCAGTCTTTTCACAGGTAGTTTTTGTATTTTATCAATGAGTTCTACCTCTGGTTGAGGTGCAGATAATGACATCATCTGCCCGCCTCTCCAGCTTTTATTCATAAAATACAAGGCTTAAAAAAAAAAAAATAAACGAAGAGGGCACCACCTACTAAGTGTAGCCATTTATTAAAAGCATAAACATTTAAAAAAGCCACGTATGCACTCACTGTATCAAGAAAATAGAAAATGGGAATGTCGGTCAGTGTCCTTTATGCAGAGACTGTCTGGGAAGCGGCCGGGGAGTGCAGAGTTCTGCAGGGAAGCGTCTGGATATGCAGAGGTTAGCTGGGAAGCTGCTGGATGAGAAAATGGCAGGGTGGATAAAAATCAAGGATTTAAAAAAAAAAAAAACTCCAGATTTTATTTTATTCAAATTTATTTGACTAAAAGGCTTTTGGAGTAAAACTCTATCTAAAGATAGTTTCCTGTTTAAGATAGACTAATAATTTAGTTTACTCAGCATGAAATGGAGCTTAGTTATGTAGCATGAGGCTGTATATCCTGCAATATTTTCATTTTTGGTAAACTCATTCAGTGAATCCAAGCTCTGCAAGCTGAGATAACATGCACTGCATTGATGCATTCACACAATGTCACAGTAACCATCAGATAAATGAAAGTTCAGGAATATTCCTTTATCCCCATTGTTTTGCAAATCTATGTACACTAAAAACTGTATGATTGAATCAGTTCTGATATCGCTGTTTTACTAACCTGACAGCTTATTATTCTAAATAGGAAACCTTCATTTTGTTTGCAAATATTAAAGATTCTAACTACCAGCAAGAACAAATTCATAGATTTAAAGAGTACCTGTCATTTCAGATCCATCATGGCAGCGCCTGTTAGCGGGCATCCAATCACCTGCTGGCCGCCACGTCCCTCACCTTGTTGGGTCACTGCTGCATCACCAACCGTCCCATTAAAGTGAAAGGGACTGTTGGTGATACAACAGCGGGTCAGAGGAGGAGCCGCTGCGGGACAGAGATGACCGTTGCTCTTTAAAAATTATGATTTAAATCAAGCCTTTTTACCACTGATTTAAATCAATTCCACCCTGGAGAACGGCTCGCATGTAACCACCCTGGAGCACAAGATAGAGGAGATGTGGCTCGGTGCTCCCAGATCAGATCAGCCCGCTGACGTGTGGGAGTGTGGCTACGTGTTTTAGAATTACTGTATATGTCAAGTAATTGGAGGAGGGGTGCATATAGCTCTGAAACGCGTAGCCACGCCCCCACATGTCAGAGTGCTGATGTCACCGTCTGAGCCTTATCTGGAATCACCGAGCCACATGTCCTGCAGCTTGTGCTTCAGGGTGGTTACGTGTGAGCTGCTTGTCATCCAGCAGCTTGGTAGGTGGCGCCCTCTTTGTTTATTTTTTTGAGCTCCCACCATCTTCCCTGGGCTTTCCTTTTTTACCATCATAGCCCCACTCATTTGATAATGGACTTATCACTCATGTGGGGACCTATATAATCTGGACTTTTTATTTACAGATCCCTTTCATATCCCTTTTTGTAATAAATGCCTTTTCTTTGTCTTTCATGAAACTTAGAGGAGTTCCGCCTAGGGGGAAAAAAAATAAATAAAAGTCAGCAGCTACAAATACTGTAGCTGCTGATTATAATATATGGACACTTACCTGTCCAGGGATCCCGCAATGTTGGCACCCCAGGTGATTTTTGGATCGACTCTCGGGTGCTGCCGCCGCTGCCATTGCTGATAAGGGAAACTGGCAGTGAAGCCGTTCAGCTTCACAGCCGGTGCTGCACAGCTATGCTTTCTAACTGGCCTGGCGGAGGAAGGAGTAGGGGGCCTAACTTCCGAGGGATGGCGCAATCTCCCAAAGTGTTGATGGGTACCTGTCAAAAACAGGTATCCGTTCCCCCCTCCCCCTGAAAGGTGTCAAATGTGGCATCGGAGAGGGGGCAGATAAGCGGAGGTTCCACTTTTGGGTGCAACTCCGCTTTAATTAGTGCGCTTAGTCATTATGTTCTTTATAAAATACAAGGCTTCCTGTGAATGGTTTAGCAGCACTCATGTTTTGTTCTGGCAGGAGGCCCACGTGCCGCTGCCAGAACACAGTTATCTGCAATACATGTCTGTTGCTTTGAGGTATTTGCCAGTTTTAAAAAAAGGATGTGGGAATTTCATGCCTTTTATGACATTTAGCCATAAAGTAGTCCTGCTGATGCAATTATAAACTGTGTACAGTATTGAATACTTCTTAAGATTGATGTTGTAGCTCCTTCGGTCACAAGTGTCTCCATCAGAAGATTTTGCCTTCATTCTAGTTCTGTAAATACTTTCTGCCCTGGGGATGTAGACATGAAAACCTGGCATGTTATCCAAAACGAATGAAACTAGTTTTAAGGCAGAGATGAGGAAGGGTGAGTGGATATGAAAGCCAGCTGAAACATAAATGTCAGCTGTAATAGTTTGGGTCCACAGTACTCTGGTTCAAGGGACCTTAAAGTGGTTGTAAACCCTCCCATATACCCAGTGGAGTTACTGGCCTCATGTGATAGAGATGAAACAAATCATCCTACATAAGTTGTACCTGTTTATCTGAAGTATTCTCTTCCTTACAGTCTTTCACAGTCCAGAATTTTTACAGCTTTTCAGAGCTTTCAGAAAGCAGGGGGCGGAAAGCTGATTGGAGGGAAGGGACACACTCCCCATCACACACAAACAGAGCTGAGGCTGTCAGTCATAGGCTGTGTGCTGGAGATCCCTCCCCTGTCACCTTTTTTTCTCTTGGTGTCAGGAAAACTTGTCACAAGTGACTCATGCTGATAGAGAAACAAAGCTGCAGACAGAAATTACACTTAGTGCTCTGGACTGAGACAAGTACACACTATAGAGGGATATGCTTTTATCGTATTTCACGTCTGAGGTTTACAACCACTTCAATACCTGTGCACTTTTACCCCCATCCTGCTCAGAACAATTTTCAGCTTTCAGCGTTGTCATACTTTGATTGACAATTACACGGTCATGATACATTGTACCCAAATGAAATGTTTAGCTTTTTTTTTCACATAAATAGAGCTTTCTTTTGGTGGTATTTAATCACCACTGGGTTTTTTATTTTTTTGCTGAACAAACTAAAAAAGACCAAACATTTTGGGGGAAAAAGTTTTTGTTAAAGTAATTTTCCTCCTGCACTGATGTGCGCTAATATGCTGCACTGATGAGGCAGCACTTATAGGTGGCACTGATGAACAATGATGAGGTGGCACTGATCATCAGTGTAATACCTCATTTACAGTGCTGCTGGTAAACAGACATTTAGAGGCATTTGGGCGTTTTTTTTCAGCTGCCCCTGAACTTTCTTCTATGTTATTTTATCAGTTCATGTAATCAGGGTCGTTTAAGGTAGTTTCCAGGCAATTGAGTTTAAAGGCTTTATTTTGAAACGCAAAAAAATGGGTTCAGACGGCAGTTCAGAGGCATTTGAAATGCCAAACAGCTTGTAAATGCGGAAACTCGCGTCTAGGACCATTTCGTTTCCAGGCGTTTCCATTTTTAAAAAAACAACATTTTTTTAAAGAACGCACCTAGACGCAAATACTTCAAAACGGCCATTTTAGGCTGGGTTCACACCTATGCGAATTGGATGCGGCTTAAACCGCATCCAATTCGCAGGACACTTGAAAACACATTGTTTTCAAGGTGTCCAGTTCACATATGTGCGGTGCATTCGCACTCCGCATTGCACAAAAACCGCACACGTTTTTTGTGCAATGCGGTGCGAATTCCCAGCCTGTTGAGTTCAATGGGAGCGCATCTAACCTGCAGATGTGCTCCGCATTGAACAGCGATTTTGCAGGGATCTTTCCCCTCCTCGCTGCACCCCCCCTCCCTCCCCCCTCCCTCCCCGAGCAGCCGATGCGCTGCGAGAACGGACATGAGCCGCCGAATGGCGGCTCCGCCCCTTCTCAGAAGCAGACGGGCTGGAATTCGCACCGCAATGGTGTGAAACCAGCCTTAGACGCCGGCTTCTAGCTGTCAAAAAAAAATCATTCAGGGGAGGTTGAAATAGCATCCCGTGTAAATAGAGCCTTAATGTCCCCTGTCATGCTTGCTGGTTATCGGCTCTCCTCTCCTTACACTGTGGTAAGGTGCGAGGAAAGGAATGCCGATAACCGGCAAGTTTGTTTAGGTGTGATCAGCTGTGATTGGATACAGCTGAATACATGGTAAAGGGCTGCTGGGCTTGGCCCTTTACCCTCATCTGTGATCAGTGGTGTCCGCAGGAGGGCGCGCACGGGCGTTGTTCTGGGAGGATGTCCACAGACGCCCTCCCAAAACTGGATGACCTCGATGTAGCTGTCTTTCGGCTATAGCGTGGTTAAAGCATAGCCCTGGTAAAAGAAAAACTCCCTTGTAGTGGGAATGAGCCTGTACTGTAACATGGGTGCTCAACCTGTGGCCCTCCAGCTGTTGCAGAACTACAAGTTCCATGAGGCAATGCTGACAGTTACAAGCATGACTCCCAAAGTCAGAGGCATGATGGGATTTGTAGTTCCACAACAGCTGTAGGGCCACAGGTTGAGCACCCATGCGTGTACTGCATGGTATAAAATGCTTGTTTATGCCTCAGGGACAAGAAGAGCACTTTTACTTACTTGAGCCCCAGCAGATGGTGCTCCCCTATGCTCCAATGATAGACTGTTCCTCAGCTTCCTCTTGTTTAATGCAGGGATATAGACCCATGACATCAGAAGGCATCCAACAGCAAGTATGAAAGGCTGCTGGGACTGGTCTCATACCCTGGAGAAACCCAGGGGAGCAGAGAATTGGATAAATAAAGCTACTCTTCCACATCCCCTAGCCAAAAACAAACATTTAACCCCTGCAATGCAGACACAGCCTCATTGTAATGGAGGGCATTTACTTTTCCTTGAGTTCAGCTTTAAAGCAGAACTTCACTCTCTCAATCAACATTGACTCATTTTAATGATGCTAGCATTAGTAAATAGATAGGAAAGTCTATCATATTTACTTGTTTTAAACTTTTTAAAAAATTTTCCTCAGTTATTTCCTGATTTCCAGGCCTAGGCAAAAGACATCACACATGCCAGGAGGGGCCTGCATGCCAGAGCTAAGGGCAGATGGATTCTGGGAAGTAAATGCTACAGGAATCTTCTGCCCAGGGCAGATATTTCCTGTAGCATTTACTTCCCAGAAGTCCTTACTCAAGATGATCACGGCCATAAATGCTAGAGGGATGTTTTTTAAAGTGATTTCTCAGCAAGATAAAGCATGGAGACATGGATGGATCGGTGAGTTTGCTTTGAATATTAAAAATGAATTAAGTAACATTTTTAGTTTGTTGCGCTCATTTGAAGTGGAGTTCATGGGTTGTAAAGGCAGTAGGTTTTTTATCTTAATGCAGTCCCCCCCAGCACCCCCTAATTACTTACCTGAGCCCCATCTCTCCAGCGATGTCCACGAATGTCTAAGTTGTCCGGGACACTCCTCCGGATTGGCTGAAACACAGCAGCGACGCCATTGGCTCCAAAGTCAGTCAGCCAATCAGAGGAGAGGGGCCGGGGTGGGGCTCTGTGTCTGAATGGATACAAGGAGCGCTGACTCGGCTCGGGTGCACCCATAGGAAGCTGCTGGCTGAGGAGGCACTCGATAGGAGTGAGGGGCCAGGAGCAGCAAAGAGGGACCCAAGAAGAGGATCCGAGCTGCTCTGTGCAAATCCAGCTGCACAGAGTAGGTAAGTATAACATGTTTGTTATTTTAAAAAATCCCAAAAAACAAGACTTTACAATCACTTAAATCCATGACCACAGTGTACTAAGGAGCTGATAGCACTGGTGTTTTCATTCAAAGTAAATGAAGACCTTTTTTTTTTCAAAAATAAGAATTTATTAAAATCTTTATAGTATACAATGCAGAGAGAACAGAAAAGTCAGCATCACATTGTGACATACAATAAAATATATAACATGACACATAGCCATTAAGCAAGCTGGGTCAGACTGATTGAGGTCAAGCAGAATAACACTGTATTTTACACCTAGTTTGCAGAAGTGTTGGTGAGGGACTCGGACCCTCAGTACGGGTGAGGAATCGAGTAATTCAAAGGAAATAGGAAGATCAGAGGAGAATGGGAAAGAGAAGATCCAAGGGTATTATAGAGAAGGTAGGACCCCGGTGCCCATCCTGCGGCCCAGGGGCCCCTGCAGACACATCTGTGTTTCCCCATTGCTTCATTATAGCATTGATTTCCAGTGGTCTCTTGTAATATGTCGACTGTCTCCTGAAGTCTCCTCAGTCTGCAACAATTCATATAGGATATTCAGCAGTCTCTGACCATCTTCTGCAGCATGTCTGCAGTCTCTGACCATCTCTTATATTATAAACATTGACATATGACCATTTCTTGTATTATGTCCATAGTCTTTGACTATATCCTTTAGTGTGTGTGCAGTCCACTGAATTTTATTTGTGGCCCTTTGGTGATGTTGAGGGCCACACTTGAGGCCTCCAACATCAAGAAAGTTGATTCCTAACTACTGAGGTAGGAAGTAAGGGAAGACAGAGAAGTGAGGATGGAGGAAACCAACAGCATCACCCAAATGTAGGTGTAATTAAGGGACCAATATTTTTTTAATTCAAGCAATACTCAAGGAAACTACCCAGACATTCCATGTAGCCATGTTGGTTAAGTAGCTGTCATGAAGAGATCAGTGAGTTCCTGCATGGTTGGAGCTTGTGCGGGTTTCCAGTGGTAAGGGATTACAACCCCTGCTGCCTGTAGGAGCAGTCAGAGAAGGTCCTTTTTGTCTTCAGAAATAGGCCCTTGGATTAAAGAGAGAAATGCAATTTCAGGAGACAGATGTCAGAGAAGACCTCTTAAACTGATGTCCACCTTGCACAACTGCTATGGGTCCAAAACCAGAATGTTGTGCAACATGATTATTATAGCAAGCAGAATTATGTTCTGTGGCCTTTCAATTCCTTAATACCTGACTGGCTGATAAAATCTTCAAAGTATAGGCGTAATTTAGGGCCGGTTCACATCTAAGCGATTTGCGATCCAACTTGTGTCGCCTCAAATCGATTGTCATCAGAAATCTCATTGAAATGAATGGGAGCCGTGTTAATATGCGCTACTCAAGTCGCTCCAACTTCAGGAGGACTTCTGAAAAGGTTCCTGTACTATTTCAAGGTGACTTCTAGGCAACTTGAGCCCATATAAGTCAATGGGAGTCGCTTCCAAATCGGATCACTGTCTATGAAGAAGCAACTTTATAGGAAAAAGAAAATATTTTTTTAAAGGCAACCCCCCTCCCTCTCTTCTCTAATTGGCCACAGGCAAAAGTCGCCTGGCATGGAGGTTGCTTCAGGTCGCGCCGAAGTCGCGTTCAAATCGCCTAGCAAAGTTGCCTCTGATGTCGGATCGCCTAGGTGTAAACCGGCCCTTAGGAAATCACATTTGGAAGCAGATCCAATGCAGGTTTTGCTTTTATTTGTCTTTCAAGCCCTTTGTTTGCTTGGAGCAGCCACCTTCTGCTTTCAGGTAAACTTCAACTTATAGAGAAGAAGAGCAACTGCAAAAAAAATGCTTAAAGTGGAACTTTACCCATTTTGATAACAAATAATGTTCCTTAACAAAAGAGCATAGATTCCACACTAATAATTAATTATGTCACCAAAACCAGTGTGTGCTGTAAATTGCCTCCAGCATTGTTTCCATTTCTTCTTCCTGGAGGCCGCCATCTTGTTGAAGCCCAGAGGAGTCACATCCCTTTTGGAAACTCTCCCCCTCTCCATGGTCCAGCCTTGAATGTATGTCTTTGCTCGAATAGAGGGGAAGGCTGACAGAAACGTTACAGTGCTGAAGTTTAACCTCCATACATATTTGGTGGCTTGGGATCTTGGGCAGAATTGCTGTGCTGTGGCCCCGATACCAAATGTTCGGGTGCCATTCATTTTCAATGGCACCTAAATGCGGTGTGGTTTTGTAATGATTATTATGAGTGAAGCATGTCGCTGAAAGCAACTTCCTAATTTATCGTGGCTAAGCTGTACCATGTTATAGTTGCCATTGAAAATAGTTTTTGAGACCAAGGAGAGGGGTAGAGTTTCCAAAAAGTAAGTGACTGCTCTGGGCTTCAACAAAATGGCAGCCTCCAGCAAGAAGAAACAGGAGCAATGCTGGAGGCAATTTACAGCGCACTCTGATTTAATAGCATAATTATTAATGTGGAATGTATCTTCCAGAATCGCTGCAATTCTGCCCAATATCCCAAAATGTCAAATGCGAATGGAGCCTGATAGACTGCAGAAGAAAATCGACTATGGGGATGATAAGATAAGACACTATCTTTGTAAGTTTAACTCCTTTATGTCTCCCTGGCAGCAGAATTTGTCCTGTCACCTCTAGGGGTGCGCATCTACACTGGCCTCACGATTTGATTATGATTATCAGGTCAACGTTTCGATTCGATTCCGCGATGCATCACGATTAGGATACAGGGGTGTCAGTGGGTGGTGAGGGGTGTCAGTGGGTGGCTGTGGGGTGTCAGTGGGTGGGTGTGGGGTGTCAGTGGGTGG
>BLSH010098903.1:841922-854761 GCA_018402905.1 Glandirana rugosa | reverse complement strand
TTGGCTGGTCTGAGTATTTCTGCTGATCTACTGGGATTTTCACACACAACCATCTCTTGGGTTTACATCAATGGTTCTCAACTCCGGTCCTTGGGACCCACTAACAGGCCAGGTTTTAAGTATTGCCTTGGGGAGATGCAGACTAGAATACTGCAATCACTGAGCAGCAAATGATATCACCTGTGATGTATTTCAGTTATCCTGCAAACCTGGCCTGTTAGTGGGTCCCGAGGACCGGAATTGAGAACCACTGGTTTACATAGAGTGGTCCGAAAAAGAGAAAATATCCAGTGAGCGGATGTTGTGTGGAGGAAAATGCCTTGTTGAGGTCAGATGAGAATGGGCAGACTGGTTCCAGATGATAGAAAGGCAGCAGTAACTCAAATAACCACTCGTTACACCCAAGGTATGCAGAATACCATCTCTGAATGCACAACACATCGAACCTTGAAGCAGATGGGTTACAGCAGCAGAAGCCCACATCGGGTGCCACTCCTATCAGCGAAGAACAGGAAACTGAGGCTATAATTTAGAAGATTGGAAAAACGTTGCCTGGTCTGATGAGTCTGGATTTCAGCTGCGACATTCAGATGGCGGGATCAGAATTTGGTGTAAACAACATGAAAGCATGGATCCATCCTGCCTTGTATCGCCGGTTCAGGCTGGTGGTGGTGGTGGGGAGATATTTTCTTGGCACACTTTGGGCACCTTAGTACCAATTGAGCATTGATTAAACACCACGGCCTACCTGAGTATTGTTGCTGACCATGTCCATCCCTTTATGACTACAGTGTCCCCATCTTCTGATGGCTCATTCCAGCAGGACAATGCACCATAACACAAAGCTCCAATCATCTCACCACTGGACAATGAGGTCCCTGCACTCCAATGGCCTCCACACTCCCTACATCTCATCCAATAAAGCACCTTTGGGATCTGAGGAACGTTTCAACACCTTGGTGAATCTATGCCATGAAGAATGAAGGCAAAAGGGGGTCCAACCCGGTACTAGCAAGGTGTACCTAATAAAGTGGCCGGTGAGTGTAGATGAGCTCTAAATTACTGTTAGCCAGGCTGGACTAATCCTAGGAACCAGCGTGCCTAAAAAATAAAAATGCAAGTATAGTCACCTTGATGGATCTATTTTATGCCTGTCACATGCTGTTGATGGATCTATTTTCTTTCTGTGGAAAAGGAAACCGCGATCGGTAATTAAAAAGATCCGGGTCTAAAAGCTCCCAATTGACATCGACCGCAATAACTACAAGGCCCCTGTGGTTCCGGTTAACTGATTATCTCTTTTTATAATCCAGTAAACGGCTGTGCCGCGCCGGCTATTTTTAGTAACAAGAAATTAAGAGATCAATTTTCTCGTAACGCTGATCGCTTTTTTGTAATTAATTGTTTTCAACGAGTGCTCGACACAAGGGATTTTTAATCACTGCGCAGTACAAAGATTTACTTCGCTTGCTCAATAGAGCGTGATTAAAAACTCTCCAGGACAATCAATTCTACACCTTACTATTCGCTGGCGCTCTGGATCGAAAGTAAAGCTGCAGTCCGAACGCTTATAATTATGTTTCAAGGATATGTTAATAGAGGACTTGAGAAGGGGCAGACAGGTGGAATGGGCATAGACGTCATCCTTAGTGAGTCGAAAACCTTCCATGACGCAACAGTATAAAAAAAAAAAGTTTATACTCATTCAATATAAGTTTTTGAATGCATAGTAATGTGTATAAAATGTATTGCAAAGTGGGTAAGCAGTTAAAAATATGAGTTACTGTAATTTAAATAGAGACAATGCCAAAATGATTTAACCGCTTCAATACTGGGCACTTTTACCCCCTTCCTGCCCAGGGCAGTCACACTTTGAATGACAATTGCGCGGTCATGCAATGGTGTTCCCAAATAAAATTATCATTTTTTCACACAAATAGAGCTTTCCTTTGGTGGTATTATTTTTTTGCTAAAAAAACGAAAAAAAGACAGAAAATTTTGAAAAGAAAAAAAAAGTTTTTCTTTCTGTTTCTGTCTGAAAACTTTGTAAATAAGCAATTTTCCTCCTTCACTGATGAGGCAGCACTGATGGGCACTGATAGGCTGCACTGATGTGTGCTGATGAGGCAGCACTGAAGGACACTGATGAGGCGGCACTGATGAGGCAGCACTGGTGGGCGCTGATAGGCTGCACTGATGAGGCAGCACTGAAGGGCACTGATGTGACAGTACTGATGAGGATGCACTAATATGCCGCAGTGATGGGCACTCATAGGTGGCACTGATATGCGGCACTGGTGAGCACTCATTGGCGGCACAGATGGGCACCGATAGGTGGTACTTATGGGCAATGATAGGCAGGCATTGATGGGCACTGAAAGGCAGCACTGATGGGCACAAATTTGCACCATTGATAGGCACATATTGGTGTCACTGATGGGCACAGATTGGCATCACAAATGGTCACTGACTGGCATCGCTGCTGGGGCTGCACTGATCATCAGGGCAAGGAAATGCCACTGATTGGCTCTCCTCTCCTCACACTCTTGTCAGTGTGAGGCAAAGAAAGCCAATAAACATAACTTCCGTGCTTACATGTGATTTGCCACAGCCGATCACAAGGGTAAAGAGTCACATCATCGGCTCTCTACCGAGATCGGGTACACAGCTCGCCTGCGATCGCTGCGTGAGAGTGGTGACATTGGGGTGATGTCATATGGCGTTGTCCTAGAACGAGAGGGCATCCCGCCCACCGTCATTTTACTATACGGCGGGCAGGAAGTGGTTAAAGAGGAACTTCACTTCCCCTGTACATTATTTTTATTCTCCCCTCTTATTTTGTCTGCTGGGTTGTCTTCAGAAAAGATACCAGTGAATCTGGCATTGTTCGGTGTAATGTGCCTCTCTGCCACCAAACGCTGGGCTGTGGGCCGCCATCTTCTCTTTTTACATCATCAGGGGCCTAGGTGTCTCTTCCTGGTCTTTGCAGCTGATCTGCTGATGGTGCATGCACAGTATGGTGGAGATTGGCCAGCACATGTGTAGTGTTGTAAGGATTGCCTCAAAGCCTCCTGGGATGTGTGAGGTTAGTACCCCTGAAAGATTCAGGCATGGGGAGGAATGACATTCCTGCCGAGGCGAGAAAGCTGGAACGTTTGAGGCCTAGTCCCGCTTGACTACTTGCCACCCGCCCACAGTAGATTTGCTGCAGGCAGGTGGCACGTGCAGCTACAACCCATGCTGTGTTTGGACACAGCATGAGTTTGGCAGCTGATTGGCCAATCACACACAGAGTTTTGTGTTTACAAAAACACAGAACTCTGTGTACTGTGAACAGTGATCGTGCTGTTTTCTCCTACGTTCACTGACAGACGCAGCTCTCCATTGACATGTGGGTTATTTGCAGATCCTATTAGGCAAAGAAAGAAAGCAAGCTGGCCCCTCCCAGGGGGCTGTTCTCTCTTCCCATATAATCCCCCTACTCTGCTCAGTACATCAGTTTTAACATGCCTAGTGCAAGGAGTTGACCTGGCTCCCTTATAGGACCTGCGGTTTAGATTTTTGCTACCGCTTTTTTATCTTTTCTCAAGCTAATGAAGACTACTATCAAGAAGCCGGCTGGGGCATAGAGGGTTTCTGAAAAACCCTGTACTTTCCCAAGCATGGCCAACCGATGCGAGCCAGTCCCAGGATATTAGTGGGTCCCGCCGCATCGTGCCCGTTCCGTGTGGGCGACCAGTGGGTGATCCCCACTTGTGCCCAGTGTCCGGATTTGATCCTGTCCAGGGGCTTGTGGCCAGCAGCATCCCTCCCCAGCTGGGGAGAAAAGTCTGCGACCGGGTGGCTACCCACTGCGCCCTTCAGGAGTGGTGAGTGAGCCCCCCTAGGGGTGCTGGGGGGGGGGGCGCTGGGCGATTTTGGCATCTCTGCCTGCGTTAGCCACCGGTAGAGGCGGGTTGCTGGGGCACTCCTGGGTCCTTTAGTCTCTTCCTCTCCCCTTCCCCCTCCCCCCGCTCCACACCCCGTTGGCACTGTGTGCAGACCGCCTAGGCCGCCATGCGGCAATCCGCCGCCATTTTGCTATCCGGTATCCCTTTGAGGATAATTTCATAAAGAAGTGGGCGTCCCCCTTGGTGGACCCACCAGTGGCGCGACTGAACAAGGCGACGACTATTCCCCCAGAGGGGTCGCCGTCTTTAAGGATCCTGCCGATAGCAGGACGGAGGCAGTGTCCAAGGCACTTTTCATTTTGGCAGGATTGGCTTTGCGACCGGCCCTGGCGTCTGCCATGGCGGCGCAATATCTGCAGAATGATCTGGACTGCGGCAGAACGCTTGAGGCGTCGCAGAAAGCAGAACATGTGTTTCACGGTATTAAATACCTGTGTGGTGCAGCTCTAGACCTGCTCCCTATGTTGTCCAAAATGTATGTTTTTGCAGTCATTATCAGACGGGTCTTCTGGTTGCGTTCGTAGTCGGGTGACTACGCATCCAAAAAAGGTTTAGCGGACCTCCCCTTTCAGGGTGGCCGTCTCTTTGGGCCTCAGTTGGACGAAATCATTAAGGATTTCACGGGCGGGAAGAGTACCTTTCTTCCGGAGCCCAGGCAGCGAGAATTTCGTGGCAAGCAGGGACCTGTCTCTTCGGGTCAGAGAGGTTTTTTCGTGCCCCTGGCCCGCGAGACGGCAAGGCTGCTGCAGGGGCCGGTAAGAGACCCTGGCAACGCAAAAATGAAAAAGCAGAGGATACGCCCTCCTCGGCATGATGGGTTGCCCCCACCCGAAGATCGGGTGGGGGGACGTATTCTGGGGTTTGCAGACAGGTGGACTGCCCGCATTTCCGACCGGTGGGTGCAGGAAGTGGTGTCCTTCGGGTACAGGATAGAGTTCAGCACTCTACCCCCAGACAGGTTCTTCCCATCGAACTTAAGACTCCTGCATCAACTTCGGGAGGCCCTTTCCGGGGCGGTTCAGGCACTGTCAGACCAGGGGGTGATCGTGCCGGTGCCTCAGCCAGAGAGGTTTCACGGTTTCTACTCTAACCTATTTGTGGTCCACAAAAAAAGAGGGGGGGTAAGGCCAATTTTGGACCTGAAGGCGCTAAACTTTTATGTGAAAGTGCGAAAATTCCGGATGGAATCGGTCCGCTTGGTCGTGGCCGCCCTACATCAGAGGGACTTCCTGGCGTCCCTGGACATCAGGGACGCGTATCTCCATGTTCCCATTTTTCTCTGACACCAGCGCTTTCTACGCTTTGCAGTGGGAGAGCTCCATTACCAATTTGTGGCACTGCCCTTCGGTCTGGCCTCGGCTCCTCGGGTCTTCACCAAGTTGGTGGCCCTAGTGCTGGCGCTACTGAGGCAGAGGGGCATTGCGGTGGTAGCTTACCTCGACGACTTGCTTCTGAGAGCAGAGTCTGCCTCAGCCCTGCAGGAGAGTGTGGCCATCACCATGGCCTCGTTAAAGGACTTCGGTTGGCTGATCAACCTGCAGAAGTCGACATTGACACCGTCCTGTTGTCTGGATAATCTGAGTCTGATTCTGGACATGGAGCAGGCGAAGGTGTTCTTACCCCCGGCCAAGCTGCGGTCCCTGCAATCAGCAGTGCGAACCTTACTGTCTCACCGGCAGTCATCATTACGGTTCTGTATGCGGGTGCTGGGGCTCATGGTGTCGGCCTTCGAGGCGGTACCTTACGCTCAGAGCCACACTCGGCTACTTTGGCGAGTGATTCTGTCTCGGTGGGACAGATCCCCACTGTCTCTGGACCAGTTGGTCAACTTGGATCGTCAGACCAGGGCTTCCTTGGCCTGGTGGCTTCGGGCCCCAGCTTTGACGGGGGAAAATCGTTTCTCCCCCTGACGTGGTCGATAATCACGACGGACGCCAGCCTGTCGGGCTGGGGAGGGCGTCCTGGGTTCTCTGTCGACCCAGGGTCGTTGGTCGGCGCAGGAATCTGGCCTTCCGATCAGTGTGCTGGAGCTAAGAGCGATCAGACTCTGTCTATCCCGCTGGACAGCGAGGCTGCAAGGGCTCCCGATTCTGGTTCAATCGGACAATGCCACAGCGGTGGCGTATGTGAACCATCAGGGCGGAACGAGAAGTTCGGCAGTGGCTGCGGAAGCAGCTCTTATTCTGCGTTTGGCAAAGCTTCACATTCCGGCAATATCCGCCATCTACATTCCAGGCATAGAAAATTGGCAGGCGAACTTCCTCAGTCGCCAGACGCTGGATCAGGGGGAACGGTCCCTCCATCCAGAAGTGTTCAGCCAGATTTGCCACAAGTGGGGCACGCCAGACGTGGACTTCATGGCGTCTCAGTTCAACCACAAAGTAAAGACCTTTGTGTGCATGACAAGAGACCCATTGGCGGTGGCCACAGACGCGCTTGTGGCACCTTGGGGTCGGTATCCTCTTCTGTACGCCTATCCTCCCATCAAACTTCTCCCGCGCCTACTGCGCAGGGTGGAAGCGGAGGGAATTCCGATGATCCTGGTGGCTCCGGATTGGCCTCGGCGTCCGTGGTATGCCAATGTATTAAGAATGGTGTCTGCTGTCTCAGGGACCCATTTTGCACCCTTCTTTACACTTGCTGGCTTTGACGGCCTGGCTATTGAGTCCCAGGTGCTGAGGGACAGGGGTGTAGACAACTCAGTGGTCCCTACCATGCTGAAGGCGCGCAAGTGTACTTTGCGCAAAATTTATCATCTCACCTAGAAGGCCTATATTGCCTAGTGTGAGGCGGGGGGTTGGAACCCTCGCTCTTATGTGGTGTCTAGGGCCCTGACTTTTTTACAACAGGGCCTGAATAAAAAATTGGCCTTGAGTACTCTCAAGGGCCAGATATCGGCCTTGGCGATTCTTTTCCAACGCCCTTTGGCGTCACATTCCTTGATTCGTACATTTGCACAAGGTGTGCGCCATGTGGCTCCTCAGGTACGGTCGCCTATGGCACCGTGAGATTTGAATTTGGTGCTTTCAGTGCTTCAGAAGCCACCATATGAGAAGATCAGGGATATTCCCTTACAATTGTTGTCGCAGAAAGTGTTTTTATTGGTGGCCATTACATCCGCTAGGTGGGTGTCTGAGTTGGCAGCGTTGTCCTGCAGGTCTCCTTACTTGATCCTGCACAAGGACAAGGCGGTCTTGCGCCCGTCGCCTTCTTTTTTGCCGAAGGTGGTTTCTTCTTTTCATATTAACGAAGATATTGTTCTTTCTTCGTTGTGTCCGCACCCTTCACATCCTAAGGAGATTGAGTTACATTCCTTGGATGTCGTACGGGCTTTGCGGGTGTATTTGGCGGCTACCGGCTCTTTTCGGAGGTCTGACGCGTTGTTTGTCCTGACGGATAGTCCGCGCAAAGGGTTGGCGGCCTCGTCGGCTACTGTCTCTCGCTGGATCAGACAGACCGTGATGCATGCGTATTCGTTTCGGGGCAAAGTGCCTCCTTTTCCAGTCACGGCTCATTCTACAAGGGCTGTTAGCACTTCCTGGGCTTTTCCACACCAGGCCTCGGTGTCACAGGTGTGCAAGACGGCCACTTGGGCCTCAGTGCACACGTTTACTAAGTTTTATAAAGTTGATGTTTCAGCATCTTCGGATGCTGCTTTTGGCCGTAGAGTTTTACAGGCGGCAGTGTAGGCGCGGCTGGCGCCTCCTGAGAGGATTCTGTTGGGTACAGTTGTTGTCGTTTACCCACCCCTCTTTACTGACACAGCTTTGGGACATCCCCACATGTCAAAGAGGGCTGCGTCTGTCAGTGAACGTAGGAGAAAAGGGGATTTTATTAAAACTTACCGTAAAATCCTTTTCTCTGAGTTCACTGACAGACGCAGCACACACCCTCTGCATTTTTTTCGGTACGGCTTGTTACGAACGAATGTACTGAGCAGAGTAGGGGGATTATATGGGAAGAGAGGACAGCCCACTGAGAGGGGCCAGCTTGCTTTCTTTCTTTGCCTAGTTAACTCCTAATAGGATCTGCATATAACCCACATGTCAATGGAGAGCTGCGTCTTTCAGTGAACTCAGAGAAAAGGATTTTAATAAAAGTAATAAAACCCCTTTTCTTTCTTCCTGCAAAGTAGGGAGAAAATCAGCCAGATAGTAAAATAAAAGCAGCACACATTACGCATTCTTAGGCACACAGTTAACCCCTTAATTACCCCATATGTTAACCCCTTCCCAGCCAATGTCATCAGTACAGTGACAGTGTATAGCATTATCACTGATCTCTGTATTAGGGTCACTGGTGATGTCAGTGTCAGTTAGTGACCCACCCAACCTGCGTCTGTTAGCGCCGGATTGCCCGCCACCCTATCACAGTCACACTATAAGGTGCTGATCAACACCATTACTGGTATAGCGTCTATAGCTGTGTATATTCCAGTATATATACCATTGGTTGTAGACTCTAAAACGTTCACACAAACCAATTAATATATACTTGTTGATATTTTGTTTTCCATAGACGTAGCAGAATACATTTTGGCTTAAATTTATGAAGAAATTTAATTTTTTAATGTTTTTTTTTTATATATTTTATAACAGAAAGAAGAAAATATGTTTTTTTTCCCTCCAAATTTTTGGTCTTTTTTTGTTTATATCGCAAAAAATAAAAAACCCAGAGGTGATCATATACAACCAAAAGAAAGCTCTATTTGTGTGAAAAAAAAATTATAAAAATGTTATTTAGTTAGTGTTGCATGACCGAGCAATTGTCAGTTAAAGTAGCGCAGTGCTGAATAGCAAAAAACAAAAATGCTCTGGTCATTAAGGGGGTAAAACCTTCCGGATGTCAAGTGGTTAAAAGGCATTTTAAAATACAAAAAAAAAAAAATGAATTGTAAGATTGTGTAACGGGGGAGGAGAGGTGGGAATGTCAAGCATATCCTATTATTTTGTCTATTGAAGGGTAGTTGAAGGAAGACTTGACCATACTAAAGAAAAAGTTAACGTGGTAGTAAACTATTTATTTTTATCTACAAGTACGCTTATAATAAAGCTTACCTGTAGGTAAAATGAATATCTCCTAATGTGACCTCTGGCCACATATAGTAGTGCATTGACAAGCAGTGCTGTGGAACAAATGGTTTCCTATGGGGAAACTTGCTTTGATATACAAGTGATTTGGATTACAAGCATTCTCCTGGAACGGATTATGCTCGTAATCCAAGGTTCCACTGTGTCCAGTGTTGCCAACCTCCCGTAGCGTTTTTTACTGGCAAAACATGAAAAATTTACTGGCGGAGCACATTTTTTTACTGGCAACCTGAAAAATAACTGAACTGCTATTAAAAAATAAGACAATTGATATTTAAACACAACATGGAAACACTGCCAATACCCATATCAAGTAGTTTGCCCGGTTTACACTTAAAAAGTCAGCACAGCATGACAAATTATCAGACCCTGATATTTATAGACAGTTGTAAAAGTCACTGATTTTTACAAACTGTCAGTAAATTTACTGGCGGTTGGCAACACTGACTGTGTCACAGCTGAAGGGACTAGCAATGGAGGATTGGGGGTAGAGTTCCACTGGTGGTTCCTGGAGAGCTGGTAGGAGCAGCTATGCTGTCCCATCATTCTGCTTGAAGTCATATATTACTTCTAACAGAGAGTAGTGACAGCGGTAGGAAGCGGCGGCACATCAGGAGGTTGACAACCCCTGGCTTAGACCCAGCGTGAGGACAATCAATCTCTTACTGCTGAAACTAAACCAGACAATGACACAGATGAGGGGTTTCTGGCTGACATGCTGTAGTACCTGCTTTATAGGCAGCACTTCTGCTCTGAAAGGTTCAAAGCATCTGACAGGTTCACATTAACAAAATTCCTAAAGTGGAAAATCACCAGCAGGTATGTTTTGCAGAAGAAACTCTGTAGGGTTGATTTATTAAAACTGGAGAGTGTAAAATCTGGTGCAGCTCTGCATGGTAGCCAATCAGTTTCCAGGTTTTATTGTCAAAGCTTAATCAAACAAATTGGAAGTTTGAAGCTGATTGGCTACCATGCACAGCTATATCCGATTTTGTACTCTCCAGTTTTAGTAAATCTCTATACCCTATCTAGAATAAAAGTTTCTGTTTTGCACTGTGGAACATCTCATCTTCAAGGTCCAGAACAGAAGCACTGATACTGTTCAAGTCATTCACTGAGCAGCTCAACTCATCCTGCCCCTTCCCCAGAATTCCTTCTTTGTGTTTCCATTGGAGATTGAAAGGCTGCTAAGTCACTGCTGGTAGGGGGAGCTGAGCTGGCCTATAGTTGAACTCTGGAAAACAATGAAATGTCCTTAGTTTCATTACATGTACATAAGTACATGCCGGAAAGGAATATCCAATGTACTGTTTGCTATGTCTCCATTCCTAAATTAAGCATATAAAAACTATAATAGTGATAGCCAGAGACTTTTTGAGGAACATATACACTATTTTACCAAAAGTATTGGGACACCTGCCTTTACACGCACATGAACTTTAACTACTTACCAACCGGAAGGTTTTACAGCTTTAGGACCAGAGCACTTTTTGCGATTTGGCGCTGCGTCGCTTTAACTGACAATTGCGCGGTCGTGCAACGTTGCACCCAAACAAAATTTGCGTCCTTTTTTCCCCACAAATAGAGCTTTCTTTTGGTGGTATTTGATCACCTCTGCGTCATTTCTGATCGCCGCTATAAACAAAAGAAGAGCGACCATTTTGCAAAAAAAAACAAATTTCTTTTTGCTAAAATTCAAATCCAAAAAAAAAAATATAAAAAAACATTTTTTTTCACCGTTTTTGCCCGATTTATATAATTCCTCATATTTGTGATTAAAAAAATCGCAATCAGCGTTTATTGATTGGTTTGCGCAAAAGTGGCCGCTTTTACGGATGATGAGAATTCATTTCTGGGGTTTTTTATTTTTTTTTATTTTTTACTAGTAATGGTGGCGATCTGCGATTTTTATCGGGACTGCGATATTGCAGCGGACATGTCAGACATTTTTGACACTTTTTTTGGGACCAATGACATTTATTCAGCAATCAGAAATTTAAATGTCCACTGATTACTGTATAAATGTCATTGGCAGTGAAGGGGTTAACCTGGGGGGGAGCTAGGGGTTAACTGTATTCCCTGGGTGTGTTCTTACTGTGGAGGGGTTGGGCTAACATGGGCATGAGAGATCTAACTGATCCCAGTGACAGGGATCAGTAGATCGCTCATGCCCCTACTAACAGAGCGGGGAACCGCCGTGTTTACATAGGCGGTTCCTCGTTCTTTCCCTGTGGCCGCTCATCGCGGCTCGCCGGCGGACATTGGGTCCGCCCGAGCCGCGGGCACACTCCTCAGGAGTGCGGCGGGCGAGCGAGCGCGTGCCCCCCAGTGGCTGTTCGCATATCGCCGACTTTTTACGGCGATTCACGCTCAGCATCCCGACTGCCTCCGTGAAAACACGGCGCGCGGTCGGGAAGTGGTTAATGGCATTCCAGTTTTAGTCCTTAGGGTTCAATATTGAGTTGGCCCACCCTTTGCAGCTATAACAGCTTCAACTCTTCTGGGAAGGCAGTCCACAAGGTTTAGGAGTGTCTATGGGAATGTTTGACCATTCTTCCAGAAGCACATTTGTGAGGTCAGGCACTGGTGTTGGGCGAGAAGGCCTGGTTCACAGTCTCTGCTCTAATTCATCCCAAAGGTGTTCTTTAGGAAATATTAATTTTACCTACAGGTAAGCTTTATTATAAGCGTACCTGTAGATAAAAATAAATAGTTTACAACCACTTTAACTTTTTCTTTAGTGTGGTCAAGTCTTCCTCCAACTACCCTTCAATTGACAAAATTATACTACAGGTGATACTCGAAAAATTAGAATATCGTGCAAAAGTTCATTTATTTCAGTAATGCAACTTAAAAGGTGAAACTAATATATGAGATAGACGCATTACATGCAACGCAAGATAGTTCAAGCCGTGATTTGTCATAATTGTGATGATTATGGCTTACAGCTCATGAAATCTCCAAATCCACAAGCTCAGAAAATTAGAATATTACATGCAATCAATAAAACAAGGATTGTACATAGAACAATATCAGACCTCTGAAAAGTATAAGCATGCATATGTACTCAGTACTTGGTTTGGGCCCCTTTTGCATCAATTACTGCCTCAAAGCGGCGTGGCATGGAAGCTATCAGCCTGTGACACTGCTGAGGTGTTATGGAAGACCAGGATGCTTCAATAGCGGCCTTCAGCTCTTCTGCATTGTTCGGTCTCTCATCTTTCTCTTGACAATGCCCCATAGATTCTCTATGGGGTTCAGGTCAGGCTAGTTTGCTGGCCAATAAAGCACAGTAATCCCACGGTCATTGAACCAGGTTTTGGTGCTTTTGGCAGTGTGGGCAGTGCCAAGTCCTGCTGGAAAATGAAGTCAGCATCCCCATAGAGCTCGTCTGCAGAAGGAAGCATGAAGTGCTCCAAAATCTCCTGGTAGACGGCTGCGTTGACCCTGGACTTAATGAAGCACAGTGGACCAACACCAGCAGATAACATGGCTCCCCAAATCAACACAGACTGTGGAAACTTCACACTGGACTTCAAGCACCTTGCAGTGTGCGCCTCTCCATTCTTCCTCCATACTCTGGGTCCTTGGTTTCCAAATGAGATGCAAAATTTGCTCTCATCAGAAAAGAGGACTTTGGACCACTGAGTTACAGACCAGGTCTGTTTTTCTTTAGCCCAGGTAAGGCGCTTCTGACATTGTTGTTCAGGAGCGGCTTGACAAGAGGAATACGACATTTGAAGCCCATGTCCAGGATCCGTCTGTGTGTGGTGGCTCTTGATGCACTGACTCCAGCCTC
>BLSH010098903.1:830048-840373 GCA_018402905.1 Glandirana rugosa | reverse complement strand
CTCTCATCAGAAAAGAGGACTTTGGACCACTGAGTTACAGACCAGGTCTGTTTTTCTTTAGCCCAGGTAAGACGCTTCTGACGTTGTTTGTTGTTCAGGAGCGGCTTGACAAGAGGAATACGACATTTGAAATCCATGTCCAGGATCCGTCTGTGTATGGTGGCTCTTGATGCACTGACTCCAGCTTCAGTCCACTCCTTGTGAAAGTCCCCAACACCTTTGAATGGCCTTTTCCTGACAATCCTCTCCAGGCTGCGGTCATCCCTGCTGCTTGTGCACCTTTTCCTTCCACACTTTTCCCTTCCACATAACTTAATGTGCTTTGATACAGCACTTTGGAAACATCCAACTTCTTTTGCAATTACCTTTTGAGGCTTTCCCTCCTTATGGAGGGGTCAATTATGGTTTTCTGCACAACTGTCAGGTCAGCAGTCTTTCCCATGATTGTGATTCCTACTGAACCAGACTGAGAGACCATTTAAAGGCTCAGGAACCCTTTGCAGGTGTTATGGCTTAATTCGATGATTAGAGTGGGACACTTTGAGCCTAGAATATTGCACCTTTTCACAATATTCTAATTTCCTGAGATTGTGGATTTGGGGTTTTCATGAGCTGTAAGCCATAATCATCACAATTATGACAAATCACAGCTTGAATTATCTTGCTTTGCATGTAATGAGTCTATTTCATATATTAGTTTCACCTTTTAAGTTGCATTACTGAAATAAATGAACTTTTGCACGATATTCTAATTTTTTGAGTATCACCTGTATATGCTTGACATTCCCACCTCTCCTCCTACGTTACACAATCTTACAATTCAATCGCTGATCACAGATTGAGGTAAAGAGCTGTCAGCATGAGGAGAGAAAAGAGGCGATAACCGACTTGTGTAAAAGGGACCTGTACACTTATATTCTGATTATCAGTGCAGTCCCAACAGTGGCCATCAGTACTGCCTATCAGTGATCATCAGTGCTGCCAATCAGTACCTCCTCATCAGTTTCACCTATCATTGCTGCCTACCAGTACCCATAAGTGCCGCTTATCAGTGTCGCCTATCAGTGACCATCAATGCCACCTATCAGTGCCCAACAGTGCTGCCTATCAGTGTCACCTATCAATGCCCATGAGTGCCACCTACCAGTGCCCATCAGTGCTTCATATTAGTGTTGCCTATCAGTGCAGCCTCATCAGTACCCACCAGTGCCACCTTATCAGTGCAGCCTATCAGTGCTGCCTCATCAGCGCACATCAGTGAAGGAAGAAATTACCTGTTTGCAACATTTTATTACAAATTATGAAAACATTTTTTTGCCAAACTTTTCAGTGTTTTTTTATTTATTTAGCAAAAAAATAAAAAAAACTGGTGGTAATTAAATACCAACAAAAGAAAGTTCTATTTGTGTGAAAAAAATGAGTTTGGGTACAGTGTTGCATGACAGCGCAATTGTCATTCAAAGTGCGACAGTGCTGAAAGCTGAAAAGTGGCCTGGGCAGGAGGGTGGTAAAAGTGCCCAGTAGGCAAGTGGTTAAATAAACTCCAAACGTCACATGATGTAAACATTATATGCAGGCATGGCAGACCAGGAGTCTTCTGTGCATTCATGTGCGTGTAAAGCAAGGTCCATATTGTAATTGTACTGTCTGCCCTAATATTGTAAAGCGCTGCGCAAGCTGTCGGCGCTATGTAAATCCTGTATAATAATAATAATAATAAAGACATGGATGAGCGAGTTTGGGGCAGAGGAACTTGACTGGCCTGCACAGAGTCCTCACCTCAACCCAATAGAACACCTTTGGGATGAATTAGAGGGGAGACTGTGAGCCAGACCTTCTTGCCCAACATCAGTGCCTGACCTCACAAATGTGCTTCTGGAAGAATGGTCAAACATTCCCATAGATACTCCTAAACCTTGTGGACTGCCTTCCCAGAAGAGTTGAAGGTGTTATAGCTGCAAAGGGTGGGCCAACTCAATATTGAACCCTATGGACAAAAGGCCCTTACACACAGTACGATTATCGGCCAACAACAGTCGTACAACAGCCTGTTGTCCGATAATCCGGCCGTTAGTACGCACAATTCAACAGCCAATTTCCAATTATCGCCCCAACAGAAGTTGTCTGAGAAGACTGGAAAACTTTTGATGGCCAGCAGGGCATTGTCCAATTTTCGGCTCATGTGTACAGAAGTTGGCCCAACAAAAGTTTGAAGTGCAGACATGCATGCTCGGAATCCAGGCAATGTTCGGTCCTGTAAACCTGCATCCATAATTCACATTCACTTGAACTTCCTCTTTATACGCTCGTAACACCTCACTACTTTTGCCTTTGCCGGGCGATTACTTGACTACCGTCAGTACGCTAGACAAAACCATGGACAGCCAATTTGGACAAAAGTTGGACGTGCGGTCGTACAACAATTGGCACATGTGCGTGTAAATGCAGGTGTCCCAATACTTTTGACAATATAGTATATGACAGTGGTTCAAAGGAGAGAGAGGAGTAATCTCCAAGTCAGGTTCTATGTGAGGGTACTTTTATAGCTGAATTGAAGATTGCTCTTACCTGGCCACCTCTCTTTGCACTGAACCATTGACTGAAGGCACTTAGACCCACGTCAGGCTGGTGAGAACTCATCAGCGGCAGGATCGCTATGACTGAGGCATTGATCTCTCACTGGTGGATTACTTTCTGCGGTGTTTTTGTCAACGAGGGAGCGACACCTGCAAACAGCTGAACCAAAAAGGGAGCGACACCTGCAAGCAGGTGAGTGTTTTCACTGTACATGTTAGTGATCCTGTCACTGGGGAATTCTCACCAGCAACAGGATCTCTACTATGACATGGGCTTTAGGAAAATACATCCATCAATAAATGGCTACATGGCCCTGTGTTGGACTATGAAGCATCTTCCAGTAAACTATTATTTCAAATTACTGGTAGCATTTTTGTAGATTATTATGGCTCATAAAGGTCCTTTCACATGCACGGACCGTTCAGGTCCACCTGTCAGTTTTTCAGTTGGACCTTACCGGATGCTCCATTGTTCGCTGACATCCGATCCGCTAAACACAGACAGATGGAAACCCTATTTTCCATCCGTCTATCGGATCGGATGAACATGGACAGGCGGTCCGTGTTCATCCGATCCCCCATAGAGAACAGCGGAGCTCTGACAGGTCCGTTTCTGCATGGAATGCAGAGACGGTCCTGTCATCTGCTGGCTCAGCGGGGATCAACGGATGGAGCCCGTCAAAACAGTGGCAATTCTGTAACTGGCAATAGTTTGCCAGCCACAGAATTGCTAAGATTTAGCTGACAATATGTGATGGGTTCCCCCACTACCCAAGCTAGTGTTTGTCACCCAGTGCTACTTCCTCTCTAATGACTGAGTTTTAGCATCGTTTTGCATGACAACAAAGCAGCTATTAATGACCAGAGTAAAGTAGTTCTAAAGCCTAAGGCTAATTTCACACTGGAGTGGGACCCGCGGTCGCGGTAAAACCCCGCTAGATTTAGCGGAGTTTTACCAGCGATAGGGCTCCGCTATCTGGCCGGGAGCGCCGCACTTTTAATCCCCCTTAAGGGGTTAAAAAGGGGTTAAAAGTGCCGGCGCTCAGTGCTACCGAGGCGGTGCGCAGCTGCTTCGGCAGCGCTTGCCATGCATTTCAATGGCAGGGGCGGTAGAGGAGCGGTATATTACCGCTCCCCTCAATGCCCCAAAGATGCTGCTTGCAGGACTTTTTGTAACGTCCTGCTAGCGCTCTGCCCCAGTGTGAAAGCACTCAGGGCTTTCACATTGGGGGGGACTTTTGAGGCGCTTTACAGGCGCTATTTTTAGCTAAATAGCGTGTGTAAAACGCTCCAGTGTGAAAGCAGCCTTAGGCTCCATTTACAAAGGACGCTATGTCAACCTCCCCTGAACGTTTTCTTTTGACAGCTAGAATCCGGCGGCTAAAATGGCCGTTTTGATGCGTTTTACATGCTGCGTTTAGTGGCGTTTTGACGTGTTTGCGTCTAGGAGCGTTTTTAAAAAAAAAAAAAAGTTTTTGTTAGAATGGAAACGCCTGTAAACGAAACGGTTCTAGGCGCGAGTTACCGCGTTTAGGCGCATTTAGCGGGGTTTACAAGCTGTTTGGCATTTCAAATGCCTCTGAACTGGCGTCTGAACCCATTTTTTGCGTTCCAAAAAAAGCCTTTAAACTCAACTGCCTGGAAACGACCTTAAATGAACCTGTGTAAATGTACTGATAAGATAACATAGAGCAAAGTTTAGGGGCAACTGAAAAAAATGCCCAACTGCCTCTAAACGTCCGTTTACCAGCAGCAGTGTAAATGAGGCCTTAGGCTCCATTTACACGGGAAGCTATGTTAACCTCCCCTGAACGATTTTTTTTGACAGCTAGAAGCCGGCGTCTAAAACGGCCGTTTTGGCGCGTTTTGCATGTGGTGTTTTTTTTCAAACGGAAACGACTGTAAATGAAACGGTTTTAGATGCGAGTTACCGCGTTTAGGCGCGTTTAGCTGCGTTTTCAAGCTGTTTGGTGTTTGAAATGCCTCTGAACTGGCGTCTGGACCCATTTTTTTGCAAAAAATGCCTTTAAACTCAACTGCCTGGATCCTGGTAACGACCTTAAACAACCCTGTGTACATATAGTGATAAGATAACATAGAGGAGAGTTCAGGGGCAGCTGAAAAAAATGCCCAAATGCCTCTAAACGTCAGTTTACCAGCAGCAGTGTAAATGAGGCCTTAAGGGTTTTCACTTTAATGCATTCTGTGCTTTAAGATGAAAAGCCTTCTGTGCTGCAGCTCCCCCCCCCCCCCCCCACACCCCTCCTTTTTCTTACCTTAGCCTGATCCGATCCAGTGATGTGCAAGACGCAGCACCTCTTGCCACAGTCTCCCTCCTTGCAAAGCAGCTTGCTGTTGGCTCCCGCTGCTGTCAATCAAATGCTGTGATACGGAGAAGGGTGCGGTGCCGAGTCCCACTGTTTGCATCAATGGATGCAGCAGCGGTACTCGGGAGCGAGCAAGCATGGGTGCCCCCATGGAAAGGAGCTTGCTTCAGTAGCCCATATACTAAAATTGTAGCGATTTAGAGAAGACTAGCATGGCCCCTGTGCAAGGATGACATGCAAGTTCATGAACCATTCCATAAAAGAAAGAGAAAATGGACACAAGTCCTTTTACATCTGCCACTCAATAGAGGAGAATGGAAGGTCTGATCAGGTCCGTGTGAATACTGGATAAGCAGACCCGACCCATAAAATTGTTTACTGATTAAGGCTTGCAAGGACTATGTCTAATTATGGCCATGAAAACAATAATTTCCTGATCATAGAGTACAGGACTTCTTACAGTCTTAGAACTGGGTTATACCGTATGTAGCTACCTTCAGGTATTGAACACTGGCAGAAAAATCAGCTGAGACATTCCCCCATATAACTCATGTGATCACAGTGATGGACCTTTTATGGAAGTTTCCTTCTTGGCAGAGCCTTCGAAGAACGTACCCAGACCTTGCCAAATGGAAGATGTGGGGCCAGCCTGTAATGTTGCTGCAGCATTGGACCCCACTGTGGGTTCTCCCCATGGAATGTAGTGCAATGTGTGAAATAGACTGCAGGGAACTCTACAGGTCCAGAGCTGTGGTCTGCCGGGTGCAGAGCCCAGTCTCTAAAGACACCTATGGGGGCATGCCACTGTGGATGGATAAGCCAGAAGGGGGTTAAATCACCCTTATCCCTGTGACCCTGAGAGGTCAGAATGGAAGCCCTTTAAACATTCATTTGAGGGTGCCCTTTGTGTTTTTCCAGGGAGATCTCCTACTGCTGTTACCCCAGAAGTGCAGTTTGTTCAGCATGATAGGATTTAATGGATTGGCACCACTGCCCCACCTTGGGAATACTTATTATGTCCCTCCTTCAACAAATACATCAAATTTTCATCAAGGTGTTTGCCCTGGTTTTGGGATTCATGTTGTGAAGTACCTGCACGATCTGCTGAAGGACCAGTCTTCACTGTCAGTATAGGTCAACATCTGCTAGACCATACAAACTGCAGTTTCCTCAATCAACCTCTCACAGGTTGAAGTATCTGAGCCTATGTTTGGACATGGCCCTCACCAGGATTTTTCTGTCCCTTTGCTCTCACCTAGAGAACAACCCTGCATGAAGGTTCTGGGTTTTATGGTTGCCTCTTCTAAGCTTGTACTGTACGCCTATTTTCATTTCTCGCAATGCAGCCGGACAATGCCACAGCTGTGGCCTACATCACTCATTAAGGAGGCACCAAGGGCCCTGTCTGCCATTCACATTCTGGGCTTGGAAACTTGCCAGACAGCCTTTCTCAGTCGCCAGTGTCTGGATCTGGGGGGAATGGGCCTTCCATCCTGAGGTCTTTCAAGCTCTTCTTCCCGTTCCACCATTGCAAGATGGATTAGACAGATTGCTGTCAAAGCCTATAGTCTGAAAGATAGGGTGCCTCCCTTCCCTGCCAGATCTGGAAGTGCTTTGTGGGCTTTTCATCCCCAGGCATCTGTTTCCCAGATTTGCAAGGCTGTTACCTGGACTTCTGTTCACATTTGTTACATTTTACCAGGTGAATATTCAAGCCTATTCTGACACCAGTTGTGGGCATAAGGTGCTACAGGCTGCTCCCTTTGAGTTTTTGGGCGTTCTCAAACTGTTTAGTTCTTATGTGGGCATGTTGGCTTTGTTGCTGTTTGCTATGTGTATCTTCGAACAGTTTGGTAACTTTTTGTAATGTCAAAATTGTTTTTTTGATTGATATGAGTGTGTATGTACCTAGAATTGTCTTATTTTTTTAAATTCTGGTTTTGACTAGCACTCCTTTATACCTCTTGAAGAAGGGGGGTCTCCCCCAAAATGCGTTGAGGTGCTCTACCCATGTTGAAGACACCCCAGGCAGATATTGGAAGCTGTATGCTTCAATATAATTGTACAATTGTTAATTTGCAGAATCATGGTATTTGTGGGTGATTCAATGAGGGAGGTAGTATAAAACAGTGTGTTTTGTATGTAAATTGTATCTTCTTTTTAACTTCTTGATGATTGTAATAGAATTGTGTATTTTTTACTTAAATTTGCGGTCTGGCACCTAAAGAATCCATCTTTCCTTTCCAAATGAATATATAAGTTATTGGGATGTGGTGCCCTTAGCAACCCTCTCTATTGCACGTTTTTTTACTATGTTGCCCACCCCTCAGTTTGATTGCCTTTGGACGTCCCAGTTGTAAGGATTTAAAGAAGTCTGTGTCCTGAATTTTACGATCAGAAAAATAGCAGTGCCTCTGAAAGGTCCCCCTACTGACTCCATAATACCCATCTCCAGTGATCCCCCATCACTCCTTCCTCCATTGTAGCCACTTCAACACCCAGTGTCAGCTGATGTCAGACCCTAGAAGGAACCCCCTTTTTGTGACGGCGCTCAGAGGCTAGGCCCTAGCATATTCATATTAGAGGAGGTCACATACTCCCCCATGCCCGAAAACTACCAGGTATTTTGAGACAAGTTAGAGAAAGGTGCAGTGGGAAAACTGTTTGGACGATCCTTTTCACAGATACTGTCACTTACCCCGGAATACCCGGTACCTTACCATGCCTTGTGACAACTCTCCAGTGATAGGATCACTGTACTGGGAAGAGAAACACTCATCTGATTCCATTACATTGCTCTCTTGCTGGTTGGATAAACGAGGTGTCACTCCCTCTTTGGCAAGGGTGATTCTGTAGCATTTCCATTAGCAAGAGATTGATGCTTTGCTCACCTAAACAGCAAGAGAGTGACACCATGGAATGGGCAAGTGTATATTTCTCTGCTCTTTCTGGCAATCCTGTTATTGACAAGTCATCACCAGTGAAAGGTTGGCAATGTACCACGGACCTTAGACATGTAATATAAAACTGTGACAAATCCTGGTACAATTGGTACAGCTTCATCTAGGTTACATCTAACGAATGGAAAGAAAATTGGGCGCTGAGGAAGAAGGATAACCTTTTAAAATGTGTCAACCAGCAGGGGCCTGCATGGTCCCTCCAGGGTCTGGAGACTGTTGATTCCAGGGCTCTCAAGCTATGGAAGATTGGCTTTTTCTAGCATGCATGCATCTCATGCTTGTGAGCAGTTTTTATACTTTTTATGTTTAATACATTTATGTGGGATAATACACTAGGCTGGTGCACCCTCTTTTCTTTCTATTCTTTAAATATGCCAAGGACACCCCCAGTCCTAGAGGGCAACAAAGCCTGAAGTATTTCCCCTAGCGAAGTGGACCTCCACTTCCACCTGAGCTGAGCCATCACACTTAAGCGCAAGAGTGTTTTTTCCATTCTCATCTAGTTTACAGCCCAGTCTAGTATAGTGTCAGGCAAGCTTACTGTTGGATTACGCTTCAGCTCTGGAAAGGTTTACCCCCTTAATGACCAGGCCACTGTACTACTTTAACAAGGTAAGGCCTTGTTCTAAAAATCAAAGAAAGCTTTTATTTTCCTGCAACTGAGGTACATTAACCAGTTAAGGGCCACCCTATAGCAGATTTACTGCTACAGGGTGGCTCTCCTGTACAGAATCACACATATAATATATATACAGTATCTCACAAAAGTGAGTACACCCCTCACATTTTTGTAAATATTTTATTCTATCTTTTCATGTGACAACACTGAAGAAATGACACTTTGCTACAATGTAAAGTAGTGAGTGTACAGCTTGTATAACAGTGTAAATTTGCTTTCCCCTCAAAATAACTCAACACACAGCCATTAATGTCTAAACCACTGGCAACGAAAGTGAGTACATCCCTAAGTGAAAATGTCCAAATTGGGCCCAAAGTGTCAATATTTTGTGTGGCCACCATTATTTTCCAGCACTGCCGTAAAGCATTTGTAAACCCAAAAAAAGAAATGCTGATCTTGTCTCTTTAATGTGCAATTAGCAGTGTGGTGCTTTTGCTTTTTAAATTATCCCTCTGTATCCCCTAAAATATCTGTGATAATGCCAAGTCATGACTTCCTCCCTGAGTGCTGACTCCCCCTGTATTTATCTTATCCTGAGAGCTCGTAGTCTATGCAGGCTATGTCACTCCCAGCTCTCCTATCTCTTCAACTCCCCCATCCTCCCCCCTCCCTCTTCCTCTCCTAGCTTCTCCTCTCTGCTCTCATAATTAACTCTAAAATCTATCCCTCCGTATTAGAAGAAGAAGTTCACCCGGTGTCCATGTCATATCCAAAATATTCTTATCTATATAGATAACACAGCAGTGCTCTGTCTCTCCAGCTGAAGTCAGCAGCACTGCTCAGCCCCACCCTCAGGAACTCTGAGCTGAGAGAGAAAAGCACAAAAACTACAAATGATCCTAGTAAGAAGGTGTGATATCTATACAGATAAGTATATATATATATATGGTATAACACAGACACAGGGTAACTTCTTGTTATAATGCAGAGCAGATGGGAACTTTTTATAAAGCGGCTTAACAAACACTTTAACCCTCTTGGGCATGGAGTTCACCAGAGCTTCACAGGTTGCCACTGGAGTCCTCTTCCACTCTTCCATGACGACATCACAGAACTGGTGGATGTTAGAGACCTTGCGCTCCTCCACCTTCCGTTTGAGGATGCCCCACAGATGCTCAATAGGGTTTAGGTCTGGAGACATGCTTGGCCAGTCCATCATCTTTACCCTCAGCTTCTTTAGCAAGGCAGTGGTCGTCTTGGAGGTGTGTTTGGGGTCGTTATAATGTTGGAATACAGTCCTGTGGCCCAGTCTCCGAAGGCAGGGGTTCATGCTCTGCTTCAGTATGTCACAGTACATGTTGGCATTCATGTTTCCCTCAATGAACTGTAGCTCACCAGTACCGGCAGCACCAGACCATGACACTCCCATCACCATGCTTGACTGTACGCAAGAAACACTTGTCTTTGTACTCCTCACCTGGTTGCCGCCACACATGCTTGACTCCAGCTGAACCCAATAAGTGTACGAGTCGTAGTATAGGTCTCCAACAGAAACCCTTTATCTGCATACTCACGACGGTCGTAACGACGTCTCCAACTTCCCCACCCCCCAGTCGGACAGTAACGAGTCTGGTATGCGGCGTGTGACGTAGTTTAACCAGACGTACCGACTGGGGTCTTCCTTTGGAGAAGATTTCTACTACTCGTTCTTTCGGTCGCCAAACGACTTTTGTTCGTCTGATTCTTGTTTCTAATGACCTTGGTACAGGACACCAGACTACTCTGGTTCTATTTGAATAACCCAAGTCGACCTCAGTTCGTACACACCGCCGTTGGTCCACTC
>BLSH010098903.1:791157-814008 GCA_018402905.1 Glandirana rugosa | reverse complement strand
AGCGCTGCTGACAGATCACCGCTGAGCACAGACCCAGCTCTGTGACACACGATGGGAGATACCTGCTGTGTGTGTGATCCAGGCAATGGTGAGGCTACTTTGTTGGGCAAAGTGAGGCTGCATTCATGAGCACCATAAAGCTTCATTTGATGGGCACTGATGAGGCTGCATTGATCTCTTATATCATGTCCACAGTCTGACCCTCCTCTGTAGTATGTCTGCTGTAGGTCTGGGGGCTCTTTTTAACAGACTCTCTAACAGAAACCCTCTCTGTGTCCATCAGAGAGGCCCCCTTCCAAGTCCTATTAGTGTGCTCTGCTTCTCTTCCTGTATTTTGTTAAGGTATCATGGGAGGATCTTGGTGTAATAAAGACTCCTCCTTAGGGGAGCATCTCTGTGTTTGAGTCGTTGCCATTGAAATATTTATAAAGGGGAGGAGTCAGTAAGATGACCACGCCCATGTGGGGTGGGCGCCAGAAATATTTCTGCACCCAGGCGCCTGTGACCCTAGGATCGGCCCTGTCAGCGATTGCAACCATTGGGAGAAATCGCTGATCGAACAGAAGCTAGTCATTAGACCAGATTCAGTTGAACACACAGCAGTACATGTGTTACCGAACATCTTCCGGTTGCACTTTACTATTATCATGACCAGGATGTTAGTGAGGTTTCATCTTTGCAGTTCTCGCCTGCTGGTGTTTTCAGAATTCAGGATACTTTATTAATCCCAACAGGGAAATTAATAATTACAATTCTTCTCAAAGTGAAGACAAAATCAAAATTACAATAACAAAAAAATATAAAGTCACAGACAAAACAAACTAGGGGGAAACTAGGATGGAAAAAGACCTAGTGGTCCTGGTGGAGCATAGGCTCAACAGTGGCATGCAATGCCAAGCTGCTGCAAGCAAAGCTAACAAAGTGTTGGCATGCATAAAGAAAGGGATTAACTTCAGGGATAAATCAATAATTCTTCCATTATACAAGTCTCTGGTGAGGCCACACCTGGAGTATGCCGTCCTCAGGAAGGATGTCCAGGTATTGGAAAGGGTTCAGAGAAGAGCCACAAAGCTAATTAAGGAATTGGAAGACCTTAGTTATGGGGAAAGATTACAGGCACTGAACTTATTCTCTCTGGAGAAGAGACGCTTGAGAGGGGATATGATTTTAATGTACAAATATTGTACTGGTGACCCCGCTATAAGGACAAAACTATTCAGTGCAAGGGAGTACACAAAGACACACGGCCATTCACTAAGAATAGAGGAAAGGCGGTTTAACCTTAAAGTGCGTAGAGGTTTCTTTACGGTAAGAGCAGTGAGAATGTGGAATTCTCTTCCACAAGCAGTGGTCTCTGCCGGGAGTGTAGATACATTCAAAAAACTACTAGATGCACACCTAAGGGACCAAAGCATTGAGGGATATACAATGTAATACTGACATGAAAGCACACACATGGGTTGAACTTGATGGACTCGGGTCTTTTTTCAACCTCACTAACTATGTAACTATGTAAAATATAAAGCCACTGCTCTGGCCTATTTACTTTGCTAGCTGACTAGGGGGCAGTGTGGTGCACGATTCAGCACACCCCACTGCTTTCTTTTTTTGGTTTGTTTTAAACAAACTACAGTATATGTGAAGTGTACAAAATGTACATTTCATTCACTGTAATGTCGGGCATGGAGTTACCGCCTCATTCCTTTAAGCCTAAGCACATATTAATTACACAGGTTCTGTGGCTGATTGAGGTGGTAATTAAACGCACTTAGTGCCTTATCTGCATTTGATTAAACTCAGAACCTGTGTAATTCATATGTGCTTGGGTTCAAAGGTAAAAGGTGGCAACCCTAGTCGGGCGGCGTGATGCGATGCGCTGCCTGACATTGCAGAGCAATTTGGGCCGGTGTGCTGCGATACAAAAATGATAAAAAATATCTTTTAAAAATTGTAGAAAATTATTTTAAAACGGGGCTCATTCACACGGGTTCTCTAGCCCTTACAGTGTGAATGAGCTGTTTGTTTGTATGGCAGGAGCCATCTGTTACTCTATGAGGATGCTGTGGCTGTATGAATAGAGCACCAGGTCTTAATTTGATAGGTGAGCAGGTGTGGGTGAGTGGCCCCGAATGCACACTGTTAATGTATAGGGGCCATACACCTGCATCCACACGCCTGTCAAATGAGGACCTGAGGCTGTGTTCGTACTGCTGCTGCATTCCCCATAGCGTAACATAAGTCACAGCACCCATGTGAATGAGCCCCAAGAAGACCTCATTTACACACAGAGCCTTTTATTAACTCAATACATTTTTAACTTGTACATTTAGAAGAAAGTTATGTTAAGTTTGTGTCCGCTAATAATGATTTTAGTATATTTTTTGTGAAAAAATCCATTTGTGAGAGTGATCCATATAGGAAATAGGCATGGCGGTTTATACCTTGTTTATAGTTGCACTTTGTTTGAAAAGCATAATGTAAAATTGCAATTCTGTTTTATGTCAGGTTTTACATTTTTGAGTGCTCAGTCTGTACGCGAGGTCCAGAAAACGCCTGGAGACTTCCCCTGGCATGGTGAGTGACCTGCCTGCAAGGCTTATTTATCATACTGATACTTAACCTCTTAACGCCTCCCGTCCCTTTAAGAGGTTTGTAACGCCGGAAGACAGGGCAGGGCTTAAGAGTATGTGACTGCCGTGATTGGCTGTCATGGCGATCACGTGATCTGGAAATTCCCAATCGCAAGCAGCGATTGAGAGCTTTTGGTTAGGCTCTGGTAACTGTGCTGGGAGCCCACACCGCTCACGCTCTCAGCACAGTTGTATGGACAGCAATTCATGCAAATATGCGACCCCTCAGTGGCAAGGACCAGGTGCCGAGAGGCTGCATATATTTGCATGCGGCCAGCACCAAGGGGTTAAAGGGCATGTCTACCTACCCAGCGACACAGTGCTCCAGGACTTCTGGCTGTGTGAGAGCACATGACCTCCCCATGTGACAGTGCTTGGGCCTGAGCTGCCTATCCCCCTGTCTATGCTAAAGCTGCAAGGGAATATAGCTGGGAAAGTTTACCTGCCTGAATGGGCAAAATGACAGTGTCTCTTTAAAACCAATGTGACCCTCAGAGACGGTTCACACTACAGCGACTTGGGATCTGACTTGTGTCGCCCCAAGTCGCTTGACATAAGAAATCCTATTGAAGTGAATGAGAGCCGTCTTAATGTACATTACTGAAGTCGCTCCAATTTCAGAAAAGGTTCCTGTACTACTTCAAGGCGACTTCTATCCGACTTGTGCCCATAGACTTCAATGGAAGTCGCCTCTATGTCGGATCTCCATCTATATTGAAGCAATATTACAGGGAAAAAAAAGAATTTACCCAGATAAAAGGAATGATGTCAGAAGAGCTATATTCTCTGATTGGCCACAGGCAAAGTCACCTGGCATGGAGGTCGCTTTAAGTCGCGTTGTAAGTCGCCCAAAGTCCCACTGAAGTCGCCTTGAAGTCGCATTCAAATCGCCTACAAAGTCGTGCCTGAAGTTGGATCGCCCCTGTGTGAACCGACTCTTAAAGCAAAACTCCGGGAAAGCAACTGCATACACAGTTGAAATACATTTTTATAATTTTGCTCAGCCACTCCTGTGATCCAGGCATCCCTACCAGACATTATAGCCATTACATTGACCTTTCTTTTTGTTTTTCACCTGTTAAAGTTTAACTCCATTTTCTTTGATGAAAAACTTTCTTCTTTGGGTTATCAGAGTACTTTGCAAGGATTTTACCAAACTTTGAAGCAGATTCTTACCTTTTTATGCTGGGAAGAATAAGCTGCATGTTCCACCATGTTCTTGTCAGACATTCCTGAATGGCAGGGTCTGAGTTCATTTTAACCACCCGGTGCACTTAAAGGAGTTGCAAAGGCAGAAGGTTTTTTATCTTAATGCATTAAGATAAAAAAAACCTTCTGTGTGTAGCAGCCTCCCCAGCATCCCCTAATTACTTACCTGAGCCCCATCTCTCTCCAACGATGTCCACGAATGTCTAAACCATCTGGGTGGCTAAGATAGAACACGAAAGGCACATAGTGGAGTAGAATAAATATAACCCCAAGAAATTCTTTAAGTACATAAATAGTTAAAAAGGGAGGTGTGAACATATTGGCCCAATAAAGGATGAGAAAGGGAATCTAATAACAAAGGACGGAGAGATGGCAAAAGTTTTGAATTTATTCTTCTCATTTTTCACAAGAGAAACGGGGTGGTTCAGTAACCTAGACTGTAACGTTAACCTTCATAGCATGTCACAGGAAGCACTCTCATGGCTAACTGAGGACAAAATTAGAAATAGGCTTGATAAACTCAACATTAATAAGTCTCCAGGACCAGATGGCTTGCACCCAAGGGTACTTAAGGAACTCAGCCAAGTGATAGCCAGACCATTGTTCCTAATTTTTATGGACAGTCTACTGACTGGAATTGTACCAGCTGATTGGAGAAAAGCCAATGTAGCACCAATTTTTAAAAAAGGGCCAACATACATACCGGGGAACTACATGCCAGTTAGCCTGACATCAATAGTCTGCAAGCTCTTGGAGGGGATGATAAGGGACTATATACAAGATTTTAGTAATCAGAATGGTATCATCAGCGGTAATCAGCATGGATTCATGAAGAATCGTTCTTGCCAGACCAATCTATTAATCTTCTACGAGGAGGTGAGCTGCCATCTAGATCAAGGAAGGTCGGTAGATATTGTGTTCCTGGATTTTGCGAAGGCATTTGATGCAGTTCCCCATAAACGCTTAATGTACAGACTAAGGTCTGTCGGCATGGATCAAAGAGTGAGCACATGGATTGAAAACTGGCTACAGGGGCGAGTCCAGAGGGGATAAATGGGGAATACTGGGAAAGGTCCGGTGTGGAAAGTGGGGTCCCCCAGGATTCTGACCTGGGACCAATCCTGTTTATTTATTCATAAATGACCTGGAGGATGGGATAAACAGCTCAATCTCAGTATTTGCGGACGATACAAAGCTAAACAGGAATTTCTCTACAAGATGTGGAAACCTTGCAAGAAGATCTAAACAAATCAATGGGGTGGGCAACTACATGGCAAATGAGGTTTAATGTTGGAAAATGTAAAATAATGCATTGAGTGCCAAAAATATGAATGCAGTTTACTCGCTAGAAGGAGAACCTTTGGGGGAATCTATAATGGAAAAGGACCTGGGGGTTCTAGTAGATGACAGGCTCAGCAATGGCAGGCAATGCCAGGGTGTTCCATGGTAAGCCAACAGAATACTGGCATGCATTAAAAAGGGGATTCACTCCAGAGAAAAAACAATATTTCTCCCACTATACAAGACTCTGGTCCGGCCGCATCTTGGGTATGCTGTCCAATTCTGGGCACCAGTCCTCGGGAGGGATGTGCTGGAACTGGGGAGGGTCCAGAGAAGGGCAACAAAATTAATAAAGGGACTGGAGGATCTCAGCTATGGGGAAAGACTACAAGCACTAAACTTGTTCTCTTTGGAGAAAAGATGCTTGAGAGGGGAAATGATTTCAGTGTACAAATACTGTACTGGTGACCCCACAATAGAGAAAAAGCTTTTCCGTGAAAGGAAATTTAAAAAGACGCGGCCATTCACTAAAATTAGAAGAGAAGCGGTTTAACCTTAAACTGCGTAGAGGGTTCTTTACTGTAAGAGCGGTAAGGATGTGGAATTCCCTTCCACAAGCAGTGGTTTCAGCGGGGGGCATTGATAATTTCAAAACATTGTTAGATGGGCACCTTAACGACCACAATATACAGGGGTATACAATGTACTATTAACATATAAGCACACACACAGGTTGGACTGGATGAAATTGTGTCTTTTTCCAACCTTACCAACTATGTATGGCGACCTGACGCTTGGGAGTTGTCGAGCCCTATATACAGTTATGCTCATAAATTTACATACCCTGGCAGCATTTAGGATTTCTTGGCCATTTGTCAGAGAATATGAATGAGGACACAAAAACATTTTCACTCATGGTTAGTATTTGGCTGAAGCCATTTATTATCAGTCAACACCGTTTACTCTTTTTAAATCATAATGATAACAGAAACTACCCAAATCACCCTGATCAAAAGTTTACATACCCTAGTGATTTTGGCCTGATAACATGCACACAAGCTGACACAAAGGGGTTTGAATGGCTATTAAAGGTAACCATCCTCATCTGTGATCTGTTTGCTTGTAATTAGTGTGTGTGTATAAAATGTCAATGAGTTTCTGGACTCCTGACAGACCCTTGCATCTTTCATCCATTGCTGCACTGACATTTCTGGATTCTGAGCCATGGGGAAAGCAAAATAATTGTCAAAAGATCTGTGGGGAAAAGGTAGTTGAACTGTCTAAAACAGGAAAGGGATATAAAAAGATATCCAAGGAATTGAGAATGCCAATCAGCAGTGTTCAAACTCTAATCAAGAAGTGGAAAATGAGGGGTTTTGTTGAAACCAAACCACGGTCAGGTGGACCAGCCACAACTGCCAGGAAAATTGTTTGGGATGCAAAGAAAAACCCACAAATAACTTCAGGACTCTCTGAAAACATGTGGTGTGTCTGTTTCAAGATGCACAATAAGGAGGCACTTGAAGAAAGATGGGCTGCATGGTCGAGTCGCCAGAAATAAGCCATTACTATGCAAATGCCACAAAGTATCCCGCTTACAATACGTCATACAGCACAGGGACAAGCCTCAAACCTTCTGGCACAAAGTCATTTGGAGTGATGAGACCAAAATTGAGCTTTTTGGCCACAACCATAAACGTTACATTTGGAGAGGAGTCAACAAGGCCTGTGGAACACGGAAGTGGATCGCTGATGTTTTGGGGATGTGTGAGCTACAAAGGCACAGGAATTTGGTCAAAATTGATGGCAAGATGAATGCAGTATGTTATCAAAAAATACTGGAGGAACATTTGCATTCATCAGCCAGGAAGCTGCACATGGGACGTACTTGGACATTCCAACATGACAATGATCCAAAGCACAAGGCCAAGTCCACCTGTCATTGGCTACAGCAGAATAAAGTGAAGGTTCTGGAGTGGCCATCTCATTCTCCTGACCTCAATATCATTGAGCCACTCCTGAATTTCCAGGAACTGGAGGCTTTTTGCCAAGAGGGATGGGCAGCTTTACCATCTGAGAAGATAAAGAGCCTCATCCACAAATACCACAAAAGACTTCAAACTGTCATTGATGTTAAAGGGGGCAATGCACGGTATTAAGAACTGGGGTATGTAAACTTTTGATCAGGGTCATTTGGGTAGTTTCTGTTGTCATTATGATTTAAAAAGAGTAAACACAGTTGATTGATAATAATTGGCTTCAGCCAAACACTAACCATGAGTGAAAGAAATGTTTTTCTGTTATCATTCATATTCTCTGAAAAATGGCCAAGAAATCATAAATTCTGCCAGGGTATGTAAACTTATGAGCACAACTGTACAGATTATAAATAATTGTAAATTTGTCTAACAATATAACTTTTTTTAAAAAAATGTATGTGTGATTTTCAGGGTGGACGTTTCACACCTCGTCCTATATCACCTCAGTATTTGTTGTAAGAAGAAATATTTTGATTTTGAGCGCGAGATCCTGTCCTTTGTAAACGAAAACTGGGAGAGTCTGTTATTAGGAGATGTAAGTAGATCTATCGGTAACATATTTATGATGTTGTGTTGACCTCTTCCCTCCTAAAGCAGTATTAAACCAAAAACCAAAAATGTCATATATTGCAGCTTACCAATGATTACATATGGCAGCTGTGTTAATTTTCTCCTCTGTTTTCACCTGGTGAGTAACACAACACCTCTGGCCAGTATCACACCTCCTGTATTATTGAGACACAACTCTGGAGGAATGAGAACAGGAGGCACAGCAGCATTGTCAGTCTGGGGGGAGAGTAGTGTTAAAAGCCCTTTTAGCCAATAGGGTGCGCTGTCCCCTTTTAAATGATCACACCCTTATCAAAATATAGTATCATAATTTCCAAATTATAAATACTAAATACATACCTCCCAGCTATATGAGATGGGAACGAAGGACACCTATTAGAAAAAAGTATGTAGGCATAGGATACACCCCCTGCCATGCCCTCTTAAAGGGAAATTCTACAAAAAATGATTACTTAAACCCACAAGTGCTTATTTTACCACTACTATTTCTTTATATTGGCTTTTGAAATTTACACATGCAGCAATTTAGAAATTGGATGAAAGGTTTAGCAATGGGAAACACTTTTTGATAGATAAATAGTGCATTTTATATACAACTGCATACATAGATCAGACCAAAATGAGGGACAAATGAGGAGGAAAGAGGGACTTTGTTCCAAATCAGGGACAGTCCCTCGAAATCAGGGACAGTTGGGAGCTATGTAAATAAATAACAATTTATGTGCACAATTCATCAAAAATTCATAAACGTTTCAAATATCATTAAATAGTGGAAAACTCAATATAAATGAAAAAATGGATGCAAAAGTGCTGCTAATTATATTGATCAAAAAAGTGCTAAGTGCAACTAAGTCACCAGTGCAATAAATAACCCAAAGTTCATATTAAAACGTTCATCCAGATATTTCTGATCAAAGCGGATCCATTGTTGACTCTTTTTTAATTTTTTTTTTTCTATTTTTAAGGTATTTTATTAGTTTTCACATGAGAAACAAAATAACCATTAAACAGGGTACATACCATCCGGGCCATGATACACAATGACAATAATCAAAAGGAAACAATCGCTTACATAGGTACCCAATTATTATGCTAAAAAAGCAACAGAAAATACAACGGTAACAAAACAGCTGGTGATTAGGACATTTTAGAAGAGACAGCATTCCCTTCAAGATACACAAGCGTCCAGATAGAATAGAAAATAAAACACAGGACACATGCCAATAGATCTATTTGATTATGTCTCCTACTCCAGTAGAATTATAACCTCTCCCAAGACTGTGGTGGTCCATCCTAACCATATTTTATCAAATTTCTTTGGACATCCCCTGGCAGTATTGATCATTTTGTACAGTGCATCCGGAAACTATTCACAGCGCATCACTTTATCCACATTACAGGCCCTGTCCTCTCTGAGTCATTTGATGACACCTGCTATGGTGCTACACAGGGTAGCCTTAAAGGCATCCCACGCTGTACTCAGGGCAGTGCCACTACTATTCTCATTCCAGTAATTACAAATATCTTTGGCAGTAGCCATACAGTATATGGCTGGGTTCACACTAGTGCGAATTGGATGAGGGATTCTCTGCATCCAATTCACATGACAGGAGACTGTGACCGGCTTTCATCTGTGTGGCGACAGTGGAGTGGATTGCACAGAGGTCCTGTGTGTCTTTGGCTCTGTTTCAGGTCCGAATTCAGGCAAAAATTCTGGCCTGATTTGTCCCTGAAACGAAGAACAGGGATGCACCGGACCCCCTGCTGTGAGCCGCATCTGTACTAAGAGTGAACCCAGCCTTAAAGGGCTCCTCTTTCAACCACAATGGACTCAGGCACCATAAAGTATATCACCTAGAGGAGGACAAGCTAATCTTAATAAATAGAAGAGCATGATCTGAAATTGCTTTGGGTATGAAGAGACCTCCAACACCCTAGGCTGGCGATGATGAACCTTGGTACCCCAGATGTTTTGGAAGTACATTTCCCATGATGCTCAACTACACTGCAGAGTGCATGAGCATCATAGCAAATGTAGTTCCAAATCATCTGGGGTGCCAAGGTTCGCTATTACTGCCCTAGGCAAAAGATCAGGGGATATCAAACCCAGATCAATCCGAGAGAGGGAGTTATAGGTAGAGGAGTAACATGAATATTCACGATTCTGTGGGTACTTACAACGCCAACAGTCCTCTAAATTATACTTAGATGCACAATTAGCTAGAGGAGAGGAGCACATGGACTCGGTACGAAATCTATCCAAAGCAATAGAGAGTACAGCATTAAAATCTCCCGCTATAACTAATGGTCCTTTCGCTACCCGAAGCACCTGGGCTATAATAGTACCCCAAAACGTGACTGTAAATGGGAAAGGTACATAAAGGGCCACAAAAGTGTAGGGGGAATTATTAATGTGGAGGACAGCTATTACATAGCGACCATATGGGTTCCATGCCAATAGTCAATGTTGACTCTTAGCAGCTACGTCAGTGCACCTCCACCAGCCCCATGAGCACACAGCTTGCTTACCAGAAGGCCTACAAAAAACAGTTGTACTCCTCCAACAACTACCCATGCAATCCAGGACAGCTTGTAGGGGCTAAACCTCTCTTTGCAGGACAAAAAGAGCACCTTGCTTAAGCCACTTGCCACTCTGTATTACACAGCAATCACATCCACCATTAAAGTGGTTGTCAACCCCTGACAACCACTTTAATAATAAGGCTTACCTGTAGGTGCCCTGCATATCTCCCGAACCTGCACGGTTCAGGAGATATACAGTGTACTAGATGTGCCGACGTAATTTTGGCACATGCGCAGTGAAGAAACGGCCTCCGTGCCGTTTCCTCACTGAGATGTGTCATGACTGGTGGCTCCCGCATGCGTGCGCGGGAGTGACGTCACGCGTCTCCGGCCAGTCACAGAGCCGGAGATCGCGGCCCGGAAGGAAGAGGGGCTGAAGATGGACGCTGCCTGCACAGGGGACATTGCTGGACAGCACAGGCTTAGTTTGCAGGTAAGTGACACATAATGGGCTATTATGCGATGCATAGTAGCCCGTTATGCTTCTACTTTACAGGGGAATACAGAGGAAGTAAACCCTATCAGGGTTTACTTCCTCTTTAAGGTGAATGAAAAAAGACAGTTCTATAGTGTATTACCCAATCAAAAAATGCATTTAAAAGTTATGCACTTGCAATGTATATCAGATATTGAGCATTGAACAATAAACATCCTATACATGAGACTCTCCAGGCTACAGTCATGCGCTGTGACGTCACTACCAAAGCTCCACCTCCAGTTCAATAGCGTCCTCTGGGGAAAGTGGATTGTTAAAAATATTAGCAGATTTGAATGCAATAACAAATTGAAGCCAAACTCCAGCTAACATATTATAAACGGTTACATCAAACAGTTTTTCCTTTTGAAAACAAAACAAAAAGGAAGACGCACACACCTAGTGCATTACCAAAAACATTTAATTGTTCATTTAAGTGTTAAAAAGTTAACAGTGGATACTCACAAAGTGGCGACCCACAATGAGCCATGCAACTACACAATGTTACAAGGTGCAGACACAGCAACGGGTATAGGTTGATGCGTTTCACACCCCCTTCCTCAGAGCCAAGTTTTTTTTTCCTTTTGGGATAAAGGTTTAACATGAATAAATGAAAGCTGATCATTTTAAACACCCCCTGTCAGTGGTTTGTCTCATTCATGTAAACGGATACATTCTGCTAGAGCTTGAGCTTTTGAAAAACAACAGACTTGCTGACTGGATCAAACGATAAATATAGAAGCAAGAAAGCCTAAAAAAGGAAAACTAATGAAGCCATCACATTTAAGGATTGGTAAGCTGCAATATAATAAATGTTTGCTTTCGGGTTTAATACTGGTTTAAAGGTACCCTTTGCCTAAAAAAAGAAAAATATGGTGGCGCTATTGCTGTCATGTTTTCAGTATGTACAATAAGGTGTATTCCTATCCATCCTTTTTTTTTCAATTTGTATCCTGCATGTTCTGTCCTTGCTGGGGAGATTTAGCCTTGTCTCCAGGTCAGAAAGCGATGGGACATCAAACATTTTACAGTTGTCCCTGGAACAAGAAGCAAGGGGAAATATTCCAATGAGGACACCTGTTTCAGCGACAGTTCCCTAAGATGGGATTTCCTCTCCCTTTGGAGATAGTTGCTGTCACTTCCTGTCATGTCTTTGGCATGGAAATGAGGGGAAATCTCACCAACAGGACATAGACTGCAAAATAAATCACAGGGATTCTAATCCACCCCTACTATGTCCTTCACAGGCCTGTTGATGTGAAAGTAAATTTGATGTGTGCTTGTTACTGAGAAATATACACAAATCTGTAACACAATGTCTTTCTCAGCTCACAGACACTCCTCGAACAGAACGGTACTCTAATCTGCTTCATGCTTTGACAGCTCAGAAAGACAGGTAAGAGCTAGACAGGATATGTCCTATCAAATGAATCCCTATTTATTCATTTCCTAAATTATATATCCCTGATTTATTGATAAGTCACATAAGGGGGGATTTACTAAAACTGGAGAGTGCAAAATCTGGTGCAGCTCTGCATAGAAACCAATCAGCTTCCAGGTTTTATTGGCAAAGCTTAATTGAACAAGCTGAAGTTAGTAGCTGATTGGCTGCCATGCACAGCTACCCCAGATTCTGAGCGCTCAGGTTTTAGTAAATCTCCCCTATATAGAATACATAGAACCAATCATACCAGCCTGCACCAAAAGAGTTTGCACTCTGATATTCCCACCACAACCACATAAGTGCTGTAACATTTTGGAGTGAAATCCTGTCTGCTAGCATGTTGTTGCAATGTGGAAAGTAACCATCTTTCCCAGAGACTCGCATACAGTAAGAGAAAAAAAGTATTTGATCCCCTGCTGATTTTGTACGTTTGCCCGCTGACAAAGAAATGATCAGTCTATAATTTTAATGGCCGGTTTATTTTACCAGTGAGAGACAGAATAATAACGAAAATATCCAGAAAAATGCATTTCAAAAAAAGTTATAAATTGATTTTCATTTTAATCAGTGAAATAAGTATTTGACCTCTTTGCAAAACATGACTTGGTACTTGGTGGCAAAACCCTTGTTGGCAATCACAGAGGTCAGACGTTTTTTGTAGTTGGCCACCAGGTTTGCACCAATCCTTCTACTTACACCAATAATAGGGCACAATTTTTGTGGCATTTTTCACCCACTGGTCATGTTCTGCCCCCCCCCCAAGGTCTGAAGACCAGTAAACTGGCCTTTGTTCAGAAAGTTTGGAGTCCCTTGACATAAAACAACAGTCATCATAGGCTGATGTTTAGGGTCCTCTCACAACCCCTTTTTAACTACTACACCAAAGTGTGCTGCTGAAGATCCTTATTTTCAATGCAGATAGCATCTAGAATCATATCTAGGGGTCCTAGTACATATTTTTTAAACCAGAACCCTGCTGCCGCTTTGGAGACAGGCTTTTATTTACATTGGCAACAGCACAGCATCTCAGCATGTCAGATTTATTTACGAATCCAAGAATGAAGAACCACACGCCTTTCTGCCAAGTTCCGGAACATATTATTGCAAAGCACATTGGAGCCATCACAATAGTTTCCCTGAGGTTTTTTGGTCTTTTTAAAGTAGAACTGTGGCCAGGCTATAGGCATTTTCCTTTTTACATATTCTTAAAGCGGAGTTCCACCCAAAAGTGGAACTTCCGCTTTAATGGAAGGTGACCCCCCGACATGCCATAATTGGCATGTCTTTTTTTGGGGGGGTGACCAGGAACCCTGTTTTCACAGGGTCCCAGGTCAGCTTCCTCCCCTGGCACCGCGGCTCCAGGAAGGAAGTCCACCTGATGCCCACACCTATGATGCCGGCGCTGCCGAGGGGAGGGGGTGAAGAGCGAGCCCTCAGATAACCGCATTGCTGGAGCAAGGGACAGGTGAGTGTCCAATTGTTAAAAGTCAGCAGCTACACTTTTTGTAGCTGCTCACTTTTACATGAGTGGAACTCCACTTTAACAAGCAGAAAAGGAGCTCTAAAACAAGCCCTCACTGACCAGCTGTAGGCTCCGCTTCCTCGTATTTATGAGGTTAGGAGCTTGGCTCAACCTTTTCACATTGTCTTAAAACTACCCCTTCTCCTCCCAGCAGGGACTTCCCAGACAGCAAGCAATTGAGCTGCAAGTTTGAAAACAACTCACTAAGCTATTGCTAGATTTGCCATGCTTCATTAGTTTGTTGCACAATTGCAGCAAGTCCACATTGCATGACTCCAGATCAACTTTCTTTGCAAACATACTTTAAGTCTGCTGCAAGTTCTGGTTTAGTTATGTTGTGCAATAGTCAGTGCAGTGATCAAGGCTTGTTTGCTGAAACTAGTCTGCCATTTCTATTTTTGTACTCACTGGTGTGGTCTATATGAATAAATCATCAGAGGATTATGGAGTTGCCGGCTGTTTTTCCTTATCTTTGAATACTATTTTGTATGGTGTGTGGGAACACATCACAGCACAGGCACCCTGGCTACCACTTTCAGTTTGGATTTTCTGTTCCACTGTGCAGAGCGTTGCAACCACATTGTTGTGCAATAGTCATTCCACCACAGGGGGCACTGTGACCTGCAGAGCTATTGCTGTAGACTCACCACTGCAACTTTGCTCTTTCTCGATACTTGCCATGCAAATTTGCTACAAATTGGAAAAGTGTCAACTAGAACTTGTGCTTCAAGTGCTCTGCAAGTGAAAACGTGAAGCAAGTTAACAAGACTTACAGTAAGGTCAACATTGCCACAAATATGTGGCAAGTCATCCTTGCTATCTGGGTTAGGACCCCTCTTTTAACACTGCCTTCTGATTCCTCCTGTATTGAATTGTATTGTTACTGTACTGTCTAACCTCATGTTGTAAAGCGCTGCTCAGATTGTTGGAGTGAGGGGAAAAAGTATTTGATCACCTGCGGATTTTGTACATTTGCCCACTGACAAAGAAATGATCAGTCTATAATTTTAATGGTCGGTTTATTTTAACAGTGAGAGACAGAATAACAACAAAAATATATAGAAAATGAATTTCAAAAAAGTTAAGTCAGACATTTCTTGTAGTTGGCTACCAGGTTTGCACACATCTCAGGTGGGATTTTGTCACACTCCTCTTTGCAGATCCTCTTTAACCACTTGCCGACGGCTGATCGGCAAGTGACGGCGACAGAGTGGCTCTGTAACGCGGATCGCCGTCATACGACGGCGGCCACGATACAGAGCCTAGTGAGCGCGCGCTCACTGTGTTCGGGGGGGGGCCAGGGAGCGGGTGCGGCGGCTTCGATTGCCGCCGGCTACCCGCGATGCCCCCCCCGGAGTGAATGAACGGAGGTCCGTGTATGTAAACACGGACCTCCGCTCTGTGTGAGGGGGAAGGGCTGTGATCACAGCCTTCCTGTACATGAAGGCTGTGACCACTTCCCTTCTCCTGTTAGGGCAGTCCCCCATACAGTTAGAACACGCCCAGGGAACATAGTTAACCCTTAGAGCGCCCCTGCAGGTTAACCCCTTCACTGCCAATGGCATTTACACAGTAATCAGTGCATTTTTATAGCACTGATCGCTGTATAGATGCCAGTGGTCCCAAGAAAGTGTCAAAACGTTCCGACATGTCCGCCCCAATATCGCAGTACCGCTAAAAATCGCAGATCGCCGCCATTACTAGTAAAAAATAAAAAAAAAATAAAAACCCCAAAAATGAATTCTCATCATCCGTAAACGCGACCACTTTTGCGCAAACCAATCAATAAACGCCGATTGCGATTTTTTTATCGCAAATATGAGGAAGAATATAAATCGGCCAAAAACGGTGAAAAAAAATGTTTTTTTTATATATTTTTTTTGGATTTGTATTTTAGCAAAAAGTAAGAAATTTGGGTTTTTTTGCAAAATTGTCGCTCTTCTTTTGTTTATAGCGGCGATCAGAAATGATGCAGAGGGGATCAAATACCACCAAAAGAAAGCTCTATTTGTGGGAAAAAAAGGACGCAAATTTCGTTTGGGTACAACGTCGCACAACCGCACATTGTCAGTTAAAGCGACGCAGCGCCGAATCGCAAAAAGGGCTCCGGTCCTAAAGCTGGAAATCCTTCCGGGGCTGAAGTGGTTAAGTCATTAAGGTTTTGAGGCTGACATTTGGTAACTTGAACCTTCAGCTCCCTCCACATATTTTCTATGGGATTAGGGTCTGGAGACTGGCTAGGCCACTCCAGGACCTTAACGTGCTTCTTCTGGAGCCACTCCTTTGTTGCCTTGGCAGTGTATTTTGGGTCATTGTCATGCTGGAATATCCATCCACGATCCTTTTTCAATGCCCTGGCTGAGGGGAGGAGGTGCTCATCCAAGATTTGATGGTACATAGCCCCTTCCATTGTCCCTTTGATGCGGTGAAGTTGTCCTGTCCCCTTAGAAAAACACCCCCAAAGCATAATGTTTCCACCTCCATGTTTGATGGTGGGGATGGTGTTCTTGGGGTCATAGGCAGCATTCCTCCTCCTCCTCCAAACACAGCGAGTTGAGTTGATGTCAAAGAGCTTTATTTTGGTCTCATTGTCAGTGCTAGTTTCAGCCCTCCCTTCTCAGAGCTCAGACTGCTCAGTTGTCGGTTAATTGCCAGTACTCATCATTCCACAGTGACTCAGCTGATGATCATATCCTGTTCATCAGTCAGCTTTGCTGGCTATTTAAACTGCCTGGATCAGATCTCCTGTGCCTTCGCCTTGGTCAACATATCCGGATACTCTCTGCTGTGTTTTCCTGTTAAAGACTTTTGCCTGATTGACTTCTCCTCTGGTTCCTGATTCCGTTTGCTGCTTCTGACTATGCTGATCTCTTGATTCCTGTTTTACTGGCTTGTGTTCGACTATCCCCTCTGGTTACCGAACCCTATGTTTTGACCATGTTTATTCTGTTTGTACTATTCTACCATTTTATTAAAAAGTGTGATTTTTACTGCACTTCTCTCTCAGTCTGATTCATTGTTCCTGACACTCATCTGATCACAACACTAACCCATTTCTTCTCTGAATCATTCAGATGTTCATTAGAAAACTTCAGATGGGCTGTACAAGTGCTTTCTTGAGCAGGGGGACTTTGCAGGCACTGCAGGATTTCAGTCCTTCACGGCGTAGTGTGTTACCAATTGTTTTCTTGGTGGCTATGGTCCCAGCTGCCTTGATATCATTGCTAAGATTCTCCTTTGTAGTTCTGGACTGATTCCTCACCGTTCTCATGGTCAGCCATGATCAGTAGCCAAACTACTGAGACATTACATGTCTCTTCTGCAATAAAATACATTTACCTGCCTGTTTGCAGCATCCTCGGCATGTAAACTGAGTTGTACATCCTGGATACTCTCTTGGTACAGAGGACTTTGTTGTAGGCAGCCTGGCAGCTGGCTTTCATTTCTGGAACTCAAGGTGATTTGGTTGTCCCTGCAACTCTCAATGTTAATCTTTGAGGTCACCTGACCAGGATTCAGTTGGGCAATGCCACAGCATTTGCCTGCAATCAACGGGGCACCAAAAGTCATGCAGCTCAAAGAGAAGTGAACCTCATTCTGGCTTTGGTGAAACTCCATATTTCAGCACTGTCTGCATCACACATTCTAGGTATAAAAAATTGGCAAGCTGAAAATTGCCAGCGTCTAGTTACAGGGGAATGGTCAATCAGCATTTTTTACAAGGACTTTGTTGCAGGTGGGAGACTCTAGATGTAGACCCTCTGGCATCCAGGTTTAACATCAAACAGATATGTATGTCACCAGGACCAGGAACTCTTGGGCCTTTGCAGTGGATGCCCTGGTGACTCCATTGAATTTGTTATAATTGATGTATGCACTTTTCCCACTAAAGATTCTTCCTGATCTGATTCAGAAGGTTGAGAGAAAGGGCGTCCCAATGATTCTCATTGCTCCAAACTGGCCCAGGAGGACCAGGTGTTCGGACATACTTAAGACAGACTCTCGTGGGCCCTCTTCTGTCCCAGGGGCTGGTCCACCATCCTGCTTCTTGGTTTCTGAATTTGCCAACATGTTGAAGCCCAGGTCTTGAGGGACATTGGCCTATCAGAGCCAGTCATCCCTATGCTCCTGAAAGCTAGAAAATTGAATTCTCTGTATTTGAAGTCTATCAGCAAGGTTTACTTTGCTTGGTGTGATGCTATAAAAATGCCAAACCAGGAAGTACTTTATGAGACTAACCTTGTCTTACATACACTCTGGCTTGAATCATCCTTTGGCCTTAATTACCCACAAGGGTCATGTTTAGGCCCTAGCCACTCTTTTCCCAAGACCATTTTTCTCTCATTCATTGGTGAAAGCCTTTGCGCAAGGTGTTGTTCTCAATGTTTCCATGTGCACACCCAGTGACTCCGTGGGACCTTAATGTGTTTTTGTTGGTTCATCAGAAAGTGCCCTTCAAGCCTATCAGGGACTTCCCTGTGTCTTTCCTCTCTCACAAGGTTGCCTTCTTCATTGCTATCACCTCTGTGAGATGTGAATCTGAGTTAGTAACCTTATCCTGTAAGGAACCCTTGCTAGCGCTACACAAGGATAAGGATGTCTTGTGACTTAAGATCTTTTTTCTTCCCTCAGTTTCTTCTTACCACCTTAACCAGGATTTTGTGCTTTTCTCCTTATGTCCTTCTCTGAAAAATACCAGGGATATTTCTCTCCACTATCTAGATGGATTCCTTTAGGCCATGTTCACCTGTTCACCATATTAAAAGCAGGTGTTTGAGGTGCGTCTGATGAAGCAGTCTGCAATTGATAATATGGACAGCACACAGACCTGTTTACATGATCAAATCTGGAAGCGTTTGTGTCACCGTGGTTCAAAAATGAAGCTACAGGTCGAATTTGGAACGAGTTGAAGCATCTCAGCACCTTCTCTTCAAGTCTATTGTAACACGCCATAAATGTGTTTTTGGCGATTTAAGAAAATATCAGTGAGGTGTAAAAAGATTAAGTGTCTGGGTGCGTTTTTAACATACCTTTATCGAGCATCAAACGCATCAAACAACACGCATAGGGTGCCTGGGGTGCATTTTTAGTGCACGTTTAATGTGCTTTAACGCACATTACCTCTATAGGTGCATTCACAAGACAAACATGTAACCTCTTGTGCGCCCTGGGAGCTGGATGAAGAGAATGTGGGGGCACTGGATCAGTTTGTCATCCGTGGACCATGGGTGGAACGTCCAAGGTGTCTATTGAGATCTCAGAATGTGAAATGCTGGCTTTAGACGGCTGCAAGCTCTGAAAAGAGCTAGAAGGAACTCTGTGCGGACATAGAACAGAAAAAGAGCAGCGCCAATCTAAGTGCAGCAGTATAAAAACATCTTTATTGAAAAGACATATGGCAACTCACAAGATAAAAGCGTTGTCAGCGCATGTGTGGCAATAGGCCTTGTGTAGAGGTTCATCCACTCCTTTCAGAAGGACGGGCTGCAGGCGGGGAACACTGGTGGCCGCTGGTACTGGCTGAGCTGGTGGCTTCCAGCACTTCCAGGAATTGCCTGAGGAAGGAGCACGAATGCTCCGAACACGAGCACCTCCCACTCCACCCTGCATCCGATAGTGACGTCAGCGGCGGTTCCTGAGCCCTATCTGAGTTCCTGGAAGTGCTGGAAGCCACCAGCTCAGCCAGTACTAGCGGCCACCAGTGTTCCCCCGCCTGCAGCCCGTCCTTCGGAAAGGAGTGGATGAACCTCTACACAAGGCCTATTGCCACACATGCGCTGACAACACTTTTATCTTGTGAGTTGCCATTTGTCTTTTTAATAAAGATGTTTTTATACTGCTGCACTTAGATTGGCGCTGCTCTTTTTCTGTTCTATAGGTGCATTGGTTCAGCGTCGGTAATTTTAGCAAATGTGAAAAAAGCCTTACACATGATTTTTGACTTACAACATAAAACAAAAGGGCGCAAATGCCTACTGCATTATCTACTGCAGCGGTCACCAACCAGTGGTCCGTGGACCACTGATGGTCCACGATAAAATTTTGGTGCTCCCCAGGGGTTCTGGTGCAAATCAATATTGTGGCAAATGTATATCACCTGATGTTATTTCCAATGTTGCTCTCAATTCGGGCTGAAAGTTGATACTGTCAGCGCACATGGATACTCAGTGCCTCCTCTGTAGTTCCGGTTCCTGTGAACTCAGAGGGAGGTGCCTGGAGTAGTGCAGACAGTGGGGGGTTGAAGAAGGAGTGGACTTCCAATGGCAGTGCTGATCGCAGACTGGGAGGTAGCACAGACCTCGAGCACATGGCTGGATAAGAAGGTGAGATCCAATGATGAGTCTGTATAAGGCAGCAGGGTGATGCAGGGGGAGGGGAGCAGAGAGCCTGAGTATTGTGTGTATAAGGCAGCAGGGGGATGCAGGGAGAGGGGGGCAGAGAGCTGGGACATTGTGTGTATAACGCAGCAGGGTGATGCAGGGGGAGAGGGACAGAGAGCCCGAGCATTGTGTGTATAAGGTATGTAAAATTCACGTCAGTCTTCCGTGGGATTCAAAATGTGAGTTTAGTGGTTTGAGGTCCGAAAGGTTGGTGGCCACTAATCTACAGCACTTTTTTAAAGGAGTTTTAAAGGCATAAGGTTTTTTATTGCAATGCATTCTATACATTAAGTTAAAAAACCTGTGTGTAGCAGCCCCCAGCACCCCCCTAATCACTTACCTGAGCCCCTTCTCTCTGCAGCGATGTCTTAGCAGACACTCCTCCTGATTGACTGAGACACAGCAGCTACACCATTGGCTCCCGTGGCTATCAATCAAAATCAATCAGCCATTCAGGGGAGAGAGGGGGTGGGGCCGGGTGTCTGAATGGATACACAGAGCTCTGACTTGGCCCAGGTGCCCCCTGTAGGGGGGGCACTCACCAGAGGGAGGGGCCAGGAGAGCAGAAGAGGGACCCGAGAAGAGGAGGGTCTGGCCTGCTCTGTGCAAATCCAAATGCACAGAGGATGTAAGTATAACATGTTTGTTATTTTAAAAAAAACGAGCCTTTACAATCACTTTAAAGGGAAAAGACACAAATTATACTTACAAACCCAATAAGAGTGATAGCGCACCATAAAATCCAGAAGCCCGCCCCAAGAACCCTATAGGTTCAAACGGATGATGTTACCAGCTGACGTGTTTCGGGGGACAAACCCCCTTCCTCAGAGCACAGAGCAAGAGTTTGGCTCTGAGGAAGAGCGGTCGTCCCCCGAAAACATGTCAGCTACTCAAGTTTCAAGTTTGTTCCATTCCAGGTCAATATTTTTGACTTATCTGTTAAATCCATTTTCTTGGAGTACATTGCAGGACACAGACCCCTCCCATTTGTTCCTTATGATTCACTCCCTGTTGCTTGCTACAAAACTGAGGTTTGTTGGGAGTGGGAAGGGCTATGCTATTTGTGTCATGTCAATTTGTGTATGAGTGAATTATGTTTGAATATTTCTCTTGTTTTCAGATTTATTTCCGGGAAGGAAATCAAGAAAAAAAAGTGTCTATTTGGGCTGCAAAGCCGTGTCCCCCCTCCCGCCCCACAGAGTACAGTGACTGAGCTGAGGCTACAGGACACAGACGTAAGGAGCCCCACTCCTTGTGTAAGGTGAGGGACCCTGACTGACCCTCCATGGAGCATTCAACTTTGCTATCTCTCAGGGTTTTTCAGTAAGGGAATGCAAAGAGCAAACAAACCCATAGCAACCTTTTAGCGGCTTTTAGCTTACTGCAGTCAGGCCAGTAAAAACTAAACAAGTAACTTGGGCCAAACCTTTTTTGTTTTGAACAGAGGATGGAAGGGTTAGAACCTCTCTCCGTTTTTTTTTTATTGTGAGACAATTGGGGATCTTCTGCAACGGGAGCACATAGCTTTAAAAAGCTGACAGCAGTTCTCACTCTCCCCAATTTTACTAACAAAGGGTATTTCTATAACTGTCTGTATCCCTTTCAGAGATTTCCTCTCACTTCCTGTCTTGATAACAATGTTGAAAACCAACTCCAGGAAACCATTTATAATTTATTTTACTTCTGAAGAGTGTGGAAAAGATTTGGAATTCCTAACAGGTTTTTATTGCTTTCACTGTCCCCATTTGGGTGTGATTGTTATTTGGCAGGGTGTCACTAGACCAGGAAGTGAGAGAGAAGCCAAGGGAATCCCAGGCAGCAGTAAGAACTTAAAGAACAATAATAATAACGCCTGCGCAAAATAAGGGTTCAATAAACATCAACAAACACATAATTATGTGCAAATAAACTTAAAGCGGAGCGCCACCTGAAAGGGGAAGCTCCACTTGTTCATACCCTACCCCCCCCTTCTCCACTGCCACATTTGGCACTTTTTTTGGGGGGGGGGGGGGTACCTTGTTTTGACAGGAACCCACTCCCACTTCCTGGTAAGATTGCCGCACGGCGATCTCCGTCATGTCCGGCCCCTCCTCCTTCCCCCGCTGCCCTCTGGAACCTCTGTGTGTCCCAGAAGATGACGGGACCATTCAGAAAGTGCAGTGCAACTCGCATGCACGCAGTAGGAGACCGGCTATAAAGCCTGAAGGCTTCACCGCCGGGTTCCTTCATTTGCAATGTCGGTGCCTGCACCTGAAGCCGATGGACGAATCGGCTTGGGGTGCCGACATTGTGGGATCCCTGGGATGTCCTTACCGTATATACTCGAGTATAAGCCGACCCGAATATAAGCCGAGGCACCTAATTTTACCACATAAAACTGGGAAAAGTTATTGACCCGAGTATAAGCCTAGGGTGGGAAACACCATTTTAATCCACGGAGCCGAATATAAGCCCAGCCGAATATGAGCTCATATATGCCATTCCTGTAGGGTCCCTAGGGTGTTACAGCCGTGGGGTTCGGCTAAGCAGGTAGCCGAAGTCCACGTCCGTGGCTGTAACGTTTACTTCCTTGGGCCGCCACTTCGGAAGTCCGAAATATCGGCCAGAGGATGACGCACGTACGCTCAACGTGACGTGAAAGACTTACCAGGGCAGTAGAAGACCCTGTGTGTCTCCAAGGTCTCCCGTCGCCCCCTTCCTCCTCCCCGGCCTGTACTG
>BLSH010098903.1:769152-783310 GCA_018402905.1 Glandirana rugosa | reverse complement strand
GGCCAGCGATCATGTTGTGACATCATTGCATTCAATGCAGGACCTGCCTTTACACACACATGAATTTTAATGGGGTCCCAGTCTTAGTCCGTAGGGTTCAATATTGAGTTGACCCACCCTTTGCAGCTATAACAGCTTCATCTCTTCTGGGAAGGCTGTCCACAAGGTTTAGGAGTGTCTATGGGAATGTTTGACCATTCTTCCAGAAGCGCATTTGTGAGGTCAGGCACTGATGTTGGATGAGAAGGCCTGGCTCCCAGTCTCCGCTCTAATTCATCCCAAAGGTGTTCAATTGGGTTGAGGTCAGTCAAGTTCCTCCACCCCAAACTCACTCATCCATGTCTTTATGGACCTTGCTTTGTGCACTGGTCCAAATCATTAGGTGGAGGGGGGATTATGGTGTGGGGTTGTTTTTCAGGGGTTGGGCTTGGCCCCTTAGTTCCAGTGAGGGGACATTTTGGACAATTTCATGCTCCCAACTTTGTGGGAACAGTTTGGGGATGGCCCCTTCCTGTTCCAACATCACTGCGCACAGTGCACAAAGCAAGGTCCATAAAGACATGATTGAGCGAGTTTGGGAGGGCCAACTCAATATTGAACCCTACTGACCAAGACTAGGATGCCATTAAAGTTCATGTGCGTGTAAAGGCAGGTGTCCCAATACTTTTGACAATATAGTGTATGTGAGGATGGCGAGGACCCGCCCACAACCTGGAGCATCAAGGAGAAGAGGTGAGCACTGGATGTCTGTCTGCGCAAGGAATAAGGTTATTATTACAACTTTTTCCTTAAAGTGATTGTAAAGGCTCAAAAACATTTTTTTAAAATAACAAATATGTTATACTTACCTGCTCTGTGCAGTGGTTTTGCACGAAGCAGCTCCGATCCTCCTCTTCTTGGGTCCCCAGCTGGCACTCCTGGCTCAAACCACCCTCCACCCCTCCCGCCAAGTACCCCCATAATAAGCTGCTTGCTATGCGGGCTCACGAGTGCCCCATAGCAAGCAGCTCTCCACGTCCATTGACACACAGAGTGTGGCTTGGCCCTGCTCCCTCCTCACTGGCTATGATTGAGAGCACTGGGGGTTGTTTTGCGCTATAAAAAAAGAAAAAAAATTTTTTTGGGGGAAAAAAAAAAATCAATATTTTTTACTTTCTGCTATAAAACATATCCAATAAAAAAATCTAATTTCTTCATAAATGTATGCCAATATGTATTCTGCTACTGTACATATTTTTGGTAAAAAAATCCCAATAAGCATATATTGATTGGTTTGTGCAAAAGTTATAGTGTCTACAAACTATGGGATATATACTGGAATTTGTATTTATTTCTTTTTTATACTAGTAATGGCGGTGATCAGCGTCTTATAGCAGGACTGCGATGTTGCAGCGGACAATCTAACACTTTGTGGGAACCAGTGACACTAATACAGTGATCAGTGCTGAAAATATGCACTGTCACTATACTAAGGACACTGGCTGGGAAGGGGTTAAACATCTAAGACGATCAAAGAGTTAAATGTGTGCCTAATCAGTATTTTCGTGTACTGTGGGAGGTGTATGTACTAAGGGAAGAGATGGATTTTATCCCCTGCTCTGCGGGGACAGAATATCCCTCACTTCCCCCCTGTCAGAACGGAGCTTTGCCTTGCTTACATAGGCAGATCACCGTTCTGAGTCTCTGCCCAACGATCGGCGGGTGCCTAAAGACATCCAGTGGCTGAGATCTGTGTGCCCCCTAGGTGGAAGTGCAGGATCACATATGTATATGTATATATATATTATCTATAGACAGTGGGAACACTAATTATTTTCCTGCAGATTGTGTAAGTTTGCCCACTTACAAAGAAATGAAGGGTCTATAATTTTTATCATAGGTGAATTTTAAATGATAGAGACAGAATATCAACCAAAAATCCACGTGATACAAAATTGAGTTGCATTCAGTGAGTAAAATAAGTATTTGATCCCCAACCAACCAAAAATAATTCTGGTTCCCACAGACTGGCTACAGTAAGTGATCATGTGGTACACAGATTAGTCCTGTTATTGTAAGAAGGTGCTCCTAACAACAACTCGTGTATAAAAGACACCTGTCTACAGAATCTTTCTTCTATTCAAACCTCACCATCATGGGCAAGACCAAAGAGCTGTCAAAGGACGGCAGGGACAGCATTGTAGACCTGCACAAGACTGGAATGGGCTACAAGACCATCAGCAAGAGGCTTGGTGAGCAAATGGAAGTAATACAAAATAACCATCAATCACCCTCAGTCTGGAGCTCCATGCAAGATTTGGGGTGAGGATGATCATGAGAAAAGTGAGAGATCAGCCCAGAATTACAGGGGAGGAGCTTGTGAATGATCTCAAGGCAGTTGGGACGACAGTCACCAAACAAACCATTGTTAACACAATACGCCGCCACGGATTGAAATCCTGCAGCACCCGCAAGGTCCCCCTCCTCAGGAAGACACATGTGCAGCCCATCTGAAGTTTGCCAATGAACATCTAAATGATTCAGATAAGGATTGGGAGAAAGTGCTGAGGTCAGATGAGACCAAAATTGAGTTCTTTGGCATTAACTCCACTCGCCGTGTTTGGAGGAAGAAAAATGTTGACTATGACCCTAAGAATACTATCCCTACAGTCAAGCACGGAGGTGGAGACATTATGCTTTGGGGCCGTTTCTCTGCTAAAGGTACAGACCGACTTTGCCGCATTGAGGGGCCAATGGACTGGGCCATGTATTGTAAATTATTCGATGACAACCTTCTTCCTTCAGACAGAACACTGAAGATGGGTGGGGGATGGGTCTTCCAGCATAACAATGACCCAAAACAGGCAACAAAGTAGTGGCTCAAGAAGAAGCACATTAAGGTCAATGGAGTGGCCTAGCCAGTCTCCAGACCTTAATCCTATAGAAAATTTAAGGAGGGAGCTGAAATTTCGAGTTGCTAAGTAACAGCCAAGAAACCTTAAAAATTTGGAGAACATCCGTAAAGAAGAGTGGACCAAAATCCCTCCTGAGATGTGCAAACCAGGTCACCAACTATAAGAAACGTCTGACCTCTGTGCTTGCCAACAAGGGTTTCTCCACCAAGTACTAAGTCATGTTTTGCTTGGGGATCAAATACTTATTTTACTCACTGAACTGCATCTCCATTTATAACATTTGTATCGTGGAGTTTTTTTTCTGGATATTTGGTTGATATTCTGCTGTGTTATCTCACTCCTGTGTTATTTGTGTTTCAGTGAAGCGTCTCCTGCCGTCTCTGAAGGTTCCGCTCTGCTGTCTGAAGTTTTGGACTCATCAGCCCCGGTCGTCTCTCCCAGCAAGCCCTCAACCTCTCCTCCTCGGCCCTCATCCTCTTCCTCTTCGGAAGGTTGCGATTGGTCAGAAACTGTGGAGCAGGGAATGCGCGTGCTGGCCAAGCGGGTCACCGCAGAGGGGAATACTCAGTATCTGGTGGAGTATGAGGAAGGCGGCATCTTCTGATCTCACACGCTCTGCCCGTGCGCTAATTTTGTGGGTCCCACTTCTTGGCTGACTGTACATACAGCTCTGCAAGGCTGATTTTGAACTCTCTGTACACGCGTGTACATAGCAGTGCTTGTGCTTCTCGTCCCGTCATGTGTTTATACGGTGTCAGCTCACGGAGGCTGTGTTACTTTACTGCGGGACGATTTGATGAAGGAAATCCAATTTGTTTTCTTTTCTCCTCTTTTGCTTTGTTGTATCACATCCTTTAGTAGGTGGGATGGAAGGTATGATGTCCTGTCTGTTCTAAGCTCTGGCTTAAGATGGTGTCCGTGTGTTGAACAGTTGTGCAGGTTCTTGTCTGTTAGCATCTCCAAGGAAACACATTCATGTCTGTCAAGGATTATTAAAAAAAGTTGGATCAGGTCTCTATCTGTTTTTTTTATTTTAAAAGGCATTTTTTTCATGGAAAATGGGGAAATGCACCTATCATACACATATCACTCATCTCCTGCACATACTTCCCACAGCCAAACCCTCGGCACTCATCTCCTGCTCATACAGTATCTCACAAAAGTGAGTACACCCCTCACATTTTTGTAAATATTTTATTCTATCTTTTCATGTGACAACACTGAAGAAATGACACTTTGCTACAATGTAAAGTAGTGAGTGTACAGCTTGTATAACAGTGTAAATTTCCTGTCCCCTCAAAGTAACTCAGCACACAGCCATTAATGTGAAAATGTCCAAATTGGGCCCAAAGTGTCAATGTTTTGTGTGGCCTCCATCATTTTTCAGCACTGCCTTAACCCTTTTGGGCATGGAGTTCACCAGAGCTTCACAAGTTGTCAATGGAGTCCTCTTCCACTCCTCCATGAAGACATCACAGAGCTGGTGGATGTTAGAGACCTTGCGCTCCTCCACCTTCCGCTTGAGGATGCCCCACAGATGCTCAATAGGGTTTAGGTCTGGAAACATGCTTGGCCAGTCCATCACATTTACCCTTAGCTCCTTTAGCAAGGCAGTGGTCGTCTTGGAGGTGTGTTTGGGGTCGTTATCGTGTTGGAATACTGCCCTGCGGCCCAGTCTCCAAAGGGAGGGGATCATGCTCTGCTTCAGTATGTCACAGTACATGTTGGCATTCATGGTTCCCTCAATGAACTGTAGCTCCTCAGTGCCGGCAGCACTCATGCAGCCCCAGACCATGACACTCCCACCACCACGCTTGACTGTAGGCAAGACACACTTGTCTTTGTACTCATCGCCTGGTTGCCGCCACACAGGCTTGACACCATCTGAACCAAATAAGTTTATCTTGGTCTCATCAGACCACAGGATATGGTTCCAGTAATCCATGTCCTTAGTCTGCTTGTCTTCACCTAACTGTTGCGGGCTTTCTTGTGCATCATCTTTAGAAGAGGCTTTCTTCTGGGACGACAGCCATGCAGACCAATTTGATTCAGTGTGTAGCGTATGATCTTAGCACTGACATGCTGACCCCCCACCCCTTCAACCTCTGCAGCAATGCTGGCAGCACTCATACATCTATTTCCCAAAGACAACCTCTGGATATGACGCTAAGCATGTGCACTGAACTTCTTTGGTCGACCATGTGAGGCCTGTTCTGAGTGGAACCTGTCCTGTTAAACCGCTGTATGGTCTTGGCCACCATGCTGCAGCTCAGTTTCAGGGTCTTGGCAATCTTCTTATAGCCTAGGCCATCTTAATGTAGAGCAACAATTCTTTTTTTCAGATCCTCAGTGAGTTCTTTACCATGAGGTGACATGTTGAACTTCCAGTGACCAGTATGAGAGAGAGAGAGCGATAACACCAAATTTAACACACCTGCTCCCCAGTCACACCTGAGACCTTGTAACACTAATGAGTCACATGACATTGGGAAGGGAAAATGGCTAATTGGGTCCAATTTGGACATTTTCACTTAGGGGTGTACTCACTTTTGTTGCCAACGGTTTAGGCATTAATGGCTGTGTGTTGAGTTATTTTGAGGAGACAGCAAATTTACACTGTTATACAAGCTGTACACTCATTACTTTACATTGTAGCAAAGTGTCATTTCTTCAGTGTTGTCACATGAAAAGATTTAATAAAATATTTACAAAAGTGTGAGGGGTGTACTTACTTTTATGAGATACTATACTTCCCGCAGCAGAACCCTCCTCACTCGTCTCCTGCAAATACTTCCTACTGTCATACTGTCTGCATTCCACTCCTGCACATGCTTCACGCAGCCAAACCCTCCACACTCGTCTCCTGCAAATACTTCCTACCAGGGGCGGCCCGTGCATTAGGGGCACATGGGCGCCACCCCCCCTATCCATGCCCCCCCCCATTCCAGAGGTTCTAATAGGCTTCAAAATAGGGTGGGCTTGGGGCGCAGAGCACTGTGAACTGAGCCCGTCCCGTTGTGTGATAATAGCAAATGAATATTCGCTATTTTCACATTGATTCTCCTCCCGGCCAATCAGGAAGTGGGTCTGAGACCCATTTCCTGATTGGCCAAAAGGAGAAGTGTTCCGATTGGCCGCCGAGGAGGAGACGGAAGCCGCCGTAATGCCCGCGGAGAGCAGAAGGGGAAGCCGTCCGTGATGCCCGCCACCTGTCTCCCGCCATAGATGAAGTATGTGTTCTATGTAATACTTCCTACATTCATACCTTCTGCATTGCTCTCCTGCACATACTTCCCGCAGCCGAACCCTCGGGACTCAGCCCCTGCACATACTTCCCATGACCGAACCCTCCGCACTCGTCTCCTACAAATACTTCCTAATGTCATAGCTTCTTCATTCATCTACTACACATGCTTCCTGCAGCCGAACCCTCCACACTCATCTCCTGTACATACTTCCTACTGTCATAGCTTCTTCACTCATCTCCTGCACATGCTTCCAGCAGCCGAACCCTCCACATTCATCTCCTGCAAATACTTCCTACATTCATACCTTCTGCATTGCTCTCCTACACATACTTCCCGCTGCCGAACCCGCCGCACTCATCTCCTACACATACTTCCCGCTGCCGAACCCTCCGCACTCATCTCATCTCCTGCACATACTTCCTACTTTCATAGCTTCTTCACTCATCTCCTGCACATGCTTCCTGCAGCCGAACCCTCCACATTCATCTCCTGCAAATACTTCCTACATTCATACCTTCTGCATTGCTCTCCTGCACATACTTCCCACAGCCGAACCCTCGGGACTCATCCCCTGCACATACTTCCGGTGACCGAACCCTCCGCACTCGTCTCCTACAAATACTTCCTAATGTCATAGCTTCTTCACTCATCTCCTGCACATACTTCCTAATGTCATAGCTTCTTCACTCATCTCCTGCACCATACTTCCTGCAGCTGAACCCTCCGCACTCATCTCCTGCAAATACTTCCTACATTCATACCTTCTGCATTGCTCTCCTGCTCATACATCCCGCAGCCGAACCCTCCACACTCTCACATTCTTCCTACTGTTCCTACCTTTCTTCATCTCCTGCACTTCTCATTGTCATACCCTCTGCACCCCCTTCTATCTTACTGTCCCAAATCTTTTCCTGCACATCCTACCCACTGTCATACTCTAGCCCAGTGTTTCTCAAGCTTTTTCCAGTCAAGGTGCCCTTAAAAAGTATTTCCAGTCTCGAGGCACCCTGGTCTAAGACTTGGTTCTCGCTACTGTTACATAGAACGCGTGCAAAATCACGCTTGTTACTAATACACAGACAAATGTACTGCTCTTTAACAGATGTGCAGGGGTGCCATTATATCAATGTTACCCCACACATTGTTTATCACTATGTGCTTTTGGTGCGGCTCCATTTAAAAAAAAAAGGGGTGGGAACTTCATTCCCTGTGTTTCCGCGGGTTGGGCCGCCCTACCTGCGGAAAAGCAGGGAAAGAAGTGGCCAATCCTTTTTTTTTTTTTAAGGGTCTGGGGATCGGGAGTCTGCTGCCATCGGACAGCCTTTCTCTACCAAGATGCCACGGCAGCCCTGAGGACCAAAAGGCTGCTCTAGGCACTTGTCTTTTCCTCTCTACTTCCTGTCAACATATCCTCTGCACATATTTAACTTCCCACAGTCTTACTCTTTAAACACTTTTCCTGCCCATACTGCTCATTGTTATACTTTCCACCATCATATTCTCAGAACTCCTGTCCTGCACATCCTTCACAATATCTTACTCTCTGCACTCCTTTCCTGCATGTACCCTTCCCACTCCTTTCATGCACATAGTGCCCACTGTCATACTCTCTGCACTCCTCTCCTGAACTTTATGCCCATTGTCATACCCTCCGCACCCTTCTCCTTCACATACTTCCCACCATTATATCCTACTCACTCCTTTCCCCTGCACATACTTCCAAATTCTTACTTTCTGAACTCCTTTCCTGCATGCACTGCCTATCATGTCCTCTGCACGCCTTTATTGCACCTACTACCCACTGTCATACTCTCCTAACCCCTTTCTTGCATTTCTCTGCACTCCTAGCCTTTATATACTTCCCATATTGTCTGCACCTCTTTCCAACACTTACTGCCCATTGTCATACCCTCTGCACTATCCTGTGCATACTTGCTCACTGTCATGTTCTCAACATACTGCCCATTGTCATGCCCTCCACACTCCTGTTGCACTTGCTGCCTGACATATCCTGCGCACTCCTCTCCTGCACATACTCCCTGACATAAAACCCGCTCTGCACCCCTCTCTTGGAAATAAAACCTACTGTCATACTCTCCAAACTCCACCTGTCAGAGCAAAACCTTGTGTGTGATCAGGATTTACAAAGGGCTATGACAGTGCTCGGCCTGGCAATTGGCCACTGACGCATCCAATGCTGCTCTGTGGGAGGAAGAAAAGGGGGTCAAATGCTCCTGCATACCTGGAAGGGCCGTGTACTCTGCCTCCCTCTGGCAGGCAAACAGATTAGCAGGAGGAGCAAACAGGCATAAGTAGTGTGTGTACATGCTCAGGGAGAGGTTGGGTGACTCTGTTGCTTTGTCCTAGATAGGCAAATAACAGATTTAATTTAAATTGTTGTAAATGGTTGCACAGTTACATTGGCTTTTTTATTTAGCTTTACATATTGCCTAGGATTGGCTCTTCTGTAGGTTTATTATTTTATGATGCAAAGTTCAGTTTTAACATCAGCAAGAGATTTTTTTTTCCTTTTCAAAAGGGAATTTAGATACCAGTATTGCCTTTAAGCTGCCTAAGGCTGATCTTTTCCCTATTGCGGACATACCATGCCTAGTTCTGCACTGTGCTTCTCTGTAGAGGCAGCCATCATGGCAGGGCTTTGTTTTCTCACATCAGAGCCACTGATTTTGACTAGTGAGGAAATATTCAGGAAGCAGCAGAAAAGGTGGAGGAATCACAAATGCATGGAGTAAATTTAGCTTAAGCAGGGAGATTCTTGCACTGCAGGTCCTCAGGTACAGCTTTCTCTCTAGAGAACAGTGGGCAGCACAGTAGTGACATCACCAAATCTCACCCCAATTCCGATGAGACTAGCAGTCAGAAGCAGTAGTGCTTTAGATCAGAGGGCCCCAACCCCTGGACCTAGGATTGCCACCTGTCTGGGATTCACCCGGACAGTGCGGGTTTTGAATCGTGTCTAGTTTCCAGGTGGTGTGAAACCTGGACACATTATTCAAACCAGGCTGTGTCTCCCAAATAACCAAAATAGTCAAACACAAATCTGTTGCCGTCCGGGGGCTGCGGGCGGCTGTCAGGGGCAGGTTTGACAAGACTGGGGGGCAGGGCAATGATGTCAGCCAGAGCAATTAGGCCACAGCCACTGTTTGCTGCAGCATGCTATGCATAGCGCATTACTACTCTCCTTGGGGTGTCCCAGGCCACTAAAGTGTTGAGGTTTGGCTTGAAGAAAAAGGTGGCAAACCTACCCGGGCAGCAGACTGGTTCTGGTCTGTTGCCTTTTGGGGGCCAGGCAGAGGGCTTGATTTGTATTTGTGGCACACTACCCCCTCCTTCCCCATCAGCAAGCATACTGCCTCCTCATCCCGTCTCAGACAGATGCCCCCTGCTGTCCATAAACCGGTACTGCAGACAGCGGAAGTGCTGATCTGCTGTTTCCCATTGGAACGTTTATACTGCAGCACCCGGTGTGTTATGTATGACGATTGGGGAAAACCAGTGATAAAAATCATGTCAAGCTATGCAAGTACATGTCAGCCTGGTCTGTCTGTGTCTGCAGTAGGGGGGTTAATATTATGGTCTGAGGCTGGGGCTTTGTACTGGTTGGGTTACATGTCTCAGCATTCCCTGAGTGACAGTGTTACATAGCTGAATAAACTTCTCCAGGAAGACCACAGGAAGTCCTAGGATACTTTGCTTGGCAGTGTACATAGTTGAGCAAACTCCTCCAGGAGGACTACATGTCCCAGCATTAACTTCAAACAGTATACTTAGCCAAGTAAACTCCTAAAGGAAGACTACATGTCCCGACATTACCTGCCAGGCAGTGACTTCACACTAGGACTACAAGTCTCATGTTCCAGCATTCCTTTCAGGCAGTATCCATAAACTCCTCCAGGAGGAGGCCATCAGGGGATCTGGGTTGCACACATGGAGGTTTGGCTGCACTGAGACTACTATGGAGGCCATATTGACAAGCAGGTGACAATTGGGCCACAACCCCATACCCACCTTCACCCCGCAAACTGCATACAGCTGTTAAATCTTATTGGCCATCATCAGTGGAGTGCCTCGAGAACAATGCCTTCTGTAGAGCAGAACTTGGGGACCAACAAAAAACTATAACTGGACAGGTTATGATGAGGTGGGTTAAAAGGAACCAAAATGCCACCACTGTTCCAGGCTCTACTGTGCTAAGCACCTCACTACGACCTGTTGGGTTATACTTATTATGCAAGATAGCAAATACTGTTTAGTACAGGACACCTTTAAAGCGAACCTAAACTAAAAAAACTATTTTCCTACCGCACTCTGGGCAACGGTGATCTGATGCTTTCTGGGCATCATTATAGTGTGTGTGGGCAGAGGCAAAGATTGGCTACTTGGCAGTGAACAACCATCTTTCGGGTTTACAGAGAATGGTCCCCAAAAGAGAAAATAGCCAGTGAGCGGAAGTTGTGTGGAGGAAAATGCCTTGTTGATGTCAGAGGTCAGAGGAGAATGGGCAGACTGGTTCCAGATGATATAAAGGCAACAGTAACTCAAATACCCACTCGTTACACCCAAGCCTTTGCAGAATACCATCTCTGAATGGGCTACAGCAGTAGAAGACCACACCGGGTGCCACTCGTGTCAGCTAAGAACAGGAAACTGAGGCTACAATTGGCACAGGCTCACCAAAATTGGATAATAGAAAATTGGAAAAACTTTGCCTGGTCTGATGAGTCTGGATTTCAGCTGCGACATTCAGATGGTGGGGTCAGAATTTGGCATAAACAACATGAAAGCATGGATCCATCCTGCCTTGTATCGATGGTTCAGGCTGGTGGTGGTGTAATGGTGTGGGGGTCTTAGCACACTTTGGGCCCCTCAGTACCAGTTGAGCAGGGTTTAAACGCCACGGCCTACCTGAGCATTGTTGCTGATCATGTCCATCCCTTTATGACTGCAGTGTCCCCATCTTCTGATGGCTCCTTCCAGCAGGATAATGCACCATGTCACAAAGCTCCAATCATCTCACCACTGGACAATGAGGTCACTGCACTCCAATGGGCTCCACATCTCATCCAATAGAGCACCTTTGGGATGTGGTGGAACGGGAGATTCGTATCATGGATGTGCCGCCGACAAATCTGCAGCAACTGTGTGATGCCATCATGTCACTATGGAGCAAAATCTCTGAGGAATGTTTCCAACACCTTGTTGTATCTATGCTATGAAGAATGAAGGCAAAAGGGGTCCCACCTGGTACTAGCAAGGTGTACCAAAGTAGCCGGTGAGTGTATATATAATAGTTACAAAAATACAATGAACAGCACTTAACCACTTTAGCAACGGAAGGAATTGCCCCTTTCCTGACCAAGCAATGTTTTGCGATATGGCACTGCGTCGCTTTAACTGACAATTGCGCAGTCATGCGCCGTTGTACCCAAACAAAATTGACGTCCTTTTTTCCAACAAATAGAGCTTTCTTTTGGTGGTATTTGATCACCTCTGCTGTTTTTATTTTTTGCACTATAAACAAAATAAAGGGAGACAATTTTGAATAAAAACATTTTTTTTTTACTTTTTGCTATAATACATGTCCAAAAAAAAAATATATAAAAAAACGAAATGTATTCATCAATTTAGGATGATATATACAGTATCTCACAAAAGTGAGTACACCCCTCACATTGTTGTAAATATTTTATTCTATCTTTTCATGTGACAACACTGAAGAAATGACACTTTGCTACAATGTAAAGTAATGAGTGTACAGCTTGTATAACAGTGTAAATTTGCTGTCCCCTTAAAATAACTCAACACACAGCCATTAATGTCTAAACCACTGGAAACGAAAGTGAGTACACCCCTAAGTGAAAATGTCCAAATTGGGCCCAATAAGCTATTTTCCCTCCCCAGTGTCATGTCACTTATTAGTGTTACAAGGTCTCGGGTGTGAATGGGGAGCAGGTGTGAAATCTGGGGTTATCGCTCTCACTCTCTCATACTGGTCACTGGAAGTTCAATATGGCACCTCATGGCAAAGAACTCTCTGAGGATCTGAAAAAAAGAATTGTTGCTCTACATAAAGGTGGCCTAAGCTATAAGATCGCCAAGACCCTGAAACTGAGCTGCAGCATGGTGGCCAAGATCATACAGCGGTTTAACAGGACAGGTTCCACTCAGAACAGCGCCTCACCATGGTCGACCAAAGAAGTTGAGTACACATGCTCAGCATTGCTGCAGAGGTTGAAGGGGTGGTTGGTCAGCCTCTTCTAAAGATGATGCACAAGAAAGGCCACAAACAGTTTGCTGAAGACAAGCAGACTAGGGGCATGGTTTACTGGAACCATGTCCTGTGGTCTGATGAGACCAAGATAAATTTGTTTGGTTCAGATGGTGTCAAGCGTGTGTGGGGGCAACCAGGTGAGGAGTACAAAGACAAGTGTGTCTTGCCTACATTCAAGCAGGGTGGTGGGAGTGTCATGGTCTGGGGCTGCATGAGTGCTGCCAGCACTGGGGGGCTACAGTTCATTGAGGGAACCATGAATGCCAACACGTACTGTGACATATTGAAGCAGAGCATGATTCCTTCCCTTCAGAGACTGGGCTGCAGGGCAGTATTCCAACATAACAACCCCAAGCACACCTCCAAGACGACCACTGCCTTGCTAAAGAAGCTGAGGGTAAAGGTGATGGACTGGCCAAGCAGGTCTCCAGACCTGAACCCTATTGAGCATCTGTGGGGCATCCTCAAACAGAAGGTGGAGGAGCGCAAGGTCTCTAACATCCACCAGCTCTGTGATGTCGTCATGGAGGAGGGGAAGAGAACTCCAGTGGCAACCTGTGAAGCTCTGGTGAACTCCATGCCCAAGAGGGTTAAGGCAGTGCTGGAAAATAATGGTGGCCACACAAAATATTGACATTCTGGGCCCAATTTGGACATTTTCACTTAGGGGTGTACTCACTTTTGTTGTCAGCAATTTAGACATTAATGGCTGTGTGTTGGGTTATTTTGAGGGGACAGCAAATTTACACTGTTATACAAGCTGTACACTCACTACTTTACATTGTAGCAAAGTGTCATTTCTTCAGTGTTGTCACATGAAAAGATATAATAAAATATTTACAAAAATGTGGAGGGGTGTACTAACTTTTGTGAGATACTGCGATTCACGCAGGAGAGCCGACCTGCCCTCAAACGACGGAAGCTGGTCGGCAAGTGGTTAAAGGGTAACTCCACTTTCGCGGGGAAAAAAATAGCAAATAAAGAAAAAATAATATAATATAGCGTATACAATTGCAACACAAGTAATTTTAGATTGAATGTTATGGAAAAATTACTTTTCCTTTTCAATATGCATTTTCTGAAAATGCAATGTGGCAATCTGGAGCAGTTGTATACACAGAATGTGTACAGAACGCCCCCCAGAATCATGATTTCCTGCTTGTGTGATTGGCTCACTGATTTTCCCATAAGTCTGCACTAAGATACAAGTCAGATTTCAGGCATCCCCTGCAACAAAAATGTAATTTTTGGTGATTTTGGTTTTCCAATAGGAAATAATGTCCAAAAGGGATGCAGGCCCTGCAGCTTTCCTCATTAGAGCCCTGCAGGTGCCACAGCTGATTGATAATTATGAAACCACTCCCAATAGATTCATTTTCCCACATGGGCACAAACACACAGGGATTTTTTCAGAATAACAAAAGGTAGGAATCTGCAACAAAGTTTGTTATAACCCCTATAATGTACACAGATCACCCAAAGGGGAATGTTTTTTTTCTCAACAAAAGTGGTTACGCTTTAAATCAGAACTTCACCCAAAAGGGGACGTTCCGCTTGCCCGCCTCCTCCGCCCTCCTCTAAGTTTTGGGGAGGGGAGCAGGTACTTGGTTTTGCCAGGTACCTGCTACCACTTCTGGTTGGATCGCCGCAGTGGTGCGAGTGGAAATAAGGACCCCCCCTCCACAGCCTTCTGGGGCAAGTCGCAGTATCCAAAAAGCTGTGGG
>BLSH010098903.1:752224-769142 GCA_018402905.1 Glandirana rugosa | reverse complement strand
ATGTAATTTTTGGTGATTTTGGTTTTCCAATAGGAAATAATGTCCAAAAGGGATGCAGGCCCTGCAGCTTTCCTCATTAGAGCCCTGCAGGTGCCACAGCTGATTGATAATTATGAAACCACTCCCAATAGATTCATTTTCCCACATGGGCACAAACACACAGGGATTTTTTCAGAATAACAAAAGGTAGGAATCTGCAACAAAGTTTGTTATAACCCCTATAATGTACACAGATCACCCAAAGGGGAATGTTTTTTTTCTCAACAAAAGTGGTTACGCTTTAAATCAGAACTTCACCCAAAAGGGGACGTTCCGCTTGCCCGCCTCCTCCGCCCTCCTCTAAGTTTTGGGGAGGGGAGCAGGTACTTGGTTTTGCCAGGTACCTGCTACCACTTCTGGTTGGATCGCCGCAGTGGTGCGAGTGGAAATAAGGACCCCCCCCCCCCCCCCTCACAGCCTTCTGCGGCAAGTCGCAGTATCCAAAAAGCTCTGGGACCATTCACAAAGTGCAGCACGGCTGGTGCATGGGCGGTGGTAACCCGGCTGGGAATCCACATACAGTCACAGCCGCCTTCCCAAAGTAAACGTGCCAGCACCTGGACCCCAAGAGCCTGCTCGGGTGAGGACTGCGTTGGTATCTCTGGGCAGGTAAGTCTCCTGTTATTAAAAGTCAGCAGATACAGTATTTGTAGCTGCTGCCTTTTCCTTTTTGACTTCTAGGGTGAAGAACCTATTTAAAAAAGATGATATTTTGCCAGAAATTATTTTTAGGTAAATATAAGAATATCTCTCTAGGATGTAGGAGCGCATCCCACCAAAAATGCAGAAGGGGAACTGCGCCATCTAGTGGCAAACACACCAATTAGCAGCATTATGATGAATTCTACCCACATGACCGCTGTCTGCATTATACAATTGTGGTTTTTTTTCGGCAATTAATTTTACTCATACTGTATGGTATCCATATTTTTATTTCATGAGCAAACCAATCAATGGACAAGCTCCTTTCAACAAAGTGAAAAAAAAAATCAGGAGTATCCGTAATAGTAAACACATTTTTTAATGTAATTCTGACATCTGATGACATCATTCCTTAAAGGGTCAGTCCAGCCAAAAACTGATATTTTTATTTTTGGTAGATGCTGCAGAGTTAAACTTCCTAACATTTTCTTAAATCTGTTAGTGAGATCTCTGCTCTGAGTTCCTGGGTCTGCTTACCTGCTGTGCCCATTACAAGCAGCGCCCACAGTCCTTGCTGGATTTTAGTTTACTTTCATATTATGGTGAATATAACAGGAGGAGGTGAAACACACAAAACTCTAAGAAACAAAGCCAGGAACCATGGCAGGAGGATCTGATGCATTCAGGACATATAAGAAGTCAGCGGTTGAGTTAGCCCACAAAGCTCCACCTCCAGCTATCACTTCGGGGTGGACTGACCCTTTTAGATCATCACACAGTGACGGTGGAGAAAGCAAAGTCTCATTTTGGCACATTATCTTCAACCCATGAGAGGTACGGAGGGTTCCCCTGGTCTATGGGGACGCTGATCACCTCACACACTTCGTATGGATGGACAGACCTACAAGGAAACAAAATAGCAGTGTTAAAAAAAATATAAACTGAACCCCAAATGCAGTTTAAAGGGAAATGTTTCATAAACAAGGCTGCTTGAACCACTTGTCAACCGCTGTATGTTCATGAATGGTCAGGGGGTGGACATTTATTTCTGTGTTGTTTATAAGTGTAGCTGTAAAAAATGGCCCCCAGGCAGCCAGTGCGCCCATTAAATGGTGTGATCTAAGCTGTTATCTGATGGCTCACATCACAGGCACAGTGAACAGAGCTTATCCAAGCAGCTCTGTACCTTGTGATCAACTGATGACCAATTACAGTGATCACAAATGTATAAACTGTACTACTGACCCAAGCAGCTCTGTACCTTCTGATCACTGAGATGACCAACCATAGCAATCACAAAGGTAAACAGTACTACTGATCCAAGCTGCTGTATACCTTGTGATCACTGAGATGACCAATCATAGTGATAACAAATATACACAGTACTATTAATCCAAGCAGTCCTGTACCTTGCGATGAACTCTGATGACCAATTACAGTGATCACATCGTAAACAATACTACTGATCCAAGCAACTCTGTAGCTTGTGATCACTGTGATGACCAATCATAGCAATATCAAATGTAAACAGTGCCATTGATTCAGAGGCTTTGTACCTTGTCATAATAGTGGTGACCAATCACAGCGATCACAGATGTAAACAGCACTACTGATCCAAGTTGCCCTGTACCTTATCATCAACTCTGATGGCCAATCACAGTGATCACAAATGTACAGTACTACGGATCCAAGCGGATCTGTACCTTGTGATCCTTGTGATAACCAATCACAAGTCATAAGTCTGCGACTCTGTGTCAGCGACTGGAGTTGGTGATGTCATTTCAGAAATATAGGATACTGTAGCAATGTTTTTTAATTGTATTTTTATAGGATTACATGTGAATTGTTACTAATAAAAATTTGTTGTTTTTACTATTGGTGCCTATAAAGTCAGTTTTTCCACGCCAAAAGATTTCTACTACCATTATTAGGACGTGGCATCTTATATCAGGTATATACACCCACAATACCATCCTGTGTTGGTGTAACTATCTAATTATGAAGAAATTAGATTTTTTTTATTAATATTTTTTTAGCAGAAAGTAAAAAATATTGTTTTTTTCCCCCAAACATTTTCGGTCTTTTTTTGTTCACATCGCAAAACATTAAAAAACAAACAGTGATGATCAAATACTACAAAAAAAGCTCTATTTGTGTGAGAAGAATTATATAAATTTTGATTGGGTACAGCATTGCATGACCGCTCAATAACCAGTTAAAGTAGCACAGAAAATGGCCTGGTCGTGCAGAGGGTAAAACCTTCCAGAGCTCAAGTAGATAATCTATCCAAAAGATACAACTCAAATCCTGTATAGGGAGGTTTATTAGAAAAGAACATTTGGTTTTGATTGGCTGCTATAGGTAGAAAGCTTTATACCAAAGGAGCTTAGAGTAGTTTCCCAGTCTGGTGTCCACATACATGTGGTGGTACAAATAACTCTGGTTTAAAGGACACAGTTGGGCTCGTTCTTCCTTCCCAACATTACAGCTACAAGGTTTCCATTATCGGTGCTAAATCTACCCCAAAGCTTTTTTTTTTTTTGGGGGGGGGGACACCCATACTAACAACCCCATAGAGAGTGCAATAAAGTCTTCTCACCTGACATATTCCGTTAGAGATGGAACTTTGGATGACCTGGTCTTAATCATCTGTAAAGAGATAGGGACGGAAAGGTGAGAATGAGGTACCAGGAAAGTCATTATTGATCTCATGAAGGTGACAACGATGTGCTGCTGGGAAGAGGAAGCTTATTAATGTCGACAGAGAACATAACATGTTGTATTTCACAATCCTATAGCGATAACAATCCTGGTGACACCAATAACCTTACTAAGTGCCAGAAATACAACCTTACAAGTCCAATTCCAGGCACCATCATTTTCGCAGATCAAGTCCTTCGTAGATGCTTACCTCTGTTGTTATAACTGAATTCCAGCCTTCTCCTCACTCTTGTGCAGTTATATCGGCTCCTCTCCTAGACTGAATTTCCTTATTCTGATTTCACTGCACACTGTGAGCTTCTAGAAATGTGCATTAAAAGCTGCAACAAGTTAGATAGAGTCCATCTCATTTCCTGGCTGGAGGACATCTAGGATTATCTAGCTCTTTCCTCCCCAGTCTAATTATCACTAGCCAAGCCTGCCAAGCTGCTGCAAGCAAAGCTAACAAAGTGTTGGCATGCATCAAGAAAGGGATTAACTCCAGGGATGAATCAATAATTCTCCCACTATACAAGTCTCTGGTGAGGCCGCACCTGGAGTATGCCGTCCAGTTCTGGGCACCGGTCCTCAGAAAGGACGTCCTGGTACTGGAGAGGGTTCAGAGAAGGGCAACAAAGCTTATTAAGGGAATGGAGGACCTAAGTTATGAGGAAAGATTACAAGCACTGAACTTATTCTCTCTGGAGAAGAGACGCTTGAGAGGGGATATGATTTTAATGTACAAATACTGTACTGGTGACCCCCGCAAGGGAGTACACAAAGACACGCGGCCATTCACTAAGAATAGAAGAAAGGCGGTTTAAATTTAAAATGCGTAGAGGTTTCTTTACGGTAAGAGCAGTGTGGATGTGGAATTCTCTTCCACAAGCAGTAGTTTCTGCTGGGAGTATAGATAAAACTATTAGATGCACCCCTAAGGGACCACAGCATTGAGGGGTATACAATGTAATACTGACATAAAAGCACACACATAGGTTGGACTTGATGGACTTGTGTCTTTTTTCAACCTCGCTGACTATGTAACCCCTTTTATTCATTGGATTTAAGCTTTCAATCACGAGAGGATCAGCATCACACGTGGGCATTACCTAAGGCACTTTGCTGTTTTCAGAAAGCTGTTTACAGTTTCTCCCTCATGTGATGAATACCTGCATTGCTTAAAGCTGTAGTAAAACCAGCTTTGTGATTGTTACCTACAGGTAAACCTATAATAAGGCTTACCTGTACGTAAAATGAACATCTCCTAAACCTGCACCGTTTAGGAGATATTCCCCCTGGATGCAGCCAGTGAGATTACTGGCGAATGCGCTCTGAAGTTCCGGCATACCTTGCCGGAACTTCAGAGCTTTATGCCGGAATCGAGGGCTCCCACACGCATGCGCGAGAGTGAATTAATCACGGCTCCACACAATCACACAGCTGGAGCGCATGAACAATTGCCTTACAGGTTTTTTTTTTTTTTTAACCAGCTGCGTTTACAACTGCTTTAAAGTGGTAGTAAATCTGTGAAAAAAAAAAAAAAACCCTGTAAGACAATAGCATAATGTGTTAATATGCATCGCATACTAACACATTATGAAATACTTACCTTAGGACGAGGCCCCCCATGCCCGACTCGGTCAGCGCTGAGGGCGCCGACATGATGTCCATGTTGTTCTGGGCATGCGACTCCGGCACTGCGCAGGAGCTCTTCATTCCGGCAGTGCGCTCTGATTTTCCGGCAGCCTCCACCGGATCATCAGAATGCATGCGCCGCTGATGTCAGCGGCTGCATGCAGGGCGAATATCTCCTAAACCGTACAGGTATAGGAGCAGGCTTATTATAGGCAAAAATAACATTGGGGGTATACAACCGCTTTAACCTGTTGCCGACCGCCCCACGTACACTTACTGCGGGGCTGGGGCTCCTCTGTGCAGAATCACATACCTGTACAGTATTCTGCACTTCCGGGTCTGGGGCACGCACACGCACTGCCGGTAACGCACTCCCGCTGTGATTGGACAACAGCCAGAGCCAATCAGTGGGTCCAGGAGACTTGATGCGTTCGGGAAAGAAGCAGAACGGTGGTCTGCCTATGTAAACAAGGCAGATCACCATTCTGTCAGTAAGGAAGGCAGTGATCTTGTGTTTCTGCTAAGGCCCATCAATCCACCATGTAATGTAAATGACGAAAGCAGACATGTTTAACCACTTGCCGACCGTGTAATATATATATATATACACGGCCGCAAGTGGGATCCATTATTCTCGCTCCTGTGCGCCCCCTGGGGCGCGCACCTGGGTGCATCCGTGACCGCAGGGTCCTTGAGACCCGGCGCATTACGGTAAATGGCCGCTTGCAGCGGCCGTTTACCATGTGATCGCTCCGTCAAATGACGGAGCATCACATGTAAACAAGCCGCCGGAAGTTCCGGCTTGTCTCTCCCCTCTCTGCACCGATCGGTGCAGTGTGACAGGAGAGGGGGGAGAGAGGAGATGCAGCGGTGCTGTGGGCAGGATCTGAAGTGCCCACAGCACCGCTATGTGCCAAGGCAGGGACCCCCATCCACCTTCCCCCATGCAGCCTCATCCATGCACCCTCATCCATGCTCACCTATCGGTGCCCACCCATCCGTCACCCATGCTTCCGTGCTCACCCATCCGTGCCCACCCATCTGTCACCCATGCATCCGTCACCCATGCTCACTCATCCGTCACCCATACATCCTTGCTCGCCCATCCATGCATCTGTGCTCACCCATCCGTCACCCATGCATCCGTGCTCACCCATCCGTGCCCACCAATCTGTCCCCCATGCATCTGTGCTCACCCATCCGTCAACCATGCGTCCGTGCTCACCCATCCGTGCTCACTCATCCGTCACCCATGCGTCCGTGCTCACCCATCCATGCTTACCCATCTGTCACCCATGCATCCGTGATGCTCACCCATCCGTCACCCATGTGTCCGTGCTCACCCACCCGTCACCCATGCATCCATGCCCACCCACCTATGCTCACCCATCTGTGCTCACTCATCTGTCACCCATGCATCTGTGCTCACCCATGCATCCGTGCTCACCCATGCATCCGTGCTCCGCCATCCATCTGTGCTTACCCTTGCATCCGTGCTCACCCATGCATTCGTGCTCAGCCATGCATCCGTGCTCACCAATCCAGTCATGCTCACCCATGCAGCCTCATCCATGCTCACCAATCCAGCCATGCTCACCCATCCAGCCTCATCTGTGTTCACCCATCCATCCATGCGTGCTCACTCATCCATGCGTGCTCAGTCTTCCCCATCTATGGTTTATTCACCCCCATTCATGCCTCATTCATTCTCATCCATACCACATCAGTTCTCATCCATGACACATCCATGCCACTAAAGTACCCATCCGTGCCACTACAGCACCAATCAGTGCCACTACAGCACCAATCAGTGCCACTACAGCGCCTCACAATAATGTAATAGGTAGTCAAATTAGATTTGAAATGTTTGCCCCAGAACGCCTGATGGTGCTCCCTGCATATTGGGCCTCTGTATGTGGCCAGGCTGTGTAAAAAAGTGTCACACATGTGGTATCACCATACGCAGGATGAGTAGCAGAATATATTTTAGGGTGTCATTTTTGCTGGGTATATGCTGTGTGTTAGAAATATTGTATAAATGGACAACCTTGTGTAAATAAAAAAAAAATGCGTTTTCATTTTCTTTCCACATTTTCCAAAAACATGTGGAAAAAATGAACCGTTCAAAAGACTCAATTATGCCTCATAGATTATACGCTAGAGTGTTTACTTTCCAAAATGGGGTCATTTTTTGGGCGTTTCCATTGCCCTGGTGCTCCAGGACCTTCAAAAGTGCAAGAGGTAGTCAGGAAATTATATGTGTAATTTATGTCCTTAGAACGTCTGATGGTGCTCACTGCATGTTGGGCCTCTGTATGTGGACAGGCTGTGTAAAAGTCTCACACATGTGGTATCGCCATACTCAGGAGGAGTAGCAGAATGTGTTTTGGGGTGTAATTGGTGGTATGCATATGCTGGGTGTGAGAAATAATCTGTTAATATGAGAATTTTGTGAAAAGAATAAAAAATCTTCATTTTGCAAAGAATTGTGGGAAAAAAATGACAACTTCAAAAAACTCCCCATGCCTCTTACTAAATACGTTGGACTGTCTACTTTCCAAAAAGGGGTCATTTGGGGGGTATTTGTACTTTTCTGTCTTGTTAGGGCCTCAAGAAATGAGATAGGCCATCAGTACATCAGGTGTGATCAATTTTCAGTGATTGGCACCATAGATTGTAGACTCTATAACTTTCACAAAGACCAAATAATATACACTAATTTGGGTTATTTTTACCAAAGATATATCAGTATAAATTTTGGCCAAAATGTATAAAGAAAAATTACTAATTTGCAAAATGTTATAACAGAAATAAAGAAAAATGCATTTTTTTACAAAATTTTCGGTCTTTTTCCATTTATTGCTCAAAAAATAAAAACCCCAATGGTGATTAAATACCACCAAAAGAAAGCACTGAAAGCTGAAAATTGGTCTGGTTAGGAAGGGGGTTTAAGTGCCCAGTGGTCAAGTGGTTAAAACCCAACCTGTCTGACAACCGTGGCCTTGAACAGCAAGCGGCTTCCTATGGGGGCACTTGGCAGGAGGGAGAGCCCTCTGGGTTTAAAAAAAAAAAAAACATATAGTGTGTACTTCACATAAGCCTCTGTATGATCTTTAGCTGCCATGGTGCTGCACATGTGATAAGTCGTGACTCCAGGCATCTGATGGTTTGACGGTTTGGTTGAGATCACAAACAAATGTGACAGTTGCAGTCCTAGCACATGCCGGAATGTAAGTGCTTTTTGAAACTGTTAAATATGGGTTTAGGTCTGCTTTAATTGAACAAGCTGAAATTAGAAGCCGATTGGCTGCCATGCACAGCTGCACCAGATTCTGAGTGCGCCAGTTTTAGTAAATCTCCTCCAATGTGTTTCAAGGTCTTCTGGATTCCAGTGTTAATTTTTACGTCAAATTCCAATTTAGTTTTAGCCACAGTCTTTTGACTAAAATGCCATTTTAGTATAAAGGGATTGTAAAGGCAGTTTTTTTTATCTGAATGATATGCATTCAGATAAAAAAAAGCTTCTGTGTGCAGCAGCCCCCCTCATACTTACTTGAGCCCCATCTCTATCCAGCGATGTTGTACAAGAGACGCGGCTGCGCGAGACTCTCCTCCTCATTGACTGAGACAGCAGCAGAGTGCCATTGGCTCCGGCTGCTATCAATTGAAGTCAGTGAGCCAATGAGTAGAGAGGGGACGGGGCCTAGGCATGGCTTCATATCTGAATGGACACACGGAGCTGCGGCTGTAGGGGCATTCGGCAGGAGGGAGGAGCCTGGAGCACCAAAGAGGGACCAGAGAAGAGGAGGATCCGGCTGTTCTGTGTAAAACCATTACATAGAGCAGGTAAATATAATGTTTGTTACTTTTAAACTCAAAAAAAAAAACAAGACTTTAGTATAACTTTAAGTCATATTTTAGTCATCTGAATCGTTTTAGTTTCAGTGTTAGCAGTATTTTAGGCTCCTTTCATACTTACTACAAAGTTGTGCGACTTGCACTGCAACTTTACAGTGCAACTTTGATCTGACTTTACATTGTCTGGACCAAAGTTGTGAAGGAATCTTTTCTGAAGTCGCAGCGACTTCTGTAATGTCAGTAGAAATGGCTGTCATAGAAATACATTGAATTTCACATGTTCTGCGACTTTGGGGTCGGATCCCAAACTGCACAAGTGTCTAAGGAGCCTAAGTCGACTAAAATCTCCCGTACCACTGTTCATTACTTCAAGGAAATTAACACCCCTGGATACTGCTAGTATTTGTGACTGATTTTAATTGTTGATGTTTGGAGTTGCTCTTAGACCATTCCATTTAAAACCTTTTTTTTTGTTACATGAATCATTCAGTAGTGTAGAGTATGTGTATAGTGTAGCTGCACGGAGGTATCAGAAGCTGCATATAATAAGACATACATATGCTGCATGCAGAGCAATCTGCATTATCTGGCAGGAATCAGGATGATGACTTACCAGTAATACCTCACTGTCCTCCTCGATCTTCCCTTTCCATTCATATCTGGTGAAGGAAAAACATAAGACAGTTGTGCACATGACATGGTGTAAACGGCCATTGCCTCCACAATGATGTCTACACATTGCCTATCTGCTGGATGGTGAACCAAGTCCCTGAATTCCATGCCGGAGGAGTCAGGCCCCATTGCAATCCATCCGCCTTCCCATTCCAGGAACTGCAAATACTAACTGGGAGAAGGATGTAACATTTCAGGTCACACTCCACTGCAACTTTTTTTGCTTGAATCACAGCAAACTTTATTGACAGCAGGCAAAGTCAGCAAAAACATATCCTTCTCTGCCAGACATAACTGACGCGTTTTGTCCACAACATGGGCTTAGTCACAATATGGCTTTATGACATTGCAGGGAAGGAGATGTCTGGCTGACCTTGTCTGGAATCAAAAAAAGAAAAAAGTACAGAATTTCATGGTGGATTTTTGACAAGAAAACATTTCGGCCTTGAGGCCTTAACGTGGACAGGAATATCAACTCAATCAATAATAACAGTTGAATACCTTGTATTACCTTGCCTGCATTTCTATTTTTGTTTTATTTATTTTTTGAAAAAACAATTTTTTAGTACTTTGTTTTAGTTCCTGGTAGTTTGAATTTTATGTATTCAATATTTCTTTGGTTTTCATTTATTTATTTTTGGTTTCAATTATATATATATATATATATATATATATATATATATATATATATATATATATATATATACATACACACACACACACACACACATATATATATATACACATACACACACGTACACACTTTTTTCGAGTATTTAATGCAGCAGTTTCTGGTCCTTTGAATATTACATATTCAATATTTCTTTGGTTTTACTTCATTTATTTATTTTTTTGTAAATTTGTCTTTTTTTCCCCATTACCATTTTTTTATTTCCATTTTTCATTTACTGTAGATTTTTTGTCTAGATGAGTGGCGCGGAAGGGTTTTATGTCCCGGGTTCACATGTACAATGTACTTTAAATGAGTATGGATGTCTTATAAGGAGAAACAAGTTGGGCGGAGCTATTACTTTGATGTCATCACGCAGAGACTCGCTGGATGACACCGCGGCCAAGCTGTGGACGTTTTATGAAACCGCTTGTAATTTCTTATCCTTGTAAGTGCAATATATTATTTTAATAAACAAGCTATTTTAATAGTATTGCGCTATGGCGCTTCTCTCTTTTTGTATTTTAAGCATACCCATGTATGGCTTGTTGATGGAGAACAGTCTGAGGCTTTTATTTTCATGTTGGGGACTCTGCTGCTGAACCTGGTCGATGAGGTCGCCTTCTATGAGGGGGAGCGTGTCGGTTCTTCTATGCGACACAGATAAAGCGCAATTTATCTCTGTTGTTTGAGATCATTGTGGTCCGGTAGGAGGCTTCATTGTCTTGTAAGCACCTTGAGCACTTTTATTGTTGGAGCACTGAGCACTTTAATGAGCACCTTGATGAACTGCTATGATCAATCATTCATTTTTCATTTTAATTGGGAGTGTTTTAGGAGGTTTTTTTATTATATTTATTTTTTATATTGTGGTGCGTTTGCGCCTGTTATGAAGTGGCATTTATCAAGTGTTTATTTGGGATATTTGCATTGTATGTTTGTTTCAATTTTTTATGACTTGAGTGTTATTTATAGAGATGGCGTACTTTTTTCTTTTTGTTATAACTGGAAGCAGTGCTGAAATATAGACCACCTAGCTCACTGCAGGCAGCCATAAGCACTGTTGGTGTGGGCAGTCAGTAGAATCATCTCATGATAGGAATGCCCTTAGCCCATTGCCCCCTGCTGGACAATAATTGGGGGGCCCTTACTGCCCAATACCTGGGGACCCATTAGCTGCATTTCTTGTTCAATGTAAATGGAAAAAACATTATTAATTTCCTCCTCCTCACTTGTGTCACTGCTGTTGACGTTATCATACCTGCAGAGCCAGATCATTGCTTTGTATGCGAGAGCCGTGGTCCAATTCTCCAGTGTACTTTAAACCTTGTTGCGGCACTGAGCAGTGTAAAAAAACGTAAACGAGCCCCATATTTATTACTGTAAGGCCTCATGCACATGGGCAGAAAAGCAGCTCTATTTCAGCCAATCTGTCCATGCACGTTGCGGCATTTAGATTTGTATTTTAGGCAGCATTCAGGGGTGTAAAAAAGTCTCAAACCGCCGTTCGCAGAGGAGCTTACGGGGATAATTTACACACGTTTGTACATAAACAGATTAATTCTAGTGGCTTATAGACTAAATTAACATTGTAGCCAATAGAATGAGTAGACTCACACACTTCTGAATGCCGTATGCCCATAAACTCTCATACTTGCGTGCCAAAATGAGCATTTTTTAGGCTGGATTATTTTGGAAGGTGGAATATTTTTATATGTCTGTGTGCATTAATGCAGCCTGGCGCAGCACACTAATGCATAACTGAGTTTTACCAGTAACATAAATCAGAACTAAGACGAAGTTAGTAAAACATATTACTTAAAGCGGATTTTCACCCCCCCCCAACCATTTATTTTTTTTAAACCCCTACTTACCCGGTGGTGAGTTCTGCACATTTTAGATACTCACTCACCCAGCATATCCAGTGTCATCCAGCTGAGATCCTCATCACGTCTGGCAGCACTCAGTCCCGCGCCCCAGTGTTTTGATGTGACGCTATTGAGAGGTTGCCTCTCAATAGCGTCTGGCTGTTCCGGGTTTAACTAGCACACATCCCGATGACACTCCGCTAGGCTTGTCCCCTCTATCTTTACTGAATGAAAGGCTTTTCTTCCTGGGATATGTAACATGCATATAAAAGACGGCAAAGGGAGGACAGTGTGCATCATTCGTCTAAGCCAGGGGTCTCCATCCCCAGTGCCCCATCATTGGTATCAGTGGGAGGAATGGCACCCCATCACTAGTGTCAGTGGGAGGAATGGTGCCCATAATTGGTGTCAGTGGGAGGAATAGTGCCCCATCATTGGTGTCAGTGGGAGAAATGGCGTCCCATCATTGGTTTCAGTGGGAGGAATGGGAATGGGGCCCCATCATTGATGTCAGAGGGAGGAATGGGGCCCCATCATTGGTGTCAGTGGGAGGAATGGGGCCCCATCACTGGTGTCAGTGGGAGGAATGGGGCCCCATCATTGGTGTCAGTGGGAGGAATGGGGCCCCATCATTGGTGTCAGTGGGAGGAATGGGGCCCCATCATTGGCATCAATGGGAGGAATAGTGCCCCATCATTGGTGTCAGTGGGGGTAATAGTGCCCCAGCATTGGTATAAGTGGCAGCAATAGTGCCCCTTCATTGGTATTAGTGGGAGGAATAGTGTCCCACTGTTGGTATTAGTGGGAGGAATAGTGTCCCACCGTTAGTATTAGTGTTAGGAACTATGCTCCACTCACTGTTGACAGTGGGGGAAAATTTTGCTCAAAGCCAGTATAAAAGCAAGCAGCCTAGGGGGTCACATCCAGCCCCCAGGCCACAGTTTGGAGACCACTGGCCTAGGTGATTGACGTGCAAGGCGGAAGGAAGGGACAATTTATTTAAACAAATAGGTAAAGAAAGAAAAAGCAAAAATGATTGTTGTCTGTGCAGAGGACTGGAGGAGGAATCATATTTTAGAGGGTGAGGATCCATTTTAATAAAAAGGGGAACTCCTGCATAGCTAAGCTATTTTTTTTTTGGTGCTACGCTCCCTATAAGAGGAATAATTTGGAAATACAGGCTGGGAGATCTGAAATGTCAGTATGCGATATGGAGGACAAAAGCATGAGATGCCACATGTGACAGGGAAGGATAGAGGCAATGGATATAACAAATAGGGACATGTCATTTGGGTGCATAGCTCACATGGAGGTGATCTGCGGGATAATGTTCACACAGGCTGCCAGCTTCTTCTCCACCAGACCCCTGTATAGAAACATCATACATGTTAGAACACATGCAGAAACACACTTTAACATACATGTACTCTCTTCAATTAGCAGCCTACATATGAAAGGTCAGAATCAGAAATTCACTATTCTTTAATTTTTGAGAAATATGGACACATTCCTCTCAGTATAGGTCTCTCTAATAAACACTTTGGGGGAGATTTGCCATATCTGGTGCAGCTGTACATTGTAACCAATCAGCTTCCAGGTTTTAGCCAGCATTCACACAATGCAATTTCAAGGTGACTTCAATGTGACTTTGGGCAACTTACAACACCGGCTCCATGCCAGACGACTTTGTCTATGGCCAATCAGAGAAGGGAGGGATGGGGGTTGCCTTGGTAAATATTTTTATTTTTCCTGTAAGTCGCTTCAATATATATGGGGGATCCGACTTGGAGGCGACTTCTATTAAATTCTATGGGCACAAGTCGGATAGAAGTTGGCTTGAAGTAGCACAGGAACCTTTTCTGAAGTCGGAGCGACTTCAGTAGTGTACATTAAGACAGCTCCCATTAATTTCAATGGGATTTCAGATGTCAAGCGACACCCTATGTGAACGGGCCACTTATTGTCAAAACTTAATTGAACAAGCTGATGTTAGAAGCTGATTGGTTAGTTACTATGTACAGCTGCACCAGATTCTGTGTGCACCAGTTTTAGTAAATCTCCCCCTTTCTGTCTGCTTATTTCACCAAAAAAATAAAGTGGAATGCCAGTCAAATCTTTTTTGTTTTGTTTAAAATAGGAAGGGGTTAAGATAGTTGACAGTCTTTTTTGTCTGGGTAGATTTTCCCGCAATTTCTGTTCTGATGGCAGCTGTCACAGCACAGAAATGGGAGTAGAAATCCCACAATGGCACATCAACGTAACCCCTTGGTGCTGAGCTCATGCAAATATGCGGCCCCGCTGGACAGGGCTTTCTTCTGCTGGGTTGCATATTTGCGCACCTCCCTTTGTGCTGGGAGAGCGCCGCACAGCGTGCCCCATCACAGAGACCGGGGTCACACAGAGAGCCCAGGCCCCATACTAACGATTGGGGCCCGGAACTCCCGATTCTGGGACACCTGATCTGTGTGATAGCCTCTGATTGGCCATTATAGTGATCAGTTATTGTGCAGTCCGCCCCTGTGTTTTCTCTCTCTGTGAATTGAGGAGAGAGATACATTGTATCTCTCTCTCTCCATGCAGTGAAAAAAGTGTGTGTAAATAAAAAAAAATGTAATGGTAATAAAAAAAAACATGTCTGGATCAAGGTTTGTTCTAGGTCAGTGCGAAGGTCAGGGTCAAAGGTCAAGGTTAGGGTCAGTATTTTTTGGGCAGGTTTTTCCGTAACCACTTCAATACTGGGCACTTAAACCCCCTTCATTTCCAGACCAATTTTCCGCTTTCAGCGCTGTTGCAGTTTGAATGACAATTGCGCGGTCATGCGACACTGTACCCATATGAAATTTTTATCATTTTTTTTACACAAATAGAGCTTTCTTTTGGTGGTATTTAATCACCTCTGGGTTTTTTATTTTTTGCGCTACAAATTAAAAAAGACTGAAATTTTTCAAAAACATTGCATTTTTCTTTGTTTCAGTTATAAAATTTTACAAAGAAATAATTTCTCTTTATAAATTTTGACCAAAAATGATACTGCTACATCTCTTTGGTAAAAATAACCCAAATCGGGGTTTATTTGGTGTTGGCGGACAGACCGATTTTTGGGGACTGTGACAGATGTGATGGGGGACATACAGATGTTTGGGGGGCTGTTTTATGGGGAAAGTGATGTGTATGGGGACAGGGGTATCAGTGGTGCTTGGTGCACTGTGTGGGGGGCGATCTGTGAGAGCTCTCTGTATAAAATCATTTTCATGCAGAGAGCTGTGACAGAGTTGCAGCTTCCCCCCTCCCCCCCGCCCTGAGCTCGGAGGGGGGAGAACTGTCACAGAGACATGCGTCTATGTTTACAATGTGAGGGCTGCGATTGGACACAGCCGTCACATGATCGGGAGGACTAATCACGGCGCCCATATCCGATCTGTGCTCGGCTGGATCCTGTGATGATAATGATCACAGGATCGAGCCCCAGCGCACCACGTGGCCGCGCTGCGGGCACCAGTTCTGCAGGACGTAAATGCACGTCCTGTCAGAACGGTGAAGCTCCCACCCGGCCGTATATATACAGTGGCCAGGTGGGAGGTGGTTAAAATGAGTTAGTGTCAGTGTGTTTTAGGTAGAATAAAAAAAGGAAAATGCGCACTATTGTTTCTGGGCTGTACTATGGGTACAAACAACAACTAACATACACATATGTGGTATCACTGCGATCAACAGGAGCAGAATTTATTTTGGGTTGTTCTTTGGTAGATTATGGTAGTAGCAAGAAATATACAGCTACATTTAAATATGATTTTTTTTTTTTTTTTTACTACTTTGGGCCACTTTGATAATTAAAAAAATAAAAAAATAAAAATCAGGAGATATCCATGACCACTTACCACCAAATGAAAGCACAATTTGCCCTGAAAAAAACAAGGTATAATCCACCTGGATGCACAAAATAGATGTGATAATATGTTTGGCTTTACGAACACATGTCAAAGTTGCAAAATTGTGCTTAAGCATTAAGATTTGTTTTACCCTTAGGCACGAAGGGGTTAAAGGAAATCTTCAGTGTGGAACTTTATCTCACTTTGGGGGGGGGGGGGGGTTCTTCCCACTTCCTGTTGTGTCACGAAAACAGGAAGCAAGCAGAAATCACCCCGATAGGATGAGAAGCTCTGTCAGTGTCCCTATCTATCCTCCACTAAAAAAAAAGCTGACGGTCCACTTTAACCTCTCCCTAAACCTGGAATAAGCTCATCCTTTTAATGGATTTTTTTTCTTCATCTCTTAGGCCAATCTGTCCTTTCTTCACCACTTTAATACTACACATTGTGACATTGTTACTTAGGATGTTGAACTATCATAAACAAAATAAAAGGAACACATTTAAGCAGATAAATTAGGTGAAATGCAGTTAACCACTTACCTACCGGGCCACTTTTTTACATTTGGTGGTCACAAGCTAAAAACATTTTTTTTTGCTAGAGAATTACTTAGAACCCCCAAACATTATATATTTTCCCCAAGATTCATTAAGAGATCGTTTTTTTTTACAAAAATCGAACACTGGTGGTTTACATTTTTTCACCGGGCCATCCATTCACCAATTGACGTAAAGTGGATTAAATAGACGAATTTACACAAGGAAAATAAAACAAATACTATCAAGTTGTAGGATTCATTGTTACAGTGTTACACATCATAATTTCACCACTTCTTTCCTGTCTAACCGGATTCTCTACTTCTTTTTTTTAGGTAATTTTCCTACTCGAATAAGGTCCAAATCCCTCTCCAATTTCACCTGGCAGTCGAAAAAAAAATCACCTCCTATCTATCCCTGTGACTGTCT
>BLSH010098903.1:670052-696013 GCA_018402905.1 Glandirana rugosa | reverse complement strand
AATGGAAGGAATTCTGCCCCATTGTTGGTGTCAATTGAAGGAATTCTGCCCCATTGTTAGTGTCAATTGAAGAAATAGTGCCCCATTGTTGGTGTCAATGGAAGGAACATTGGTGCCAATGAAAGGATTTCTGCCTCATTGTTGGTGTTAATAGAAAGAATTCCGCCCCATCTTTCGTGTCAGTGGAAGGAATTCTGCCCCATTGTTGGTGTCAATAAAAATAATTCTGCCCCATCGTTGGTGTCAGTGGAAGGAATTTTGCCCCATCATTGGTTTCAGTGGAAGGAATTCTGCCCCATCGTTGGTGTCAGTGGAAGGAATTCTGCCCCATCGTTGGTGTCAGTGGAAGGAATTCTGCCCCATCATTGGTGTCAGTGGAAGGAATTCTGCCCCATCGTTGGTGTCAGTGGAAGGAATTCTGCCCCATCGTTCGTGTCAGTGGAAGGAATTTTGCCCCATCGTTGGTGTCAGTGGATGGAATTCTACCCCATCATTGGTGTCAGTTGAAGGAATTATGTGCCCATCGTTGGTGTCAGTGTGGAAGGAATTTTGCCCCATCGTTGGTGTCAGTGGATGGAATTCTGCCCCATCGTTGGTGTCAGTGGAAGGAATTATGTGCCCATCGTTGGTGTCAGTGTGGAAGGAATTCTGCTCCATCGTTGGTGTCAGTGGAAGGAATTCTGCCTCATCGTTGGTGTCAGTGGAAGGAATTCTGCCCCATCATTGGTGTCAGTGGATGGAATTCAGCCCCATTGTTGGTGTCAGTGAAAGGAATTCTGCCCCATCGTTGGTTTCAGTGGAAGGAACATTGCCCCATCGTTGGTGTCAGTGGAAGGAATTCTGCCCCATCGTTGGCATCAGTGGAAGGAATATTGCCCCAAGGGCCGAACGGAGGCAAGCAAAGGGCTGCATCCGGCCTCTGAGCTACAGTTTGGAGACCACTTGTTGACATCATTGGGAACTTGTGATCTCCTTGGGGGTTCTTGCATCCGGCCCTCCGATGACATGAACAATATGTGGTGGATGACACTGAAGCCTCCTGGGATGCTCGGTGTGAATCTCCCAGGAGTAATTGAAGTATTGATGATAATTAAGGGCCGTGTGCTACAGTTTTGTATACAGTATATGGCATTTCATTTATCAGTCTGCACATGGTATTGAAGTATTTATATATACGTGTCTTTCTATGGGAATGAATTGCAGACATACACATTTATCACTTTTTTACACAATTTTGTATCCTAGTTTATATAAAATTGATAAATTTTGGTGGCCGTACCCTGCAATATGTCTATATATACAATAGATACAACTTTATATCTATATATTGCATTTCACATGCTGCAGGTAAAGTGGCACATGGGTCTGTTTTACACAGTATGAAATTAGTGAAGCGCCATATTTTTTCCTGGCATTCTGCACCTTTGCACTTACAGCATTGTGATCCTCGTGTAAGTTTCTAGGCTATTAGACCCCGCTCACATCTAGCGATTTGGGATCACAGCTGGAATGGCCGCGATTCTGCCTGCAATTCCAAATTACACTGCAATGCTGGCAAAGCGCAGCATGCTCGTGCGGGTAATTTTCAATGGCACCTAAACACGGTGCGGTTTTGCCGCAATTGTGGTGCGATAAATCACATTGTGTGAAGCCTGTCACCCAATAGAAGCTCCTGCTCCCTTTTGGGCGACAATCTTCACGCGATGCGGTTCGCCACGATTCCAGCGTCATTTATTGTGCAGCAAAACTGCACCACGTTTAGTGCCATTGACAATGAATGGCACCCAAACAAGCGTGCTGCGTTTTGCCAGCATTGCAGTGCCATTTGCAGTCGAGGGCAGAATCCCAAATCGCTAGATGTGAATGGGGCCTTAAAGTGGAACTAAACCCTCCTATCCTTTTTAGCCAAGGAAGCTGCCATCTTGCCCACTGTTTGATCTGTAACTGGCACAGTGCTGCACATGTGATCAGTTATGACACCAACCATCTGATGGTTTGACAGTTTGGTTAAGAGCACAAGCAAATGTGACAGTTAGCATTCCTGGTATGCTGGGAATTCAACTTTTTTGAAACCACTAAAGTGGAAGTAAACCTTCCTATCGTTTTCAGCCAAGGAAGCTGCCATCTTGGCCTCTGGTTAACCTTCACTTGTCATGATGCTGCACATGTGATCTGTTATGACACCAACCATTGCATGGTTTGACAGTTAGGTTGAGGGCACATCCAATGTGTCAGTTGCATTCCCGGAATATGCTGGAAATGTAATTGTTTTTTGCAACTGTTAAATCTATGGGTTTACTTCCGCTTTAAATCGATGTGTTTAAAGCGGAGTTCCACCCACAAATACATCTTTATATATTTCAAATCCTTTATGCATGATGAATCGCTTTTGGAGAAAAAAAAAATTATACTCACCCTAAGTGCCCTGTTGCTATGTGGTGCCTGTAATCTTCCACTTCCTGATCTGCGGCACTCCGCATCACTTCCTGCCTCGCCTGGGCTCATGGGAGATGTGAGTCATCATTTCCCATGAGTCAGTGGGCATCCCTGAGCTGTAAAATGTTGTGGGGGAGAGACATGTTATTTATGTTGCCATAACCACGGGATGGTACCTTCCTCCGTCGCTGCCCATTGTTATGGCAACGAGACTTACACTTGAGATCGACTTACCCAGCATGCACCTTATCCAGGAAGAGACTTGAGGAGGGTGCAAGTGGGCTTCACATGCCCACAGCTAAGATGGGAACTCCCAGGAAAGAAAAAAATCAGCAATGTATACAAAATAAATAGGAAGACTACCCAGATTTAAAGCTATCAATTACTTTATTTGTGTAATGAATACTAACTAGGTGGATGCCAGCAAAAAAAAAAAATATTACACAAATACTGTAGCTGCTGATTTTTAATATAAGGACACTTACCTGTCCAGGGATCCCACGATGTTGGCACCCCAAGCCAATCTGTCCATCGGCTAAGGGTGCAGGCGCAGGCATCCTTACTAAGGGAAACAGGAAGTGAAGCCTTGCTGCTTCGCAGCCTGTTTCCTACTGCGCATGCGTGAGTCGCGCTGCGATTTCTGATTGTCCCCCCTGTCTTCTGGGACTAGAAGACAACGTGGGGGAGTAAATTGCGTAGATCACCGCACAAAATTTGTGGTGATCTTGTGCGGAAGTGGGAGCGGGCACCCGAAAGGTGCCAAATGTGGCATCGGAGGGAAGAGGAAGCAAACAAGCGGAGCTTCCCCTTTTGGGTCCCTTTTAAGTCCTTCAAGGGCCCATTTACATTGGTGTGGTAATGCACATGTGTTCACACACATTATATCATGCGTCATCGTGAACTGCATTAGGGCAGCTCATTGAAATCAATGGACTTCAATGCACCAAAACATCCAAAAAAATTGTGTGTCCCAATTTTGTTGCCGCAACGCACTATGGTGCTTTGCCATGCCCGACTAAACATGTGCAATGGGGTGCTATTCAAAATAGGTGGCATCACAATTCAGCAACACATGCAACATTGCAGTGTGTTGCGCTAACGCATGCATTCCAGCAACGCATGAATGTAAATTGGGCTGAAGACTTTGAGTTTGGTGTGAAGTATTAAATCATTTGGTCATTGGCACTTATTTTATCCGTATGCAGATGAGACTTTTACGCAAGTACAGGCGGGCTGTGAATTTTCCGCTGCCACCGAGCCGCGGTTGCTGACTGATTACTTATCGACCTTGTAGTTCCAGGAATTGGAGGAAAGTGCCAAGCGGCAGATGCGGGCATGGCGGTGCCGTGTAAGGGAGATCATTGCAGTCTGGGACTATGGGAAGTTGCATAAGTATGGCGAGTAGTTGGCAGCGCCATAGGCCAGGGGAAGTGACAGATGCCAAATCTGGGGTCAAGCTTTTATTAGGGCAGGTGGATGGTACTTAGTTCTCAGCGGGAGGTGATGGATTGCCAGCTCTTTGACTCAGCCGAGCAAAAAACTAATGGCCGCAGACAGCGGTGGCTCCTTTCCATTCAGACTTCTGTTCTTTCATGCACCCTCCTCTTTCCTTCCTCTGGACCCGCTCTACCTCCATCGTCTCTCCTCCTCCTCTATCTGATGCAGCATCTCATTCTGAGCATCCTTCCCCTCCTCCTCCTCCTCCTCCTCCTCCTCCGCTCTCTCTTGCTCTCTCCATCTCCTGTTTCCCTCCTCCTCCTCCCCCTTCCCCTTCTTCTCTTTACATTTCCAGCTGCAAAACCTGACGGCCTGGGTTTTTTTTTTTTGTTTTTTTTTTTTTTTAGACAATTTCTCCTCTTCTCCTCCCCTCTTCCCCCTTTCTCTCCCTCGTCTTTTTCTTCTTTTCCCCCCATTTAGGTTCCTTTTGGGTTTTTTTTCTCTTCTTTTAATTGAACACCCTTTTATTTTAATTTGCACCCTATCTCTGCTTGTAATTGTAAATAGATCTATCCCGAGCCCATTCCCGCACCTCGCCGCTTACTCTCATCTCTGGCTTTCTCTCTCGCTCTCTCGCGCTTCCGCTCCATTGCACCTTTACAGTACATGGATTTATATATGCATTTATTTAATATATCTTCTGCCTGTTAACCTTAATACCACCCTCTCCATCTCCCTGTCTCTTGCAATCCATCCATCTCTCTGTCTCCATCTCTCTCTCCTTCTCTCTCTCTCTCCCCTGCAGTGAACCCTCCTCTCCCAATGTGATTAGATCCTTTACCTCCTCCCGGTGTCTCTTCTCCGGGAGACTTTCCATGCTCAGATTTCCGTCTTAGCCGTGGAACGATGTTCTATGCTCCCTTCAGAGGTAAATCTTTTCCCCGCTTGTCTATGTTACCCCCCCTTTGATCCAAGCTTTCCTAAACCCTTCCAAAACTCCACCGCGGCTCCGGAGTTGCCTACCGTCCCATTTTGTGATCCTTCCTCAATCTCCGTTACTCTAATTTGTCTCTCTCGCTCTCTGAAACTTTGTGTGTCTCACTCGCTTGGTGCCTCCTAGATGGTTGTTGTCCCCGTGTTTGTGGCCGGTTGTGCAGTCTGTGTCTAACTTTGTGCTGTGTTGTAGCGTTACTTTGTTCTGTGCCATTCTGTGATCTTGATGCTCGTTAATTAGATGTCTTTAGAGGTGATTAAAGGAAAATTTTCAAGAAATGTATTTTATAAAATGGGTGTAGATCCTGGCATGCCCTGCTGGTGGGGTTTTGCTGAGACTTGGAGTTCCTTAGCTGCTGCAGGTTGCCCCAAGTGTAGCATCTCAACCAGGGTTCCATGAAATGCTAGGGTTCCTCCAGAGGTTGCTAGGGGTTCCCTGAACAATGAGTAATTTCTGTCGCTTAGATATGTAACTACTGACAACAGTGATATGTTTTGCTATCTGTAAGGGGAGCATTCTTTCCATTGATCACCAATGTATGGGACATTTTTCCAATTGACCTTTTAATGTATGGGGCATTCTTCCGACTGACAACCAATGTATAGGACATTCTTCCCATTGATCACCAATGTAAGGGGCATTCTTATCAATGATCACCAATGTAAGGGGCATTCTTCTCATTGACCACCAATTTTTTTCATTGACCACCAATTTATGGGACATTCTTCCCAGTGACCACCAATGTAACGGGCATTTTTCTCCATGATCACCACCAATGTATAGGACATTCTTCTCACTGACCACCAATGCATGGGGCATTCTTCTCAATGATCACCAATGTAAGAGGCATTCTTCTCATTGTTCACCTATATAAGGGGCATTCGTATCAATGATCACCAATGTAAGGGGCATTGTTCTCATTGACCACCAATGTATATGACATTCTTTCCACTGACCACCAATATAAAGGCCATTCTTTTCATTGACCACCAAAGTAAGGGCATTCTTCCCATTGACCACCAATGTGAGGGGTATTCTTCCTATTGACCACCAATGTGAGGGACATTCTTCTCAATTAACAATAAGGTAAGGAACAATCTTTCCTCTGACCACCATTGTAAGGAGCCTTTTTTATCATTGACCACCAATGTAAGGAGCCTTCTTCTCATTGACCACCAATGTAAGGAGCCTTCTTCTCATTGACCACCAATGTAAGGAGCCTTCTTCTCATTGACCACCAATGTAAGGGGCATCCTTTTTTATTGACCACCACACTAATATAACATAAGCTATAGATAAAGTAATTGTTGGCAAGGGGTTCCCTGAGACCTGAGGAGTTTGAGGAAGGCTAAATTAAAAAGTCTTCAAGATTTGGAGGGATCCCCAGGATCCAGGTAGCCGGTGCTGCTAAAAATAGGAGGTTGTCTAAACTTTTTGAACCTTTGATATCATTGCTGAATGAATGACATTCGCTCTGTCTCCTGAAAGTAAAACTGATCTGTCCGTGATTCTTGACTGTTCCTGATTACTGCTTTGTAAATCACTCTTGTTCATATGCTTTTGGTTGGGGTTTTGGATATTTTTCCAAGTTATTGTGGAATACGCCTGGTCTTGGCACTTAAAAGTTTAGTTACGCTTAAAGGGTTAGGACAAGTTTGGGTGATAAGTTGAGGGTAATTTTATAGCTTAAAGCTGAAGTTTAATTTTTTTTATATTTTGCCTTCTCTGGTTCCTCCCTCCCCCTATCAACTTGTTAATGACATTTTTTCAATAAAACTGGTTTGCTTTCGCTACATATTTTATTTTATACCCAATGATTTCATTGCTGGACCTCTGTGCTTCTCTATGCGCTGCAGGCGAATCACGGCTGGTGGGAGGAGCTGGCAGGATGCTGTACAGAGCTTCTTGAAAACATCACAGCGCCTTGCCTCAGTACTCCTATCAAAAGCCTTGATGCAAGCAGTGGGAGGAGTTATGCAAATATAAAAATGCCTTGCTGGGTAGTCTGGAGGAGTGGGTGTTCCTAGACTGGCTGTATTTGCATGCAGGCCGTCCTAGGTAATGCACACTTGTGATGTTGAGCTTCCATGAGTAAAAGAACTAAAAAGGCAATAAAGGGGCAGATCTGGAACAGGAAGGCTGGGGAGAAAAAAAGCCAGACATAGGCGTGCACGCAGGGCGGGCACACCCTAATCAACCTATGCTATGCCAATTCACCTCTCCTGCCAGCTGCTGCGGGGGATGTTTCAGGATGGAGCGCGTGGGAAGGGGCCTGTAAATATTTTATTTACTGGTCCATTATTTTTCTTAATGAACACAGTGAGTGATCTTTACCGATCACTCATGTGTGTATTCTTACCTGTAGCATAGTAAACTATATTTACTATGCTTCAGTTTGTGAATGAACAGGAAGCCGCTTAGCACAGAGCACTTCCCATTCACTCAGTGTTCAGTGCAGCTGAGGCTGCAGAGAAAATGACTGGGGAAGCTCTGTCCTCAGTCCCCTTCTCTGTTTTAAAAGTGAGACATCAGGGGTCTGTTTAGATTAACCACTTTCTTACTGGGCACTTATACCCCCTTCCTGCCCAGGTCAATTGTCAGCTTCCTGCGATGTTGCACTTTGAATGACAATTGCGCGGTCATGCTACACTGTACCTTTATGAAATGTGTATCATTTTCTTCACACAAATAGAGCTTTCTTTTGGTGGTATTTAATCACTACTCGGTTTGTTTGTTTTTTTTTTTTTTGCTAAACAAACAAAAAAAAAGGCAGAAAATTTTGAAAAAAATAACAAAACGTTTTCTTAGTTTGTTATAACATTTTGCATGCGATGATGAGGCTGCACTGATAGGTGGCACTGGTGGACTCTGATCAGGAGGCACTGATGAGGCTGCACTGATAGGTGGCACTGGCGGACTCTGATCAGGAGGCACTATGAGGCTGCACTGATAGGTGGCACTGAAGGGCACTAATAGGTGGCACTGATGGGCACTAGTAGGTGACACTGATAGGCAGCACTTATATGTGGCACTGATTGGCAGCACTAATGGGCACTGATAGGTGACACTGGTAGTTGGCACTGGTTAGCAGTACTGATGGGCACTGGTTGGTGGCACTGGGGGGCACTGCTAGGCAGCAGTGGCTGTCAGTGTGTGGGACTGATGTCCCTTTTATATGAGTCGGTAATCGGCTTGTTTTTTTGCTGTCCACATGAGGAAAAAAAAAAAGCAGATTACCGGCTTCTATTGACCTCACATAATGAGCTGTCATTGGCTGACAGCTGATCACGTGGTAAAGGGCTGGGAGGGCTTACTTTGATCTGTGATCAGCCGAGTCCCAAGGACGCAGGCAGTGCGAGCACAGAAGTACGTCCATGTGCACCCTCCCGGCAATTTAAGCCCGTGCTGTAGCCGTCTTTCGGCTATAACGCGGGCTTCAAGTGGTTAAAGCCCCCAACAGGGCTGCTGTAAAGATTGTAGAAAAATAATCTTGTAAAAAATAATTTAAAAAAATAAAATTGCAAAAATAATAATAAAAACTACTGACACCGTCCACTGCTCTGCTGATATCCAGGCATGTGCATTTGTGCTCTGGGGTGCACACCCTAATGCAATAGGCTGTGCACACCAATGGAGCCAGATGATGCTGGATGTCCTCCAGGCAGGAAATGAGGCAGGCTGTATGGGACTGTTGTATTCCATTATGCTAACATGTTAAAATCCTTGTTTCTCTCTAGATTCTAGAAATGGGGGCAGCTATATTTGCTCTAACACAGCCTGACAGCTGCTGTGGCCGGCCAGGTGTGGGGGGGGGGGTATGTACATTTAGGGCGGTATGCGCCCTAGGACAAGCACCCAGAACACAAGCAACCCCGTTTCCAGGAATTGGGCGCATGCTGCCCTAAGCGCAACTCCTGCTGAGTGCACTGCCCAGTCCTGTCCAGTGGCAGCAGCTGTCAGATTCTTATAGAGTTTTGATAGGCTGCCAGCAGCAGGATTGGACGCTGCGCCTGCGCCCTCCTGCTGCAGCGACATGCCAGAGCCTCATGCAGCAGAACTACATGCCCAGTGTGCCTAAGGCCCTATGTGATGTGCCTCTGCAGTCCTAGATGGGCAAAAAAAAAAAATGACACTGGGGGAAAATCTGTGTTTCCCATTCCTCAGTAAGGAATCCAAGTCTCTGTAACGTTTGCCATCATTATCATACATTTACACCCCGCAAATGTGGATTTTGGACTGAAATTCTAATTTGCATACACTCTCACCGCTCAGAAAATGTATAATTGCGATGAAAAATGAGGGCGTATTTCTGCCTACGATTGTTAAAGTGATATTGCATTGTATTGTTTCTCAGAAGTGTTCAGGAAGAGCAGTGCACGCCGTATGCTGTGTTTGGCTCTTTAAACAGATTGAGGTCAGGCGGTGATATACAGGAGAGATATATTTATGCATCTCGCAAATGTGCAAACTTTCTTTGCTAGTTGAGTCTTCCTTTTCTTCGAATTTTCGTTTTCCTTCCATGGTTTGCTAATTGAATCTTCATTTTCAGTTTAGCAGCTGCATTTAACCACTTCAGCCCCGGAAGGATTTGCCCCCTTCCTGACCAGAGCGCTTTTTGCGATTCGGCACTGCGTCGCTTTAACTGACAATTGCGCGGTCGTGCGACGTTGTACCCAAACAAAATTTGTGTCCTTTTTTTCACACAAATAGAGCTTTCTTTTGGTGGTATTTGATCCCTTCTGCGTCATTTCTGATCACCGCTATAAACAACGAGAGAGCGACAATTTTGCAAAAAAAACTGTTTTTCTTATATTTTGCTAAAATACAAATCCAAAAAAAAAATATATAAAAAATTTTTTTTTCATCGGTTTTGGCTGATTTATATTCTTCCTCATATTTTTGGTAAAAAAAAAAATCGCAATCGGCGTTTATTGATTGGTTTGCACAAAAGTGGCCGCGTTTACGGATGATGAGAATTCATTTCTGGGGTTTTTATTTTTTACTGGTAATGGTGGCGATCTGCGATTTTTAGCGGTACTGCGATATTGCAACGGACATTTCGGACCATTTTGACACTTTTTTGTGACCAATGACATTTATACAGCGATCAGAAATTTAAATGTTCACTGTATAAATGTCACTGGCAGTGAAGGGGTTAACCTGCAGGGGGAGATCTAGGGGTTAACTGTGTTCCCTAGGTGTGTTCTAACTGTGGGGGGCTGGGCTACCATGGGCATAAGAGATCTAATTGATCCCAGTGACACAGGATCCTATGCCCCCACTAACAGAGTGGGGAACCGCCGTGTTTACATTCTTTAGCTGTGGCCACTCATCGCGGCTTGCCGGCGGACAGTGGGTCTGCCCGAGCCGCGGGCACACTCCTCAGGAGCACGACGGGCGCGCACCCCCTAGCGGCCACCCGCAGATCGCCGCTTATTTACGGCGATTTGCGGGAAGCGTCCACACCGCCGCAGTAAATATACTGCGCGCGGTGGGGAACTAGTTAAGGTTTGACATGTTGGGTATCTATTTACTCATTTTTTACCAAACAAATTGGGTAATTTGTAGCGTTTTTGTGCCCCCTAAAATTAACTTTTAACCACTTACCAACCGGAAGGTTTTGCAGCTTTAGGACCAGAGCACTTTTTGCGATTCGGCGCTGCGTCGCTTTGACTGACAATTGCGCGGTCGTGCGACGTTGTACCCAAACAAAATGTGCGTCCTTTTTTCCCCACAAATAGAGCTTTCTTTTGGTGGTATTTGATCGCCTCTGCGTCATTTCTTATCGCCGCTATAAACAAAAGAAGAGCGACCATTTTGCAAAAAAACCCAAATTTCTTACTTTTTGCTAAAATTCAAATCCAAAAAAAAAATATTAAAAAACATTTTTTTTCACCGTTTTTGGCCGAATTATATAATTCCTCATATTTGCGATAAAAAAATTGCAATCGGCGTTTATTGATTGGTTTGCGCAAAAGTGGCCGCGTTTACGGATGGTGAGAATTAATTTCTGGGGTTTTTATTTTTTTAAATTTTTTACTAGTAATGGCGGCGATCTGCGATTTTTAGCGGTAATGCGATATTGGGGGGGACATGTCGGACCATTTTGACACTTTTTTGGGACCAATGACATTTATTCAGCGATCAGAAATTTAAATGTCCACTGATTACTGTGTAAATGTCATTGGCAGTGAAGGGGTTAACCTGCAGGGGGCGATCTAGGGGTTAATAGTGTTCCCTGGGCGTGTTCTTACTGTGGGGGGGTTGGGCTAACATGGGCATGAGAGATCTAACTGATCCCAGTGACAGGGATCAGTAGATCTCTCATGCCCCACTGACAGGGCGGGGAACCGCCGTGTTTACATCGGCGGTTCCCCGTTCTTTTCCCTGTAGCCGCTCATCGCGGCTCGCCGGCGGACATCGGGTCCGCCCGAGCCGCGGGCACACTCCTCAGGAGTGCGGCGGGTGCGCGCGCGCGCGCCCCCTGGAGGCCAAAATGCAAATCGCCGCTTATTTACGTCGATTCGCGCCCAGCTCCCCAACTGCCGCCGTGAAAAGACGGCGCGCGGTCGGGAAGCAGTTAATGTGTTTTTTACTGAAATTTTGTGTTTCCAAGACCTTTGCGGTAATAACGTGACATAAAAATTGGAACTGCCACTATTTGGAGGTTTTATGTAATCTTCAGACCCAAAATGATTTTTAAAATGTGTGCAAAAAATGAAAAAACGGCTCTGACTGTGAAAGGGTTAAAGAAACGTTCACCTTTGGGAACGTGTCACATGTTCCACCTGTGTGTTTGTTAAAAACGAACTCCTAACTTTTTTTTCAGCTGGCTCCTAGATTCAGAGCACATTTGTCAAGCCCCAGGTTATGTTGTTGGATTGCAGTCAAAAATGCATCCCACTGCATCTAGTGTGAACGCTGTCCTCGGGGCCCATTCACATCAGAAACTGCATGTCTACTGTGCGTTTTTTACATGTATTTTTGCATGCAGTTAATGTGCGTTTTTTTCTGTGCTTTAAGGCTCGTTCACACTAGAATGCAGTGCCTGAGAGCTGTGTTGGGGCTGAAATTGCACTACACAGCACTGAATGGGCAGTTGAAGGCATTCACTTGCAGTTGACAAGTGTTTTTCCATCTGCATTTGTCCTGTGAGGTCACTTCCTGCTTCTTCCTTTGGACTTTTATGTGCACTGTGATGCGTTGCGGTGAGTTTGTGGTGCGGAAAAATGCAGCATACTGTACTTTATTTCACTGCACTGTAATGGTGGGAATTATGCCCATAGGACTGGAACAGGTGCATCCGAGCTGCCACCTCCTGTGCAATGTCTGGGGAGCCTCATGAACACAGCACTCAGCCTATGAAGTCTCTGTAAACTTCCATGTAGTCCATACAAAAAAAGAGAAAGGCTGCTGCCATGGACGGCTAAAACATACCATTATTATTGCACGTGAACAACAGTCAAAAAAGCCAACGTGTTTCGGCCATCAGGCCTTAATCGTGGCTCCATCCATCCATGGAGCCACGATTAAGGCCTGATGGCCGAAACACGTTGGCGTTGGCGATATGCGAACTGAAAAGGTGGTGTCCTTAGCAATGTATTGACACCTCCCTTCAGTTCGCATAGGATAGTGTGAACTGCCGCCGGAAGGCAAGCAATGCGGGAAACTGCATTGGATTCACAGGGTTTCTGCATCGCTCCAGTGCGAACCGAGCCTCGCTGATGGGCACTGATGTGTCTGCACTGATAGGCACTGATGATGAGGCACTTAAATGCAGCACTGATAGGCAGCACTGATAAGCTGCACTGATGGGCACAGATAGGTGGCACTGATATGCAGCACTGATGGGCACTGATAGGCGGCGGCACTGATAGGTGGCACTGATGGGTGGCACTGGTGGGCACTGATAGGCGGCACTGATAGATGGCCCTGTTAGGCAGCACTGATCAAGAGGCACTGGCAGGGATCACTGATGGGCACTGGGTGGTATCACTGGTGGCCCTGGGTGGGCATCCTCGGGGGGGCTGCACTGATAATCAATCAGTGCAGACCCCTCCTGTGAGGAGAGCTGCCAATCAGCTCTCCTCTAGTCGTGTCTGGCAGCGCGAGTAGAGGAAAAGCCGATACACCGCTTTTCCTGTTTACACCGTGATCAGCTGTGATTGGACACAGCTGATCGCATGATAAAGAGCTTCCATCAGAGGCTCTTTACCATGATCAGAGATGCGGTGTGTCAGAGTGACACACCACACTACCAATCATTGCGCTGCATGCCTCCACGGGTTGTAAAGCCTCACATGTACCGAGTGAAGTGACTGGCCTCAGGTGATACACAGAGATGAAACAAATCCTCCTACATAAGTTGTACCTGTTTATCTGAAGTCTTTTCTTCTCTACATCCACCATTCAAAGTGCAGAATTTATGGAGCTTGTCAGAGCTTTCATAAAACGGGACGGGGGCTGAAATTACACATTGCAGAGCTCAGTGAGCAGAGCTCTGAGAGCTGATTGGAGGAAAGGGTCCCCCCCTCCCCCTTTACACAGCACATAGGAACAGCGCTGAGGCTTTCAATTCCAGGATGCGTGCTGGAGATCCCTCTCCTGTCACCTTTTTTCTCTTGGTGTCAGGAAAACTTGTTAGAAGTGATTCATACAGATAGCAGGGGAATGAAGCAGAAGACAGAAATGACACTTAGCATGCTTAAATGAGAGAGTACACACTATAGACGGATATGCTTTGTTCGTATTTCATGTGTGAGGTTTACAACCACTTTAAGGGACAAATTAAAGGAAAGTTTTGGGTTAAAAAAAAAACAAAAACATACGTACTCACCTCTATGCTGCAGCATCACTGTGGTGCTGCAGCTATCTTCTGCCAGCACTAAGCTTGAAAACGGAGTGATCATATGACCGCTCAGTTCTCAGTCCAGTGTTAGCAGACAGCAGTGACTGTCACCGCTCTCTGCTGTGCTCCTCCAGCACTCTCTGGAGCACTAGGCAGGAGAGGAGGTGGGCACAGTTGGCTTTAGCTGTCAGCTGAGCACTGAGAGCCAGAGTCCGCTATCAATCAGGCAGCTAGGTGGATCCTGACATTATTGTCGGGATCCTTACAGAGCCAGGTGCAGCTCTGCGGCTTCAGCCGACTAAGGACTTTAGCTTGCTGTCGACTGATTCTGGGTCACAGGAGTGCAGAAATAAGCACACTCCTGTGATCCAGAAGTTTCTGCATTAAAAACGCATGGAATATAGGTTAAATGGTTTCCAATGGCATAGTTCACACCAGTGCTTGTAGTTCCAGAGCGTTCCAGTTCCAAAAAAAAAAAAATAGAACCTGCTGCATTTTTCCTGCACTGAACTGTACTGGAAAGCAGTAAAATGCATCAAAAATGCACTGGGCCCAGAAACGCATCCGGAATGGATCTGGAGTGCGTTTATGTGGTGTGAACCAGCCTTTAATGTTTTTTCTGACTTTTAATAAATAGAAGGTTTATAATTATATAGAATCTTTATTCAATAAATCAATGCTTTAAAGCGGTTGTAAACCGCTGGGTGCCTTTTTTTTTCTTATGACCTGCAAGGTAAAGGCATAATGTGCTAGTATGCATCGTATACTAGCACATTATGTAAAACTTACCTGATAATGGTTGTTGTGAGCAAGGCCATGATGGCTGAAACGCGTTAACATCTACCGTGTATCTTGTGGAGAAATAATGAATCTGGACTGATTAAGAGCATTTATGAAGTTGTCCTTATCTACTCATTACCTGAAAACATAGGTGGGTGCAGCGTATTGCATAAGGGTGGCACCACAAAGCCTGTGTGTATATATGTCAGAAGGGCAGAGGACGGTGTCAGTAGGGCAGAGATAGGTGTAAGTCGTTTATTTTTATTTTATTTTATTTGTTTTTTACAATATTCTATTTTATTCTTTTTTTACAATTTTTTTTTTAGGAGCCCTGCTGGGGGGTCTTTAATGAAATATCAGGGGTCTAAGCAAACCCCTGATGTCTCACTTTTAGACAGAGAAAGAGACTGAGGACAGAGATTCCCCCATCCCTTTCTCTGCAGCCAGACAGCAGGGGGAATCTGCACAGTACTAGGGGATTAGGGTGTGCCCAGGCACACCTGCCACCCTGTGTGCGCACGCCTATGCCTGAAAATGAAGCATTCCAGCGCTGCAGTGTTATCGCTGGAGGCCGCTTCCATCTTCACCCTTCTTCCTTCCAGGTCCGCGGACTCCAGCTGTGTTACTGGCCGGAGCATGCGCAGGGGAAATGCTGTTTACGGCTCAGGATTCTGAAAGAATGGCCCAGGTGGGCTTTCCTTCAGAATGCATGCGCCGATGACATCACCGGCTGCATGTACAGTAAGTATCGCCTAAACTATGCATGTTTAGGAAATATTTACACCGTACCTATATCGGCAGTGGCAGCTGTTTTTCTTTTTGAGGGGGGGCGGCAAACGATCCACCCCCTGGTCGGTCGGGTCACAGACGGCACCCACCACCCCCCCAGTTGGTCAGTCGGTCAGGTCACAAGAGTCACAGGCACCCCCCCTCTCCGGTCGGTCAGTCAGTAGTTGGGGCACCGCACTTAACCTATCTTGCAGGCAGGGAGGCGGGTGGCGTCGGCTTCTCTCTGGCAACTTCCTCGCTTCCCCTGCGTCTCCCCCCCCTCCTCCTCCTGGATCTCCTTTTGGCCAATCGGATGATGCGTCTCATGACCCACTTCTTGATTGGCCGGGAGGAGAATCAGTGTTACAATAGTGAATTTTCATTGGCTATTGTCACACAACTGGGTGGGCTCGGGGCCCAGTGCCTATAGGTAAGTCTTATTATAGGCACAAGTAAATGACTAAAGTTTACAGCCACTTCAAGGTCTCATACACACGGACGTTTTTTAACGCCGACGTTTTCTGGCGTTTTTTGCAGCTCTCCATGTTAGTCAATGGCCCCATAAAAACGTTGCCGTTTTTGAGCTGTAGATGGCGTCGGCGTTAGTGAGCTGAAAGTAGAACCCACGGCCATCGCGTTCTGAGGCTGTAACGTTTTGGCATTTTTGACGCCGATGCCGCAAAACGCCAACTAATATTGTACCGGCGTTTTCCGGCGCCAACGTTTTTAGGTTGAAAAATAGCAGAGGGATGATTTTTTTTTAAAAACGCCTATTGACGCCGACGCTCACTAACGCTCACTAACGCCGATGCACAACGCCGAAAAACGCCGATTTTTTTTCCTTGACGCCGGGCCCGACGTCTTGTGTATTTTTAAAGATACGCCCGTGTGTATGAGGCCTAAAATAAACAAAACGTGGGGCCTGGCGTCAAGGAAAAAAAATCGCAGTTTTCGGCGTTATGCATCGGCGTTAGGGAGCGTTAGTGAGCGTCGGCGTCAATAGGCGTTTTTAAAAAAAAATCATCCCTCTGCTATTTTTCAACCTAAAAACGTCGGCGTCAAAAAACGCCGGTACAATATTAGTTGGCGTTTTGCGGCGTCGGCGTCAAAAAATGCCAAAACGTTACAGCCTCAGAACGCGATGGGCGTGGGTTCTACTTTCAGCTCACTAACGCCAACGCCATCTACAGCTCAAAAACGTCAACGTTTTTATGGGGCCATTGACTAACATGGAGAGCTGCAGAAAACGCCCGCGTCAAAAAACGTCCGTGTGTATGAGGCCTCAGAGGAACTTAACTCTGTCTAACCCCCACAAAAAAAAATCCCTAACACGTGTCCCTGTCTCAGAATAAATAAAAAAAAAAAGAGAGACCCCCGCGGCGTGCCTGCCAGATCCCAAGCATATGCGCAGGTACATTGCTAATATCTGCAGTTTTCTAGCATAGACCTTGCGCGACGTCTTGCAAGGTGCTTCTGGATTGTCTACGTCACACATCCCAGGAGGCACTTTACCAGATCCTGCGCATGCACAAGAGACCGGCAACGTGTCTGCACATGTGCTGGGATTCAGGAAGCAAAAAAAAAAAAGAAACTTTTTACTTTTAATTTTTTTTTTCTGCAAATGTGTGAGAGACTCCCAAGTTGGCTAAAATGTGTTCCTTGGGTGGTCTTGTCGGCACCACTTGGCTCATCAACATATTTTCCATTGACTTTTTTTTAAAGGAGCCAGGTGCAAGGTTGTTGGGGCGAATAGCAACTGCGTCCAATCAAATGCAGGCACTGTTCAGATATTCTGACAGCTGTGGGTGCCGGCTGTCAGAATGCAATAGCTGACTCAGTAGATTCCTCCATCCACGTTGTTTGGAGTGGATGGGATGATGATTTCTTAATGGAAGAAATATGGCCAGCTTAGGACAAATCTGCTTTTGCGAGTAAGAAGGAGAGGCCCTGCCCCCTCCTCAGAGTTACTCTGCAGTCTGTATAATCTGATCTCCCTGATCAGCTCCATTTTACAGCATAGTTATACATTGTCTTCCAGTGTGCTGCAGTTCTTGCCATCTGCTGGCTGAAGCTGGTATTAAATGTTCACAGGCTGTATTTCATATTTACCTGATTAAGATCAGACAGAAATATCATTACATCATCTCAGCCCTGAATGTAAAATATTTAACTAATATATGAAAAATAAATCGGTAACTAATATATGAAAAATAAATCGGTAACTAATATATGAAAAATAAATCGGTAACTAATATATGAAAAATAAAACGGTAACTAATATATGAAAAATAAATCGGTAACTAATATATGAAAAATAAAACGGTAACTAATATATGAAAAATAAATCGGTAGCTAATATATGAAAAATAAATCGGTAACTAATATATGAAAAATAAATCGGTAGCTAATATATGAAAAATAAATCAGTAACTAATATATGAAAAATAAATTGGTAACTAATATATGAAAAATAAATTGGTAACTAATATATGAAAAATAAATCGGTAACTAATATATGAAAAATAAATTGGTAACTAATATATGAAAAATAAATTGGTAACTAATATATGAAAAATAAATCGGTAACTAATATATGAAAAATAAATTGGTAACTAATATATGAAAAATAAATAGGTAACTAATATATGAAAAATAAATCGGTAGCTAATATATGAAAAATAAATCGGTAACTAATATATGAAAAATAAATCGGTAGCTAATATATGAAAAATAAATCAGTAACTAATATATGAAAAATAAATTGGTAACTAATATATGAAAAATAAATTGGTAACTAATATATGAAAAATAAATCGGTAACTAATATATGAAAAATAAATTGGTAACTAATATATGAAAAATAAATTGGTAAGGCCTTATATACACTGTTGCTGGTAAACGGACGTTTAGAGGCATTTGGGCGTTTTTTTCAGCTGCCCCTGAACCCTCCTCTTTGTTATGTTATCAGTACATTTACACAGGGTCGTTTAAGGTCGTTTCCAGACAGTTGAGTTTTAGGCCTCATAAACACGGGTCTTTTTTGACGCCACGTTTTTTTGGCGTTTTTTGCAGCTTTCCATGTTATTCAATGGCCCCCTAAAAAAGCTGACGTTTTTAAGCTGTAGAGGGCGTCGGCGTTAGTGAGCTGTAAATAAAATGCGGGACCAGCGCATTCCAAGGCTGTAGCGTTTTGGTGTTTTTGACGCCAGCCGTTTTCAGGTTAAAAAATCGCAGAGTAATGTTTTATTTTAAAAAAACGCCCTATTGATGCCTACGCTCACGAACGCGTATTAACGCTTACTAACGCCGATGGAAAACGCAGATTTTTCCCTGACGTCGGGCCAGACGTTTTGCTTATTTTTTTCCATACGCCCGTGTGTATGAGGCCTTAGGCTTCATGCACAAAACTTCCAAAGACGTCAGTAGCTTATTGGTGATTTTTTCAGCTTTTACCAGCGTTAAATTACCAGCATTTTTGCGCTTTTTTTATGTTTTTAAAGGGCCAGCATTTTTTTTCCCAATTGATTGAAAATGTCCAAAAATATAGAAAATCATTGTTTTTGAGCGTTTTGGGGCGTTTTTGAGCGTTTGAACGTTTTTACATCTGAAAAACGTCTCTCAGAACCCTCTGGTCTTGGGTATTTTTTTACAGCTCAAAAACATCACTGCTAAAAACAGCTGATAACAGCCTATGTGTGCATGACCACATAGGATAACATGGAGACATAGGATAACATGATGGAGGGTTTAATGACTGTAGAAAAAAATGTCTGCAGCTAAAAATAGCCGCTGTAAAACAGTCAAAAAACGTCCTGTGTGCGTGAGGCCTAAAGGTTTTTTGGAATGCAAAAAAATGGGTTCAGACGCCAGTTCAGAGGCATCTGAAACGCCAAACAGCTTCTAAACGCGCCTAAACGTGGTAACTCGCGTCTAGGACCGTTTCATTTACAGGCGTTTCTATTTAAAAAAACAAAAAACATATATATATATATTTCTTTAACCACTTCACCTCCGGAAGAATTTCCCAGTTTAGGACCAGAGCACTTTTTTCGATTCGGCACTGCGTTGCTTTAACTGACAATTGCGCGGTCGTGCGACGTTGTACCCAAACAAAATTTGCGTCCTTTTTTCCCACAAATAGAGCTTTCTTTTGGTGGTATTTGATCACCGCTGCGTCATTTCTGATCACCGCTATAAACAAAAGAAGAGCGACCATTTTGCAAAAAAACCCCAAATTTCTTACTTTTTGCTAAATAATTCAAATAAAAAAAAAATATATAAAAAAACATTTTTTTCACCGGTTTTGGCTGATTTATATTCTTCCTCATATTTGTGATTAAAAAAAACGCAATCTGCGTTTATTGATTGGTTTGCGCAAAAATGGCGGCGTTTACGGATGGTGAGAATTTAGTTCTGGGGTTTTTATTTATTTTTTATTTTTTACTAGTAATGGCGGCGATCTGCGATTGTTAGCGGTACTGCGATATTGCAGCGGACATGTCGGACATTTTTGACACTTTTTTTGGGACCAATGACATTTATTCACTGATCGGAAATTTAAATGTCCACTGATTACTGTATAAATGTCATTGGCAGTGAAGGGGTAAACCTGCAGGGGGGGATCTAGGGGTTAACTGTGTTCCCTGGGTGTGTTCTAACTGTGGGGGGGTTGGGCTACCATGGGCATGAGAGATCAAACTGATCCCAGTGACAGGGATCAGTAGATCTCCCATGCCCGCACTGTCAGAATGGAGAACCGCCGTGTTTACATAGGCGGTTCCCCGTTCTTTGCCTGTGGCCGCTCATCGCGGCTCGCCGGCGGACATCGGGTCCGACCCGAGCCGTGGGCACACTCCTCAGGAGTGCGGCGGGCGCGCCCCCTAGCGGCCATTCACAGATCGCCGCCTTTTTACGGCAATTCGCGGCCAGCGTCCACACTGCCGCCGTAAATATGCGGTAGGCGGTGTGGAACTGGTTAAAGACGCTCCTACACGCGAACTGTCAGAATGGAGAACCGCTGTGTTTACATAGGCGGTTCCCTGTTCTTTGCCCGTGGCCGCTCATCGCGGCTCGCCGGCGGACATCGGGTCCGACCCGAGCCGTGGGCACACTCCTCAGGAGTGCGGCGGGCGCGCCCCCTAGCGGCCATTCACAGATCGCCACCTTTTTACGGCAATTCACGGCCAGCGTCCACGCTGCCGCTGTAAATATGCGGTAGGCGGTGTGGAACTGGCTAAAGACGCTCCTACACGCGAACGCAAAACGCAGCTAAACGTGGCATGCAGAACGGCCATTTTAGACGCCCGCTTCGAGCTGTCAAATAAAATCGTTCAGGGGAGGTTGAACTATAAATAAAAATAAATTGTTAACTAATCTATGGAAAAATAAATTGGTCTTCAATAAATATTATTGAAAAAGAAAAAAAAGATGAAATGAGTTCATGTGTAGCCAAAATCTATTTTCTTTAGGCGGCGTCCACACCAAAGCGTAGCGCAGCAACAGCTGCTGCACCACATTTTTTTTGTTAGCTTCTTTGTAGTTTTTTTGGGGAGCGTTTTTGGAGCGCCACCATTCATTTCAATGGGCCTTCCTTCCGCTCCAAAGCTCGTGTTCCCAATCTTGCTGCGTGACAATCGTGGCAAAATCACCGCATTTGGGGTGCCATTAACCACTTCAAGACCGCCCACAGTATATAAGTCATTACTTTGATGTTAAATACCGTTGTTATGGCAGCAGCTAGCTGCCATAACCCCAGTATTCTGTTTATACTGTGGGCGATTCTCTGTAAGATAAAAGTGATCCTGGCGGTGGATTTGCCACAGGATCACTTTTATAGGCGGCAGGAGAGGTGCCCCTACCGCGGCTTCCCGGTCGTCTGCGGGTTTACCGGACACGTCGGTTAGCCCAGAGCCGATCCGATCCGATCCGTGGCTGGAATGGAAGCCCAGTGAGGGCAAGATAGCCCCCACTCAGCTATGCCCTTGGAGGGCCAGAGCGACGTCTGAAATTATTTTTTTTCTCTTAACCCTTTGAGGACCAAGGGACGTATTTGTCCCATGTTTTTAATTGCCTGTATCATCTGATTAAGAACTTAAAATACTTTTTTTTTTTGGTTTGAGTCAAAATATTAGTTCTCAACAAATGGATCTAGCTTTTTTGCCAGTTATTTCATGAAATTGCTAGTTACAGCAACTGAAGTGTACAAATTTAAAAAAAAAATAAAATGATGGGGAAATGGTTTTATTTATTGTTTAACCACTTCCTTACTGGGCACTTAAACCCCCCTCCTGCCCAGACCATTTTTTGGCTTTCATTCTGAATGAGAATTGCGCAGTCGTGCGGCGTGGTACCCAAACTAAATTTATATCATTTTTTTCTCACAAATAGAGCTTTCTTTTGGTGGTATTTGATCACCTCTGCGTCATTTCTGATCGCCGCTATAAACAAACGAAAAGCGATGATTTTGAAAAAAAAACAATATTTTTTCCTTTTTGCTATAATAAATATCCAAAAAAAATATATAAAAAATAAAAATTATTCAACCGTTTTGGTCGATATATTCTTCTACATATTTTTGGTAAAAAAAAATCGCAATAGGTATATATTAATTGGTTTGCGCAAAAGTTATCGCGTCTACAAACCATGGGAATTGATTTATGGTGTTTTTATTGTTTATTTATTTTTTACTGGTAATGGCGGCAATCTGCGATTTTTATCGGGACTGCGATATTGGGGCGGACATGTCGGACATTTTTGACACTTTTTTGGGACCAATGACATTTATACAGCGATCAGAAATGTAAATGTCCACTGATTACTGTATAAATGTCATTGGCAGTGAAGGGGTTAACCTGCAGGGGGCAGTGAAGGGGTTAACTATGTTCCCTGGGTGTGTTCTAACTGTGGGGGGGTGGGGCTGGTCGGGACATGACAGATCTAACTGATCCCAGTGACAGCGATCAGTAGATCTGTCATGTCCCCTTCAGCAGAACGGAGAACCGCCGTGTTTACATCGGCGGTTCCCCGTTCTGCAGGTCTGACAGGGGATCGTGGGTCTCGAGCGGACAACGAGTCCGTCCGACCCGCGGGCACAGCCACGCAGCGCGCGCTGCCGTCCATGGACGTCCACCCGGCAATTTAGATCCGCGCTGGAGCCGTACTTTGGCTATAACGCGGATCTGAACGGGTTAAATACATTCTTAAAGGGAAAAATCTTTTTTTTTTTATATTGATGACGGTAATCTTATGGTCCTCAAAGGGTTAAAGGCAAATTATTATTGCTTTTAACTGTAAATATGAGATCTAATTTTGACCCCAGATCTCGCAATAAAGAGGACCTGTCATGCTTATTTCTATTACAAGGGATGTTTACATTCCTTGTAATAGGAATAAAAGTGATAAAAAAAAAATGTAACAGGAAAGTGTAAAAATAAAAAGTAAAATAAATAATGGAAAAAATTTTTTAAAGTGCCCCGTCCCTCCGAGATCGGACGCAAAAGCGAACGCATACGTAAGTCACGCCCACATATGTAAATGGTGTTCCAATCACACATGTGAGGTATCGCTGCGATCGTTAAAGCGAGAGCAATAATTCCAGCTCTAGACCTCCTCTGTAACTCCTCTAAACTGGTAAACAGTAAACATTTTGTTAGTGTCCCCTATGCAAATTTTTAATTTTCCAGAAAAGGCCAAATATTGACATCGCAAAGGCGTCTCATGTTTTACCGTGATTCTGGAATTGCAGGCAGAATCGGGGCGATTCTGCCCACAATTCAAATTGCCTAGGTGTGAACGGAGCCTTAGGTAGAGCAGGAAAGGGTTAAAGCCCCATATGAGGATATTTTTTGCTGTCTGTGGCCCGCTGGGGAGATTTCCTATCACTTCCTGTTCTGGGGACACAACACGAAATGAGAGTTCATCACCCTAAAGGCTTGATCACACCAGAACCGCACTGCATGGCCACTGGGATGCTCTGTGATTGATGCTGCCTATTTTGTTAAAATGTCAAAATTTCTTCTAATTGCAGAACATTGCAATACAATGAACAAAAGTATCGCACACCGTACTTTTTCAGCACAAACCAGCACAATGCAGCGGTGTGAACTAACACAATAGGAAAGCAGGCGATTTGCCTTGTATATCCACTGCCCGAATGTAGGACGTCATATGACGTTGTGGACTTGAAGTGACCACATCTGGATGATGCTTGCAGCTACAGGCATCCACATATCCTTCTTTTCCCTACAAAGCAAAAGCCATCCTAGCGCCTGATTAGCCACTGGATTGCTTTTACAGGCAGTGGGAGGGGACATCCCCGCCGCCCCCTGGTGCTTCTCCGGGATCTCCCGTGTGATTGGAGAGCCTGGGATCGGATCTGGGGGTGGATTACCCCAGAGCTGGCCATGGACTGGATGGTCCCCGGCCATCTCTATGGAGATTTTTAAGTTGCATAGTTTGGCGCCATTCCACAAGCGGGCGCAATTTAAAGCATGACATGTTAGGTATCTATTTACTCGACGTAACATCATCTTTTATATGTTACCAAAGAATCGGGTATTGTGTGTTTTTTTTTTGCATTACAATTCATCAAAGCGGTTGTACCCTCTATAAAAAAAAAAAAATTCCTTAAATACAATATAATAGCTTTATGTCAATCAAACTATCTTATTTATAAAGAATGTAAAGTCTCCTTACTGTATTAAAAAGATAATCTTTTATCGTTCTGCACTCCCGTCAGCCGCCGCCATTTTAATTGAGGGCTTCCGCGTCTTATTCGGTTGTTTGCTTCCGCCCTCACTTATTATTCTGTATCGTAATCCTGCGCATGCGCATTACGATAGATATTCTGGCATCTTTTTTGTTTCATGTTACTATGGAAACGATGAAGAGCCAATCCTGAACAACCCTCCTTCGAGTCTCGGGATGTCGGGGCTGACATCAGCAAGAGGAAATGAAGCTGCCCCGGCATACATCCTGCATTTTTCCGGCCTGCGTGGGCGAAGGTGTACAGGGCATGCGTGGGCAATGTCACAGGACAATAATACAACGATATCTCGTGAAGGAGGCAGGTAGGAGCACTGACATACAGCGATATATATTCAGATTGCTGGGACACTTGAAATGTAATAAAGTTGTCAGAAATTATATACAACTGCTTTAATGTATATTTTTTCAAAAAAAAATTGCATTTGAAAAATCGCTGCGCAAATACCGCTTGACATAAAAAATTGCAACGACCACCATTTTTTTTCTACGATCTTTGCTAAAAAATATTTATAATGTTTGGGGGTTCTGAGTAATTTTCCAACAAGAAAATGCAGATTTTTACATGTGGGAGAGGAAATCTGGGTGGGAAGCGGATAGGCATTGGAGTGCGCTGGGAAAGGCTGCCCAGTGTAGCCCCCATACATCAGATGTGAACAATCCCTTAAAAGAGAAGTATGCCCAAAGCTATTTAAAATATAAATATGTTGTGCTTCCCCTTTAAATGTGCAGTCAATGACAAGAGCAGTGCTAATGATGAAAAACTCTAATCCTTGTACAATATAATGAAAGAAAATCACATAATACAAAGTCCATACACAATAAGTGTACTTGTGCAAATGTTATTCACTTGTGCTATCCACCCCCACAGCAAAAACAGAAGCCTGAGACCCCCCCCTTAGTGAGGTCAGAAGCACGCATGGAAGGTCCTGGAAAACCAGAACATAAACCACGGCAATGTATGGATAATAACCTCCTCAGCAGTATAATATGTAGGCCATAGAAAGGGAGAGGACGAGGCACACCGCGTAATCCCGTGTAAAAGAATGTATTCATAAAAACCGGATGTGCACTCACAAGATAAGAAATATCCACAGCATGTACTGCAAGCTCAGAACACCATCGCCAGTACATGTGATGGCATCAGCCTGCTAAGCTCTGCTGACGCGTTTCATCAGACACAGAGGTCAGTGCAGCCCAAGCTTCCCTGTTTTTGCATCAGGACCACAGCATGTAAACACCCCCGTCCGCTGCCATGTGCAGTTTAACCACTTGCCTACCGGGCCAATTTTGACACTTCTCACATACATGTAAACTACTTTTTTTTTGCTAGACAATTACTTAGAACCCCCAAACATTATATATATATATATATACACAGGGCTCAACAATCCCTGGGCGCCAGGTCACCATGGCGACCAGAAACCGCATCCTGGCGAGTGGCAGCCAATCATTCTCTCCCCTCATTATCTTAAAACAGCGTCTCCGATTCAGCGAGAGCCGTTCTCTGCTGTTAAACTTGGCAGGATGCCCAGATTTTTGTTATTCTTTGTTCTTTTATCAAAGGGTTGAACTCCGGTCTGTAGATGGTCAGTTTAACCACTTCAGCCCCTTTTCTTGTTTCTTATTGTTTTTAGACCCGTAGGACGGTTCAAATTGTCGTCTCTTGCCGAGAGCGACTTAGCCTCTGCGACAAAATTCTATTACTCCCCTCTCTTACTAACCGACGGTGAGCGGTCCTACGCCAAAGACCAGCGGTACCACTGGACCGCGGGTCCCTAACAACTCGGGACACATATATATATATATATATTACAAACCCCCAAGATTCATTAACAGATCGTTTTTTTTTCATCAAATGTACATACACTCTTCACAGTTTTAACCGGGCCATCCGTTCACCAATTTGACGTGTACCGTCGCCTGCCCCCACAA
>BLSH010098903.1:639741-655383 GCA_018402905.1 Glandirana rugosa | reverse complement strand
AGAGACCATATGACTTGTGCGGTGATGATCAGGGAATGTATGACTGGTGTGGCGGTGATCAGGGACCATATGACTGGTGTGGCAGTGATCTGGGACCATATGACTGGTGTGGTGGTGATCTGGGACCATATAACTGGTGTGATGGTGATCAGGGAACCTATAACTGGTGTGGCGGTGATCAAGGTCCATATGACTGGTGTGGTGGTGATCAGGGACCATATGACTGGTGTGGTGGTGATCAGGGACTATATGACTGCCGTGGTGGTGATCAGGGACCATATGACTGGTGTGATGGTGATCAGGGACCATATGACTGGTGTGGTGGAGATCAGGGACTATATGGCTGGTGTGATGGTGATCAGGGACCATATGACTGGTGTGGTGTTTTGATCAAGGACCATATGACTGGTGTGATGTTGATCAGGGACCATATGACTGGTGTGGTGTGTTGATCAGGGACCATATGACTGGTGTGATGGTGATCAGGGACCATATGACTGGTGTGATGGTGATCAGGGACCATATGACTGGTGTGGTGGTGATCAGGGACTATATGGCTGGTGTGGTGGTGATTAGCGATACTTTTAGTGGGTGGCAGTGATTAGGTACAACATGAGTGGTGTGGTGGTGATCAGGAACACTGTAACTGTCGTGATGGTGATCACGGACATTGTAACTGGTGTGACGATGATCACAGACATTGTAATTGGCGTGGCAATGATCACAGACATTGTAACTGGTGTGGCGGAGATCACGGACATTGTAACTGGTGTGGCAATGATCACAGGCATTGTAACTGCAGTGGCGATCATGGACATGGACATTGTAACTGGTGTGGCGATGATCACAGACCTTGTAACTGGCGTGGCAATGGTCACGGACATTGTAACTAGCGTGGCAATGATCACGGACATTGTAATTGGCGTGGCGATCATGGATATGGACATTGTAACGGGCGTGGCGATCACGGACATTGTAACAGGCGTGGCAATGATCACGGACATTGTAACTAGCGTGGCAATGATCACGGACATTGTAACTGGCGTGGCAATGATCACCGACATTGTAACTAGTGTGGCAATGATCACGGACATTGTAACTAGTGTGGCAATGATCACGGACATTGTAACTAGTGTGGCAATGATCATGGACATTGTAACTGGCGTGGCAATGATCACGGACATTGTAAGTAGCGTGGCAATGATCGCGGACATTGTAACTGGCGTGGTGATCACGGACATTGTAACTGGCGTGGCAATGATCACCGACATTGTAACTGGTGTGGAGATGATCACGGACATTGTAACTGGCGTGGTGATCACGGACATTGTAACTGGCATGACAATGATCACGATATTGTAACTGGCGTGGCAATAATCACCAACATTGTAACTGGCGTGGCAATGATCACCGACATTGTAACTGCCGTGGCAATGGTCACCGACATTATAACTGGCGTGGTGATGATCACTGGCATTACAGTGATCATGGATACTATAATAGGTGTGGGTGTGATTAGGGACACTGACTGGTAACAGTGAGTTAAAAATAAATAAATTATAATTAAAAATGTTTCCTTTTTTTTTTTTTTTTTTTTACACACCGTACCATGTGATCTCTGTTACCATTCATAGAGATCACAGTAGTTAACAATGATGTCAGGAAATTACATCTTGTTTACTATTGCGGATGTGATCGCTGATTGGCCAGTCAGTGATCACATGGTACCGGGGCCACCCACAGCTGCCCGACACGGGCGGCGGATGCGGGGGAACGTTTAGAAATGTCCATGCACATTGGTGCTGCTCCCATTAAGCTGTTTATGAACATGGGTTGGACGGGAAGCAGTTACGTTTTAGGGCCAGTTCACACCATGCCCGCACATGAATTCTGTCTGTGCGATTCACATGCGGATCTCTGCGGTGCAATTTCAGCCCATTCATTATGAATGAGCCAAAATCGCACCCCACCAAAAGTAATGCATGCACTACTTTTTAAAATGCACAGAAACCAGATTGCACGGTACAAAAGTACCATGCAATCCGGTGATGGCAAAAGCAATGCATTTGTGACCTCTGTTTAGGGTGTCCTTAAATTTGTATAGAGACCTGCTGCAGATTGCAAATTGAGTGCTTTAGCATTTGGTGTGAATCGCACAGGAATGCACAGTGTCTTCCTGTGCGGTCATGGTGTGAACTGGCCCTAGAAGGGAATCTGTAGTTTTTTTTTAGTTTAAAGTTTTGGATGGAGTAGGGATCAGCCAGAACCTCTGGTAGGTCTTTATTGCTGTATGAATCCTCACTGGGGGGATTCACTCTTTCTATTTGGTGGCCATTGCCTCCAAGACAGAGATCAGTGGGAAGTACTAAGCTTTTCAGATTTTCAGTTATCATCTGAACTGAAGGCCATGGGAAATCTCCTCAATGGGGCACAGACAGCAAAAAAATTGACATGGGTTTCCTCCAGTTTCAACCAACGGGATGTGCCCACCTCCTGCTTTGTAGAGCCCTGTTTGGAGTTTCAATAAGGGTTGATTTAGCCATGCGTCTAAATATCCCTTGCCTCTGAAACCCAATCCACCTCTACAATTTAAGCCCTGGTGGGTGGGGTGAAACGCGTTAGTAGCGTGGCCTCAGTAACAGGTTAAGACTTTTCACATTTCTTCCTATATGACGAGCTGAGGGTGTACGGCTTCTCTGTGTTCCCATTTGCTAAGAGAGAGGGTGTCTTATTGCAGTGGTTCTCAACCTCAGTCCTCAAGTACCCCCGACGGGCCATGTTTTCAGGTTTTCCTTTACTTTTCACAGCTGCTTTAAATCAATATCAATGACATGGTATTGATAAGAGCTATTTTATCTTAGGGAAGTTCCCAAAACATGGCCCGTTGGGGGTACTTGAGGACTGAGGTTGAGAACCACTTATTGGAACCACTGCTGATGTGCTCTCTCCTTAAAATCCCATCTTGCTCTGCCAAACCATGGATCACCCCATATTCAATATTTAGTGGTAAAAAATATATTTTACAAAATGGTAAAATAAGGCATCAAATAAAACTGATATAACTCAAATGCCCCAATCTGTTATCCTAGCTGACTAGCCACAATTTTTTCAGGTGATAACTAGCTTGTCAACCACATCGAGGACTACAACAATATGGCGCCCGTCCACAGTCTGCCTGCATATTGTGAGCTCCTCTTAGTAAAAATGGCTTCAGCTTGGTTCTACCCATGGGAGAACCCCTCTAACACGTTTTGCCCAGTGGGGGCTTAATCATTGAGGAAAATAAGACATCAGTTTTAAAAGGTATAAATTTCAAAAACTGTAAAATAAAGTTGTCTGCAAACCATTGCCTTTAAGGAAACAGTGCTTGTCAGGAATTCGTTATTGGCTCACATGGGGTTTCATACTGGGAGACGATTGCCGTCTGAGTCTCTTTTCATCAGAGATCATCAAGGCTCACGTACACTTGTATTTCACCAGAGGATAGTAAGTAAAGGAAGAAAAGTCTGTGCAGTTTTTCATGCTTTGATCTAGACTCGATTCCCCTGTTGATAAGTGGAAAAGGCTCGTTGTAGGTTTAAAAAAAAAAAAACTAACTTGTGTTAACCAATCTGGTAGCAGCTTTGATGGGGTTCATTTACTGCTGGTCATAGACTATATGGCCAAAGGTATGTGGTCACCCCTCCAGATGATTGAGTTCAAGTGTCTCCAGTTAAGTGTCCTATTAATTTCTTAGCATTCAAAGACATGTTAGAAAATTTTTTAGAGAAGACTTTTACTTATGGCAACAGTTTGGGGAAGATTTTTTTTTCTGTTTCAGCATGATTGCACCCTTGTGCACAAAGCCAGCTCCATATAGACATGGTGTCATGAGTTTGGTGAGGAGGAACTGCAGTGGCCTGCACAGAGCCCTGACCTCAAACCCGGGGCGTATCATGAAATCAGTGGGCCCATGAGCAAGATCAAAAGTGGGCCCAAGACACTGATAAATAAAAAAAAAAGTTCTGAGTGTATGGCGGTGGGTATTATGTGAAGGAGAGGAGTGGGAAGTGTATGGCAGTGGGTATTGTGTGCAGGAGAGGAGCGGGGAGTGTATGGCAGAGGGTATTATGTGCAGGAGAGGAGTGAGGAGTGTATGGCAGTGGGTATTATGTGCAGGAGAGGAGTGGGGAGTGTATGGCAGAGGGTATTATGTGCAGGAGAGGAGTGTATGGCAGTGGGTATTATGTGCAGGAGAGGAGTGGGGAGTGTATGGCAGTGGGTATTATGTGAAGGAGAGGAGTGGGAAGTGTATGGCAGTGGGTATTATGTGCAGGAGAGGAGTGAGGAGTGTATGGCAGTGGGTATTATGTGCAGGAGAGGAGTGAGGAGTGTATGGCAGAGGGTATTATGTGCAGGAGAGGAGTTCGCAGTATATGGCGGTGAGTGATATGTGCAGCAGAGAAGTGCAGATTGTACGGCGGTGAGTAGTATGTGCAGAAGAGGAGTGTATGGCGGTGGGTAGTATGTGCAGGAGAGAAGTGTGAAGTGTGCAGCGGTGCGTAGTATGTGCAGGGAGAGGGATGCAGCGTGTACGGGGGTGGGTATTGTGTGCAGGCAGAAGAGTGCGGAGTGTAGGGCGGTGGGTAGTATGTGCAGGAGAGGGGTGCGGGGTGTAGGGCGGTGGGTAGTATGTGCAAGGAGAGGAGTGCGGAGTGTATGGCGGTAGGTAGTATGTGCAAGGAGAGGAGTGCGGAGTGTATGGCGGTAGGTAGTATGTGCAACGAGAGGAGTGCGGAGTGTATGGCGGTAGGTAGTATGTGCAAGGAGAGGAGAGCGGAGTGTATGGCGGTAGGTAGTATGTGCAGGAGAGGAGTGCGGAGTGTATGGCGGTGGGTAGTATGTGCAAGGAGAGGAGTGCGGAGTATACAGTGGTGGGTAGCATGTGCAGCGGAGGAGTGTGGAGTGTATGGCGGCGGGTGGTATGTGCAGGAGACCCTGCTACCTGCACATTACAAGACCCAGCATGTCCAGGACTCACCCCCCCCCCCCCCCATGCTGGCTCCTGTCACTTTCCCACACATGGGATATCCCCAGTAAAGGAGGAAGTCCAGAGAAGTCTCAGTCACCCTCAATGTATCCCAGACTGTAGAAGGTTTTCACATCACCCCCACCTCCCCCCTCACCACTTGAACTTGCTGCCTTGTTGTAGTATCTCTGTCACCTGGACCGGCTTCAGCTGGACAGCGTGTACCCCAGGCTGGGCCCCCGCCATGAGTGAAGACAGGTGGGGGTGGCAATAACAGAAGAGGCAGGTGAAGAAAGAGCAACACAGACTGACTTGGAGGGACAGGTGGGGATGAGGAGACAAGGCAGGAGGGGGTTGGGACTAGCTTGCAGAGGGGCATGGACAAAAGGGCACGGAGCAGGGAGGCTGCAGAGAGAAGTTAGATCTGCCCACCAGAAAGGAGGAAACTTCCCTCATCAACGCAGTGCTTCCAATAACTCCCCTTAGCACCTAACCTGTCTCCTCCACTCAGCTGCACGTCCCGCCTGGCAGCTGTGTGAAGGGGAGGAGAGTGGTCTCACCATCACATACCGGCCTCTTGGGTGACCCCCCGTCCACACAGACACGTGAAGAGTAAAGTTAGAGGGCGGGTCACACAGGCCCTCTGGAGCGAGGGCAGCCGCTACACCAATGACAGGAGCAGCTGTAGTGCCTAGTGCTACCATGTCTATAGTGTCTGTTGGAGCACAGTGGGCCCCCTCCTTGGGGGGCCCATGTGCAGTGAACACCCAGCACCCATGGATAGTACACCACCGCCTCAACCCTACTGAACTCCTTTGGAATTGAAGCGGAATAAAGCAGAACTTTACCCATAACAGTTTGATAACAATTAATGGTCTTTAACCCCTTCACGCCTTCAGTATGCAAATATGCGGCCTCTTGGCGGGTGGGCCTTAACGCAGAGTGGCCCCATATTTGGGAACCAGATTGGAAATACAGCTGTGTCCAGCGTGCTCCCGACACAGTTACTGGCGACTAATGGAAAGCTCCCGATTGCTACTTGCAATCGGGAGCTTTCCAATCATGTGACAGCTGTGACAGCCAATCATGGTGGTCACATGATTATAAACCCCGCCCTGCCTCCTGGCATCTGAAACCCCTTAAAGTGCTGGGAGGCATTGGCGCAAAGGGGTTAACAAAAGAACATACATTCCACATGAATATTTATTCTACCAAAATTAGTGAGTGCTGTAAATTGCCTCCAGCACGACCCTTTTTGTTCTTGCTGGAGGCTGCCATTTTGTTGAAGCTTAGAACAGTCACTCCCCCCTCTTGTTGGTCTCAAAAACTATACGTCACTTTCTTCAATTAAAATATGTGTATTTCCAGGCTTGTTTGTATGTCTTGGCTCACATAGAGAGGAAGGCTGACAGAAGCTTTACAGTGCTGAAGTTCACAGGCTGCCAATGAGGGAAAAGGGAGAGAATATCAGGGAGATTAGATAAGACACTATCCTTGTAAATTTAATTTTGTGTCTCCCTGGCAGCAGAGTTTGTCTGGTTAACTCTCCTGCTTTTCTTTTCTCCCTCCCTAATCTGTGGTCCCTCTGCACAGTCTGTGTCATTCCTGTTGCTTTCTTAACCTTCAGCAGAAGTAAATCTTAAAGCTGCCAGCTGATTGGCCTCTAGTGACTAAGATTTTAGGCACAGTGCTGAGAATAGAGAGCAACTGAGCATGTGCAGCGCAGAGTGAGACTGTATTACTGGATTTTTAACAGTATAGGCACTTAATTTTAATGTTTTACATGGCTATACCTGCAAAAGGGGCCAGCCTGAGGTGATCTATCAGGACTTCATTTTCTGACTAAAGTTCCACTTTAAACCGAACATTTTTATTTTTACCCATCGTAAAGCATATACAGTGCCTCGAAAAAGTATTCATACCCCTTGAAGAGTGGAGCTTATTTTCTACTTTAAATGTGTGCCCATGGTTCATATCTAGGGATGGGGAGGGTAGCTCTAGCACACGGCAGGTGATTGACAGATGCAGCTGTGCATGGTTTCCTATGAGACTGTGTACAGGGTGGTTGTGTGTATTCCCTCCACTCAGGTCTCAGAATACACTTGGCTCCCTTCCCCATAAGACTGTGTACAGGGGAGGTGTGTCCATTCCCTCCACTCAGGTCTCAGAATACACTCACCTGCCCGCTCTATACTGTGCTGTGTGTGACAACTTATGTGGGGGTGGATTTGTGTAACACCTGAGACCTGATAAGAACCTCCACCTCCATTTAACTGTAACAACTCTTGAGTATGCATAACATTATTAAATAAGAGAGTCATTGTTAAAAGGAATTTAAACTGCTAGGGCTTTCTTGTTTGATACGGTTATGCACACTAAGCCCCCATTCACACCTAAGTGTTTTGTAGCTTCAAAACGCTGGAGGAGAAAAAAATCAATGATTCTCTATGGAGAAGGTTCACATCTCCACTGCAAGTCACCTGAAGCCAATGAGCAGTAGGGAACCAGCTGTGAAGCCAAAAGGCTTCACTGTCGGGTTCCTTTACCAGGAATGGCGGCGGCAGCACCGGGATGTGATCTGAAAATCGGCTGGGGTGCCGACATTGCGGGCTCCCAGGACAGGTAAGTGCTCTAATATTAGAAGTCAGCAGCTAAAGTATTTGTGGCTGCTGACTTTTTAAATTTTTTTTCACCCAGGCTGGACCTCCTCTTGAACCCCTTAACCTTTTTGCGTTCCAAAAAAAGCCTTTAAACTCAACTGCCTGGAAACGACCTTAATCACTTGCCGACCGCCAACTGCAGGTTGACGGCGACAAGATGGCTCTATTAGGCAAATCGAAGTCATATGACGGCGGCTGCCAGTCCGTGCACTGTGAGCGCGCGCGCGCCCCCGGAGGCGCGCTCACTGTGTCTGGGGGGGCCAGGGAGCGGGTGGGGCGGACTCGATCTCCACCGGCTACCCGCGATGCCCCCCCCCGCAGTGAAAGAACGGACACCCATGCATGTAAACACGGATCTCCATTCTGTGAGAGGGGGAAGGGCTGTGATCACTCCCCTTCCCCTGCCAGTCAAACACTAACACAGTTAGAACACGCCCAGGGCACACAGTTAACCCTTAGAGCGACCCCCCAGGTTAACCCCTTCACTGCCAATGGCATTTACACAGTAATCAGTGCATTTTTATAGCACTGACCAGTGTATAAATGCCAATGGTCCCAAAAATGGTCCGACATGTCCGACATGTCCGCCGCAATATCGCAGTACCGCTAAAAATCGCAGATCGCTGCCATTACTAGTAAAAAATAAAAAAAAATATAAAAACCCCAGAAATTATTTCTCATCATCCATAAACGCAGCAACTTTTGCGCAAACCAATCAATAAATGGCGATTGCGATTTTTTTTTTCACAGATATGAGGAAGAGTATAAATCGCCCAAAACCGTTGAAAAAAAAATGTTTTTTTATATTTTTTTTTTGGATTTGTATTTTAGCAAAAAGTAAGAAATTTGTTTTTTTTTTGCAAAATTGTCGCTCTTCTTTTGTTTATGGCGGCAATCAGAAATGACGCATAGGTGATCAAATACCACCAAAAGAAAGCTCTATTTCTGGGATAGAAAGGACGCAAATTTTCTTTGGGTACAACGTCGCGCAATTGTCAGTTAAAGCGACGCAGTGACGAATCTCAAAAAGTGCTCTGGTCCTAAAGTGTGAAATCCTTCCGGGGCTGAAGTGGTTAAAGACCCCGTGTACATATACTGATAAGATAACATAGAGGAAAGTTCAGGGGCTGCTGAAAAAAACACCCAAATGCCTCTAAACGTCTGTTTACCAGAAGCAGTGTAAATGAGGCCTAACCCATAACCCCTTACAAAAAAGGGTAAAAAATAAATAATACAAGCGGGTGAAAAAGCTGTAAAGCATAGCAACAAATGATGAAACTGATGATATTTTTTTCTATTGGCTAATTAAAAAACACCAAAGCTCAAAAATGCTTTAAAGACGCTATACACAAATGTTTAAAAACACGCATACAAACGCTGGGAAAAAGAAAAAAAAATGTTCAAAAACGCGATGCTCAGGTGTGAATGCAGCCTTATGAACAGGGAGACAGTTTTTGTTAGGTATTACCGCTGTCCCCTCTCATGCATTTTTTTTATACTGACTTTTTCCAGGCTGGTCATGTGACATGTAAGGTCCCGTTAAGATCTTCTTTAGGAGTGGGAAGTCATTATTGATTGAGAAAGCAGCTGATGCGATGATGTAAGTAGCATCCTCCTCGGTATCACTGTACGTGAGTGCAAGGTGCCATGCTGATGCATCTTCAGGGGGTGGGTCAGTGAGGCTCTGCACTCACCAGATAGCCTCAGTCTTCTGGGTTGAATGATGCCCAGCCGTATTCCAGCCAATCTTTTACAAATTGACTGGGCAAAATTTACAGTTCATTCAAAAGATGATCGATATAATGGAAAAGGAAGTTTCAACCATGATGGAAAGTCCAACTGAGTTTAACCACTTCAGCCCCGGAAGTATTTCCCAGTTTAGGACCAGAGCACTTTTTGCGATCCGGCACTGCGTTGCTTTAACTGACAACTGCGCGGTCGTGCGACGTTGTACCCAAACAAAATTTGCGTCCTTTTTTCCCCACAAATAGAGCTTTCTTTTGGTGGTATTTGATCACCTCTGCGTCATTTCTGATTACCGCTCTAAACAAAAAAGAGTGACAATTTTGCAAAAGAAAACTATATTTCTTACTTTTTGCTAAAATACATATCCAAAAAAAAAAAATAAAAAAACATTTTTTTCATCGGTTTTGGACGATTTATATTCTCCCTCATATTTTTGATAAAAAAAAAATTGCAATCTCCATTTATTGATTGGTTTGCGCAAAAGTTGACGCGTTTACGACTGATGAGAATTTATTTCTGGGGTTTTTATTTATTTTATTTTTTACTAGTAATGGCGGCGGTCTGCGATTTTTAGCAGTACTGTGATATTGCAGCAGACATGTCGGACCATTTTGACACTTTTTTTGGGACCATTGACATTTATACAGCAATCAATGCTATGAAAATGCATTGATTACTGTATAAATGCCATTGGCAGTGAAGGGGTTAACCTGCAGGGGGCGCTCTAAGGGTTAACTGTGTTCCCTCAGTGTGTTCTAACTGTATGGGGGCTGTCAGGGAGAAGGGAGTGATCACAGCTCCCATATACAGGAAGCCTGTGATCACAGCCCTTCCCCCTCCGTCAGAACAGAGATCCGTGTTTACATACACAGACCTCCGTTCTCTCACTGCGGGGGGGGTCATCGCCGGTAGCCGGCGGAGTTTGAGTCCTCCCTACCCGCTCCCCCGGGAAACGGTGAGCGCGCGCACTTATGATACTCGTTCTCGTGGCCCCTGTAGGTGACGGCGTTTTGCGATAACGAACCACTTTGCCGCCGTCAAGCCACGGCAGGCGGTCGGCAACTGGTTAAAGAAATTGAGTTCTTTGTTATGCCAATTGGTCATTTTACAACAGACCACTGAAACATTTAACCGCTTACTATAAAACATATCCAATAAAAAAATTAAAAAAATCAAATTTCTTCATCAGTATAGGCCAATATGTATTCTGCTACATATTTTTGGTAAAAGAAAATCCCAATAAGTGTATATTGATTGGTTTGCACAAAGGTTAAAGCGTCTACAAACTATGAGATATTTTTATAGCATTTTTATTTATTTATTTTTTACTAGTAAAAGCAGTGGGTAGGGCTAGATGTGACCAGCTGCTGATTAATAAGCTGCAGGCTTGTGAATCAGCAGTGACAATGCTAACAGATGTACCCCCTGCTACATTTCATCCCATTGTAGTATAAGCAGGCACAAACTACATGAGAGTGGAAACTCTGCTCTGAATTCAGGAACAGTGCAGCATAGTTGCCACCCCATCACAGGAAAGCTGCAGATGTTCATGTTAACCTCCTCCTATCCGCGCCATAGCCGAATGACGGCTACAGCGCGGCTCTAAAATGCGTCAAAAGACGTCCTCCCATTTGGCTCGTGCTGGGCGCCGGAGACCCGCGATCTCCTTACAGAGAGGAGGAACGGGGAACCACCGAAGTAAACACGGCGGTTCCCCGTTCTGTGAGGGGGGGCATGCCAGATCTACTGATCCCTGTCACTGGGATCAGTTAGATCTGTCATGCCCCTGTCAACCCCGCGCCCCCACAGTTAGAACACACCCAGGGAACATAGTTAACCCCTTCACTGCCCCCTGCAGGTTAACCCCTTCCCTGCCAATGACATTTATACAGTAATCAGTGGACATTTACATTTCCGATCGCTGTATAAATGTCATTGGTCCCAAAAAAGTGTCAAAAACGTCCGACATGTCCGCCCCGATATCGCAGTACCGATAAAAATCGCAGATCGCCGCCATTAGCAGTAAAAAAAAAATAATAATAAAAACGCCATTAATCAATGTCCATAGTTTGTAGGCGCTATAACTTTTGCGCAACCCAATCAATAAACGCCGATTGCGATTTTTTTTACCAAAAATATGTAGAAGAATATATATCGGCCAAAACTCATGAATAAATTTGTTTTTTTATTTTTTATTTTTGGACATTTATTATAGTAAAAAGTAAAAAATATTGTTTTTTTTTTCAAAATCGTCACTCTTTTTTAGTTTATAGCGGCAATCAGAAATGACGCAGAGGGGATCAAATACCACCAAAAGAAAGCTCTATTTCTGGGGGAAAAAAGGACGCAAATTTTGTTTGGGTACAACGTCGCACTACCGCGCAATTGTCATTCAAAGAGCGACAGCGCTGAAAACTGAAAATTGGTCCGGGCAGGAGGGGGGTTTAAGTGCCCAGTAAGGAAGTGGTTAAGTGCAGTGCCACATATATGTTTTCTTAATGGGAGGACATACAGTACTTTAAAAAGTATGCAGGGTAGAAAAAAATGTAAGTTAAGTCATAATATGAAATTTGGAAACCAACCTACTGCCTGCGCTGGAAGAGCAAGGATATGCACATCATGCAGTCAACCAGAAAACACCTAGAATTTGGGTACATATGCTGAAAGTATCTTTTTTTTAAATCCAAAATTACCTTTTTAATTTGTTTTAATAGTGGTCCTGTGCCTGCAAGGCTGCGGACATGGTGGAAGGCTCATTGGTGAGTCATGTGCCTCTAAAGTCATCGCTGTATCCTGTGTTGATCAATAGGGAAAAAAACTAAAGCCTCGTACACACGGGACGACGATCGTATACACGATCGTCTCAAATTGTACGTTGGCTGTTGTATCTAGCATAGTGACTGCACTACACGATCGTACGACCACAGAAGAACGTTCAGGTGCATGTAATTAGCATCCGGCCGTTCCTGACTTCTGAGCATGCGTGTTTTGCACAATACAACTTGTTGTACCAACTGCTCTGTACACACGATACAACGGTCGTATGACGGCATGTACGTTACCATGCTAGGTGTGAAGTCGGCCCTAAGCAGCTCCCATATTTCCCTTGGTACAAGTACAGGTGTACTGCGCTTTTTGTCATGCTCTGCTGACTTTGACCTATTTAGGTAGCTCAGGCCTTTCTTTTTTCCCCATTGTTTTACTGACAAACATATGCTATATGGCCAAACTTTATGGACAACTGACCATCAAAACTACAATATATAACCAAAAGTATGGTGACACTTAAACCCACTAAATTATTAAGGTTCAAGTATTTGCAGTAAATTAGCAACAGTTTGGGAAAGTTCCTTTTCTCTTCCAGAATGAGTGAGCCCCTGTGCACAAAGCCAGCTCCATAAAAGCATGGTTTGGATGAGTTTGGTGTGGAGGAACTTGAGCGGCCTGCACAGAACCCTGACCTCAACCCTACTGAACACCAATGGAATGCATTGGAATGCTGGTTGTGAGTAAGGTCTTTAGTTAACATCGGTACCTGACCACACAAATGCTCCTATTGCTGAATGAGCACCCTTCCAGGAAGAGGAGATGCTGTCATGGGCGTCCGCAGGTAGGGGCAAGGGGGGGCAATTGCCCCCCCCTGGAATCAGGGATCAGATCAGGGGTTCCCCACTAGGTCCTTATCCTCTTGAGCCATGTATGCAGTTCCTGACAGTCTCTTGGGCCATGTATGCAGTCTCTGACCGTTTCCTGTACCATGTCCACAGTCTCTGTCTCCTGTTCCATGTCCGCAGTCTCTGACCGTCTCCTGTACTATGTCTGCAGTCCCTGACTGTCTCCTGTACCATGTCTGCAGTTTCTGACCGTCTCCTGTATCATGTCCGCAGTCTCTGACTGTCTCCTGTATCACGTCTGCAGTCTCTGACCATCTCCTGTATCACGTCTGCAGTCTCTGACCATCTCCTGGATCATGTCTGCAGTCTCTGACCATCACCCGTACTACGTCTGCAGTCTCTGACCGTGATAATGTAATTATGACATTGTCAAAAAGGGGCAGAGCATGGATGACCTTGAAATTATGCCCCCCCCTGGAAAAAGTCCTGCGGACGCCCATGGATGCTGTTATAGCTGCAAATTGAGGGGGGCATCTCTATATTTATAGCCATGGTTTTTGGAATGGGATGTCCAACAAGCTAATACAGGGGTGATAACCAAATGTCCACAAACTTTGCCCATAAAGTGAAAACTGTGTATACAGTCCTAGTTCTCAGCATCGTTGTCACCCTTTGGTCTGTCAGCTGCCACTTGGACTACAAGACCACGCAATGACTTAGCCTCCTTTGAGCACAAAGGCTCTGTGGGAAATGTAGTGTAGGACACGTAACACTATGAAATGTTAAAGCACTGCTACTGTCCTGCCCACATGTTTTTTTCCTCTTCCTCTATGGTCCTTTGGCCTGTGTTGAAGCACTGCTAACTTCCCGCAAGAGTCCCAAAATCAGTCCTCCTCATTGTTACCTACAGTGAGTTGGTCACAGAAGGTTTCCTAACCTCCCTCTCTCCTGCAGTTGGGTTTCATAAGGACCCTTATTGGTTTAGCTCATTTCCATAATCATATGGAATATGAGGAAGTATGCAGTCATAAGCACAAGGGCACTGGTTCAGCAGGCTATCGTTCCGCTAACAGCTCCGAGGTGGTTTGCAATGTTCCTCCTGTTGGACCTGATGCCAGTGCAGGGCCAGATTAAGAGCATCATGGGCCTGGTGCTGAGGATTTTGGTGGGCCTATTTATGAAAATAAAGGGTCGCTGGTTCGAATCCCAACCACGACACTACCTGCCTGGAGTTTGCATGCTCTCCCTGAGCCTGTGTAGGTTTCCTCCAGGTACTCCGGTTTCCTCCCACACTCCAAAGACATGCTGGTAGGTTAATTGGATCCTGTCTAAATTGGCCCTAGTATGTGTATGAATGTGAGTTAGAGACCTTAGATTGTAAGCTCCTTGAGGGTAGGGACTGATGTGAATGTACAATGTATATGTAAAGCGCTGCGTAAATTGACGGCGCTATATTACCTGAAATAAATAAAATAAAAAAGAAAATACAAATGATTTTTTGTTAAAACAAAGGAAATATGCAATTTACATACCAGTCATGTGTATACTGTATACAGAGCAGGGCTGGGCAGTATTAGTGACTCATACCACTGGCCGGGCCTAGCTTAAGGAAGGGGCCTGGAGCTGCAGCTCCAATAGCCCCTATGTTAATCCAGCCATGTGCCAGTGTGGTTTTCTCTTTCTTGCTTGATGCCTTATGGTCCTTGGATTCTTCATGGCTCTGTCCAGTGTTGCTTCCTCTTTTGCATTATCCAGGGAAAAGTTTTCTGCAATTGTGTCATAAGTTATGCAAAGGATCATTACCATGACTGAGAACTCAAAAGGCAAGGGCTTTAAGCCCATTTCTACACCTTTTCCTCTAAAGTCTGTCGCATACAGTTCAGGATGACGAAGAGTCTAATCTATCCCTTTTAGATGATCTAGCGCTTGATGAGGCTCAATCTGCTGACATAGCACCTAGGCTTAAGTAAACTATCTTGGTCCTAATTTATGCAGTGCATACATGTTTAGAACTGAAGCTAGGCTCCTACAAACCTGTCAAAACCTTGCAGAGAAGTAGGGTTGTGCCACTCCAGGTGAGAACAATCCTTCCTCTACTAATTAGGTGCGGTCTGGATAGATAGCCAAGAGAACAACATATTGACCACACTCCAAAGTGTAGAGGATGATAATATTGCTTTATTCCAAGTTAAAACACATCAAGGTAACACCGATACAGACATAGACATAGCAGAGATTGACGCGTTTCACGAATCCAATTATGATTAACCACTTCAGCCCCGGAAGGATTTCCAGCTTTAGGACCGGAGCCCTTTTTGCGATTCGGCGCTGCGTTGCTTACCAATTAGTATTAACCTAAGCACTTTGCGCAGTTAGAGACGATACAGATACAGACATAGCCACAATGGAACTACACAAAATTGAACCTTATTTCGTTATAATAGTAGGAGATGTGAAACCTCACACCAGTTATACAACAAGAGAACCGATAGATAGGTCTGGCGTGGATTAATCATCTCCTTCCTAACAAGAGTGGACCTCACCGTGTTGGGATGAAGAGACGTTCCAAAACTGTCCAAACATCCTCGGATCGAAGTCAAGATTTGTACATACG
>BLSH010098903.1:621473-637502 GCA_018402905.1 Glandirana rugosa | reverse complement strand
CCCCCCCCCCCCCCCCCCCCCCCCCCCCCCCCCCCCCCCCCAAACCCTCCTGCCATCTTTGAAAGCCATCCTGTGGCTAATTAGCCACTAGGATGGCTTTTACATAAAAGCCGTCCCCCGGAGGGAAAAAAAAGATACCGGAATGAGGCATGTCGTTGCAAGCATCATCCCGGTACAACCACTTAAATCCAAATGTCGTACATGTAAGCAATTTGGCGTTAAGTGGTTAAAAATGAATTAAATCGTGTTTTTAGGTCTGTGTGTTCAGATGCAGTGAAGATCTGCTGACCATCCCTGTTGAGGACATTCCAGTGTTGAAAGATCCTTTCCATTGCAGTTTTCAGATCTTATTCTTAGATCTCATGCCTGTTGCCCTACACTACTGTAATGATGGGCTTATGGATATGGTGCATCTCATATCCAGAATGAGTCTTCCCTATGTGAGGGACTCTTTGGCTAAAGGCTGCATTCACACCTAAGAGGTCTTTGAATGTGCACAAAATGTGGGACACGCTTGCAGTGTCATTCATTGTTAATGGTACCTGAAGGCAGCAAGCAGATGCACATTTTTGCAAACGTTAAAACGTGCAACAACACACAGTTAAAAACATGTACAGCTTAACACCAAAGGAAGTACAGGAGCTTGTTTTATGTATTTGTTATGTGTAGGGCAGCCCATTGAAATGAGTAGGGTGCCCTATGCTTGTAGCACAAGAACGTGCAAAAATGCGTGTCCACGAGAGGTTAGGTGTGAACCTAGCCTTGATTTTAAACTGCTGCATAACAGTGCAAAATGCTTACTGTGTGTGCTATTTGAGGGAGAATGCCTTTTTGGTACTATCTGGACAACTTTATCAAACTGGTCACTGGGGGCAAGAGAACCCCTATGCCCTAGAAAATGAAAGCAAAGGCTCCAGTTGGAAAACTCCCTACTCTGGAACCAGAGTTCCTTTTGTTTCTACCAAGTCCCTAAGTCCAAGTCCAGAACTCACTTGCAAACCTTGGATACTGAAGTCTTCTAAACCTACAAGCAAGTGCTCCTCAAAATGGGAGAATACTCCCACTTTGCCTTTGCAACCCTCTGAATCTAAAGCATATTGGACACATATGTAGTGTCCAGGGGCTACATGCTTCAATTTTGAACTCTATTTTAACCCAGATTTTTGCTGTCTTGTCTGCAAATGTACCCATTAGCAGACCTCCATGCTGCCCTGGCACAACTTATCTCCCAAGGTGTCATTGCTCCCATTCCTTAGTAGGAAAGTGTCAGAGTTTCTGTATGGAATCTACCTGAACAGTCATTGCCTTTCTCCTTCCAGGAAACTTTTGGGCCTAAGTGGACATTAACAATGTCTACTTTACTGTACATATCTTTTGCTTTCCAGTGCATCAAAACTTCCAGTGTTTTGCTGTGGGCATGCAACACTACCAGTTCATTGCCCTTCCCTCCAGGGTGTCCACTTCACTTTGAGTTTCTATCAAGGTCCTGGCTCCTGTTTTAGCCTTGCTATGCTCACAGGGCATTCCTATTGTGGAGTACCCGGTCAACCGGTCGACAACAGCATTATGAGCCAATGTTCACTATTCAGACTTTCCAAAGGTTTGCTTGGATCTTATACTTCACTGGAACCGACCCATGCTTCAGCTCTGGAACTAACCTTACTAGGTCTGTTTCCAGATACTGCTCAGTTCAGGGTTCTCCTTTTGCAAGAGAAATTCTTGACTCTCTGTTCCCAGGTTTGATTCCTGCAGTCCAAGAGCAGTCCATTTTTGCTCCCTACTTTGCTCTATCCAGGAGGTAATTATGGTTCTGATGGCAGCCTCTTTTGAGCCAGTCCCCAATTCCACTTCAGACCATTGCAACTCAACAATCATGTACGTTTGACACCCCAGACCAGATTTCCCCTGCCAAGGTGTCTCACAAATGCAGCCTTGGGTTTTGGAGAATCCTGCCTCCCACTGGTTTGAAAGTTTTTTTAGAATGGATGCCAGTCTGACAGACTGGCAAGAATTCCTAGACCTCTTCGTGCTTCAGGAAACAAGGGTTGCAACTTGCAAGAGGAAGCTTGTCTCCCAATCAATGAGCAATTTGGTTGTCCCTTCAATACTGAACTTCTCAACTGCATGATCATCCAATCTGGATTCAGTTGGACAGTGCCACAACAGTGATATACATCAGTCATCAGAAAGGACCCAGCAGTCTTGCAACTTAAAGGGAAGCAGACCACATTCAGATTTGGGTGGAACTTCATGTTCCAGCTCTCTCCGCTGTGTACATTGCAGGAATAGGAAACAACTGGCAGATGGACATCCTACATTGACTGGAGTAAAAGAACAATCTCTTTTAGGACCTCTGTAACAGGTGGTGAAGTGGGGTGGGGAGTGCAAAATGTGGACCCCCTGGCTTCCAGGTTCAACAACAAACAAATTGAGTTTGTCCTCAGATCCTGGAATCGTCTGGCCATAGTGGTGGATGCTCTGGGAACTCAGTGAGATCAGTTGACCCTGTTCTATACCTTTGCTTATCTGAAGCTCCTCCCTTGAAGAGAAAGCTGGAGGGCATTCCAGTAATGCTTTTCAAATGGAACTGGCCCAATCATTTTTGGTACTATGATCTCATCAGATTGCTGCTGGACTTTCTTTCCATGGTCTTCCCCAGACTGTCCAAATCTCTTCTCCTGGGGACTGGTTTAATACTCTGCTTCAGGATCACTGGCTTTAACGGCATGGCTGTTGAAGCTCAGGTCCTAAGGAATAGGGATCTGTTATTCCTATGCTCCTAAAAGTTAAAGATTTCTCCTCTCAAAAAGTCTACCATAGTACTTGTAAAGTAAATGCACCGAAATTCCATCCCACAACAAACTCTATGATGGTTAGATCTCTTCTCCAATGATTTTTGTCAAAGACTGCTTGCATCTCATGCAGGGGCGTTGCTAGGGGGTGGCTATTGGGGCTACAGCCCCGAGTCTGGGGCCTATAGCCCCAAGTCTTTTACCGGGTGGGTGCAGTTCTGCAATTTGCAGGTATGTCTTGGTCCGGAATGCAGGAGGCAGGGGCAGACTGAGCCGTGGTAGCACGGGCTCTGGCTTGGCGCTCGCCTCCACCTGATGTATGGGGAGGAACTCTGGGGACCCTGATATATGGGGAGGTTCTCTGGGGACCCTGATGTATAGGGGGTTTCTCTGGGGACCCTGATGTAAGGTGGGGCTCTCTGTGGACCCTGATGTAAGGAAGAGGCTCCCTGTGGACCCTGATGTAAGGAAGGGGCTCTCTGGGGACTCTGATGTAAAGAAGGGGCTCTCTGGAGACCCTGATGTAAGGAAGGGGCTCTCTGGGGACCCTGGTGTAAGTAAGGGCCTCTCTGGGGACCCTGTTGTAAGGAAGGGACTCTCTGGGGACCCAGATGTAAGGAAGGGGCTCTCTGGGGACACTGATGTAAATGGGGGGCTCTCTGGGGACCCTGATGTAAGGGGGATCCGCACTCAGAAATGTAACAATGTTTATATATATATATATATATATATACACACACACACACAAACATGTATATTATATACATGTGTATGCCCGCTCAATCGTATGACTCTACTTTGCTGCTATGGTCTCTAGCCCCAGATCTTTTGTAGACCTAGCAACGCCCCTGATCTCATGCATACAGGGATCACTCACATAGTTATGTTTATATGTCCACCTGTGACCTGAGCCTGGTTCTGTCCGTTCTTTAGAAAATTCCTTTTAAACCTATCACAACTATCCCTCTGTCTGTCCTCACAAGTAAAGTGTTTCTCATTGTCGCCTGCTCGGCAAGAGTTTCTGAGCTGGTACCCTTCTGTAAAAAATATTATCTCGTGCTTTTCACAAGCAAGATTGTCTTAAGGCCTAGGGCCTTTTCCTAAGGTGGTGTCTTCCTTCCATCCCTCTGTCTTACTCCATACATCCAAAGGAGATTTCCCTTCATTGTTTAGATGTGGTACATGCTGTTGTGTATCTCTCTGCTGTGCCTTCATTTAAAGTGGTAGTAAACCCTCCTATCATTTTCAGCCAAGGAAGCTGCCATCTTGGCCTCTGTTTAATCTACAACTGCCATGATGCTGCACATGTGATCAGCTATGACACCAGCCATTGGATGGTTTGACAGTATGGTTTAGAGCACAACCAATGGGAGTGTTACATTTCAAGCACGTGCCGGAAACGTGACTGGTTTTCAACTTGTTAAATGCATGGGTTTACTACCGCTTTAAATTGATTGACTCCCTCTTTGTCATTCTAGAGTGCCCCCATTGGGGTCAACCTGCCTCTAGCTCCGCCATTTCTAGGTGGCTTAGACAGCACGTCATTCGGCCTATTGGCTTATGGATAAGGTTTTACCTTTTCCAGCCAAGCACATTAAACTAGTTTGGTAAGTGGGCTTGGGATTTGCCAAGCTGCCACCTCTTCTTCCATTCAAGCATTGATTTACCAGTTGGATGTTCAGGCCTCCACTGATGCAAGCTTTCTGCGTAAAGTCCTTCAGGAATCTCTTTGAGCTGTAAGTAGCTCCCAGTTTTACCATGTAGTTTGCGTGTTTGATGTGTCGTCGCCCCCCTCTTTAGCTGGACTGCTTTGGGGCATCCCAGTGTGTCAGAACTCCTTCTGCCCTATGTCCATTAATGAACGATTAACCTCTTGCCGACCGTATACCTATATGGCGGAAAGGCGGCTCTCCTGCGCCAGATCACGTACTAGCTACGTGATCTGGCACTTCCGGGTAGGGGAGGAACGCGTGCCACCAGCGACCCAGCTGTGCTGTGATTTAACACAGCAGATGGCGATCAGCAGGTGTTGGCCAATGGATAACCGCCGGACCTGCCAATTGTCGAGAATTCACACAGGACAGAGCCCTGCCTATGTAAGCAAGGCAGAGCCCTGTCCTGTGAGTGGGGAAGTAATGGGTTTACTTTCACTGCAATTCAGGGAATAAAATCCATTATGTCCCTTAGTAAAAGCACCTCACACAGTACACACAAACACTGGTTAGGCACACATTTAACCCTTTGATTGCCTAGAGGTTTAACCCCTTCCCAGCCAGCGTCATTAGTTCAGTGACAGTGCATATTTTTAGCACTGATCACTGTATTTGTGTCCCTGGTTCCCAAAAAGTGTCAGTTTCCGAATGTCCACCACAATATCGCAGTCCTGCTATAATTTGATGATTGCCATCATTACCAGTAAAAATTTGTAGACGCTATAACTTTTGGGCAGACCAATCAGTATGCGCTTATTAGTATTTTTTTTTACCAAAAGCATGTAGCAGAGTACATATTTGCTTAAATTGATAACGTAATTTGATTTTTAATTTTTTTTTATTTGATATGTTTTTTAGCAGAAAGTAAAAAAATATATATTTTTTAATATTTTTTTTTTTTACAAATTGTCGGCCTTTTTTTGTTTATAATGCAAAAAATAAAAACCGCAGAGGTGATCAAATACCACCAAATGAAAGCTCTATTTATGAGAAAAAAAGGAGATAAATTGTATTTGGGTACAACATTGGGTGCAGTGCTGTATTGCAAAAATTGGCCTGGTCATAAAAGGGGGTAAAACTTCCAGAGGTCAAATGGTTAAGGAAATAGGATTTTTGACTTACTGGAAGAGTTCTTTTAAGGGACGCAGTTCCCACCCTTCAGATCACTTCCACTATTCCTTTTACTCAAAACTGAAGAATGATTGTAGCAGAAGGGAAGAGGTATGCTGTCTGTTCCACAATTTTATTGTTGTCAGTGTCTGATTCCCCTGAAGGTGGCAGCATAACCCAGTATCTCAGAATTTCTTCTACCTGTGCCCTTTAATGAACTGCAAATAAAGGATATTACGGTATGTCAAAAATTCTGTTTTATGGCCAATTTAAAACTGAGTTACTGCAGAACCTGCATAGTTTGTAAGAATATTTCTTGCTTTAATTTTATTCTGCTTGCTGAATGATTGATGGCTGCAGTTTGGTTGTTCTAGGGAACGGCGTTTTGTTGGCCAGAGAAGATTGTAACATTGCTCTGCAGCTGGAAATGGACAGATTGCTATGGGAAATGTCTCTGAATTCTCTTGTACTAAAAAAAAAATAGAGAATATTGTACAATCATTCACAGGGCTATGGACTGTATCCACACAGTATCACCCTTGCTGCATCTTGACATGCATGATACAATCAGAAACATACACAATAGGGTTGATTTATTAAAGCCAAATATACTGTGCACTTTGCAAGTGCAGTTGCACTCATTTTACTTAGTAAATGAAACGTGGTAAAGCTTCACTTTATAATCGGATGTAAGAAAAAAAAAATTAGCCTGCATAATTGGAAATCAGCAGAGCTGTATCACATTTATTAAAGCCGAATTCCCAGAATTCACCTACTTTGTAAAAAATTGCAGGCATACCATGAGTTAAGTCTTGCTGCCTTGTAGACTTTATTATTCACATCTGACAGCTATATTGTGCTCTTCTCACTGTGGTCTCAGCTCCCTCAAGAGCAGAGTTGCTGAAACTGCTATGCTGGCCCCTCCCCTCCTTCTTTTCATTCACAGAAGCCATTGTATAATATGAACTCATTCACAAAATACAAAGGCTTCTGTGAATGGGCAGAAGAGGGGAGGGGTGGGCATAGCTGCTGCGTTCTCTCCTCTCATAGCCAGAGTGTATCCTCCAGGAGAGTGCAATAAATCTGTCACAGTAATAGAGATAAGTCGTGGAGGTGACATGCACCTAATTGGACTTAAAGTGATACTAAAGTCTCTCTTTTTTTTCTTTAAAAATAATAAACATGTTATACTTACTTCCTCTATGCAGTGGTTTTGCACAGAGCAGCCCATATCCTTCTCTTCTCGGGTGCCTCGCCAGTGCTCCTGGCCCCTCCCTCCTGCCGAGTGCCCACACAGCAGGCAGCTTGCAATGGGGGAATGCGAGCCGAGTCGCAGCTGCGTCTGTCCATTCAGACACAGAGCCATGGTTCGGCCCCGCCCCCTCTCTCTCTTGTTTGGTTAACTGACTTGATTGACAGCAGCAGGAGCCAATGGCACCGCTGCTGTGTCTCAGCCACTCAGGAGAGAGAGTCCCGGATGGCCAAGGCACTTGTACATGTCACTGGATAGAGATGGGGCTCAGGTAAGTGTTAGGGGGGTTAAGGGGGGCTGCTACACGCAGCAGGTTTTTTATCTTTATGTATTGAATAAATTAAGATAAAAGAAAACCTTCTGCCTTTACAATCACTTTAACTCATTGTGTGCCTGCACTTTTTGGAAAGTTGCTGAATTCCTGGAATTCAGCTTTAAGCTCTGGGGAAAATGAGTGCAAATGCACTGGCAAAGTACACAGTCTATTTCCATTTGGTAAACCCACCCCAATGACATTCTATTTATTTTTTTTAATTTTATTTAGTACAGGTACTTTTATAGCGCTGTCAATTTACGCAGCTCTTTACATGTACAGTATATTGTACATTCACATTAGTCCCTGTCCTCAAAGAGCTTACAATCTAAGGTCCTTAACTCATATTCATACATATGCATACTAGGACCAATTTAGACAGGAGCCAATTTACCTACCAGCATGTCTTTGGATTGGGGGAGGAAACCGGAGTACCCAGAGGAAACCCACGCAGACACAGAGGTGTATATTGGTGTGACTGTATCATACATGGGGTGTATATTTCTGTGACTCTCATACATGGCATATATGTTTGTTTGCCTGTACTGTAAAGATATTTGTGCGAATGTATCATATATGATGTATATACAATATGTGTGTGGCTATAATCTATAGGAAATATATTGTGTGACTGCAACATACAGAGGTGTATATTTGTGTGACCAGATTTTTAAAATGAAATCAGGGGCCACCCTACTCCCCATGCCATTTGAGACAAGAGTGGACTATAAGGATAGGTTAATAGTACAAAATGGTGGGTGTGGACAAATTGCAATAGGAGGGGCTTAAATGGTTATGGTTAAATTACACCGGAGCCTACTCTGCTCAGGGCAGAGGGTGCATAATGCACAGAATGCAGAGGTCAGTAGTATGAAACACACAAAATGCCGGGGTTAGGAGTGTGTAATGTGCAGAGGCCAGGAGTAAGTAATACATAGTGCAGGGGTCAGGAGTAAGTTGAGCACAGAATGCCAGGGTCAGGAGTCTGTAATGTGCTGAGGTCAGGAGTAAGTAACACAGAGTGCAGGAGTCAGAGGATGGGTAATGCAAAGGATGAAGGAGGAACGCACAGCATGCAGGGGTCAGGGATAAGTAATGCAGTGGTCAGGAGTCTGTAATGCACAGGGTGCAGGGATCAGGAGTTAGTAAAGTGAAGAATGCAGGGGTCAGGAGTAAGTAATGCACAGAATGCAGGGGGCTGGAAAAGGTAACACAAAGTGCAGAGGTCAGAAATAATTAACATACAGAGTGCAAGGGTCAGAAGTAAGTCATGCAGATAGTACAGAGGTCAGAAGTATGTAACACACAGAGTGCAAAGGTCAGAAGAAAGAAACGCAGAGAGTACAGAGATCAGGAGTAAGTAACACGCAGAGGTCCGGAGTAAGTAACACAAAAAATGCAGAGGTCAGAAAAAATTAATACACAGAGTGCAAGGGTCAGAAGTAAGTAACACACAGAATGCCGGGGCTAGGAGTGTGCAATGTGCAGAGGTCAGAAGTAAGTAATGCAGCGAGTGCAGGGGTCAGGAGCAGGTTGAACATAGAATGCCAGGGTCAGGTGTGTGTAACATGTAGAGGTCAGGAGTAAGTAACACAGGGTCAGAGTGCAAGGGTCAGAGAATGGGCAACGCAAAGGATGTACAAGTAGCGCACAGCATGCAGGGGTCAGGAGTAAGCAATGCAGTGGTCAGGAGTCTGTAATAGGGCACAGGGATCAGGAGTTAGTAATGTGAAGAATGCAGGGGTCAGGAGTAAGTAACACGCAGAATGCAGGGGTCAGGAGTAAGTAACACAAAGAGTGCAGAGGTCAGAAGTAAGTCATGCAGAGCGTACAGAGGTCAGAAGTAAGTGAGGAAGTAACACACAGAGTGCAAAGGTCAGAAGAAAGAAACGCAGAGTGTACAGAGATCAGGAGTAAGTAACACGCAGAGGTCCGGAGTAATTAACATACAGAGTGCAGAGGTCAAGACTCAGCGTTGTCATTTTAGGTTTTAGATTATTAAGCATATTTAAATTTGCCTTCTCTTTTTGTCTAATGCTTGCCATACATGTATACATTTTCGGATGAGAATATCCATTCGCACCTTCGTACGAAAAGTTTTTACACATTCGATGAATGGATGAATGTTGTTCAAAAATGTTCTTTTGCTTTTACCATTCAGTTTAAAAACGATTGTCATTTCTGAACGAAAACCACATACACTGTCCAAAATTTGTTAGATCGAGTAAAGACTTCCTTTCTGTCCCTTTGTTTTGCCATTACTGCAGTCAAAAACGAACATCGATTTTCCCCCACTAATGATTAGAAAATCAAACATTTTTTAATGCAAATCTATATGTGCATGGCCAGCATAACTCTTCATCTTATCTTGGAATGGACGCCAATTGTTGCCAGTCAGCTCCCTGACCATACGCATGATCTTACAACTTCAGTGTGTCAGGCAGTTGATAGGGCAGAAACAATCAGACTTTAGGTGACCTCTGACCCTGTGATTCAGACTACACACCGCAGAGAAAATGAACCTAAAAATTGGATACTATGAATCTTTCATAGGTGAGTCTAGATATTTATATTTATTTAACCACTACTAGTCCTGGGCAATTCTGACATTTTTTTACATACATTTTAAAAACATTTTTTTTTGCCAGAAAACTACTTAGAGCCCCCAAACATTATACATTTTCTTAAATGAGGGGCCCTGGAGACTAAAATGGTGGTTGTTGCAATTTTTCTGCGTTGCGCAATATTTGTGCAGCCGTTTACCAAATGCAGATTTTCAGGAAAAAATACACTTAAATGATTTTTAGTGCACAGAAACACAATATAATACCCATTTTTTTGAAAATATAAGGGCTCATGCACACGGACGTTTTTTGCAGCTCTCCATGTTAGTCAATGGCCCCATAAAAACATCGGCGTTTTTGAGCTGTAGGTGGCGTCGGTGTTAGTGAGCTGAAAGTAGAACCCACAGCGATCGCGTTCTGAGGCTGTAACATTTTGGCTTTTTTTGACGCCGATGCTGCAAAACGCCAACAAACGCCAACTAATATTGTACTGGCGTTTTCCGGCGTTTTTTGACGTCGACGTTTTTAGGTTGAAAAATAGCAGAGGGATGATTTTTTTTAAAAAACGTCTATTGACGCCAACGCTCATTTAGGCTCACTAACGCCAATGCATAATGCCGGAAAACGCCGATTTTTTTTTCCTTGACGTCGGGCCCGACATTTTGTTTATTTTTAAAGATACGCCCGTGTGTATGAGGCCTAAAAGTTCATATTATGCCGAGTAAATAGATACCAAACATGCCAAGATTAATAATTTTGTATGCCCGCCAAGTGGTGCAAAATACAGTACCCAAAAATCTCCATAGGCAACGCTTTAAAAGCCATTAGACGTTACCAATTTTTTTACCAATTAAACATGAGCCCTGGTACTAGAATTATTGCTCTAACTCTGACATTTGCAGCGATACCGCAGTTGTGTGGAGCAATCACTGTTTATATATGTGTGCTGGACGTATGTGCGCGTTCGCATTTGCACACGAGTGCAGGGGGGGCGGCAGAGCTTTACTTTTTTTTTTTCATTTTATTATTTATTTTAATTCATTTTATTGTTTTTTATGTCATTTCTTTAAAAAAAAATGATTCAGCTTTATTGCTATCACAAGGGATGAACAGCATCCCTTATGATTAGCATGGGCAGTGACAGGTACTCTATTAGACTTCTGATCTCTCCTCAGCCCCCCAAGGCAGCCAGTCAAAGAGACCTTGGATTGATCGGCTGCCTGTCTGGCTGATATAGGCCAGTAAAGAAACAACCAAAACCGGAAGTGAACATGTTGCTTCCAGCTTCATTCATCACAGAGTAGGGGAAGGAATGGTTGTTCCTTCTTCTCTGTCTGCAGCCGGCCAAACTGAGTGTAGCAGCCCTGGGCTGCCCTGTGGAACAGGAGAGCGCGGTAATGGCAGTGGCAGGACCCCTTCCGTGCCCTGTAAAATGCGGTGACCAGATGTCCCCGGTTTCCGGGGACAGTCCTCGGATTGAGGACACTGTCCCCGGATTTGTCCCCGGATTGCAGGGCAGGTGCTGAGGCAAAGGGGGGTCCGTCCCGGGTGCCATACACTGGGGGGGTGTCAGGCTGGCGTCGCCCGCTGTGTCAGCTTTAATTAGAATCTCTGGGTGCCCACCGTCACATAAAGTCCTGCCTCCTGGTATGGCTCCTTTGACAGACAGCACACTTGTCCAATGCCGCAACATGTGCTGTCTATCATAGGTGGGAGCCGATCCAGGAGGCAGGACTTGTGTGATGGTGCGCACCCGGCAATTCAAATTAAAGCTGACACAGCGGGTGACGCCAGCCTGTGTGAGGATCCAGCTGGCTGTCCTCTCTGATCCCTTGCACAGGTGAAGCTGCTTCCTGGGCACTGGTGAGGCTGCATTGCTGGGCACAGTTGAGGCTGTATTCCTGGGCACTGGTGCGGCAGCATTCCTGGGCACTGGTGAGGCTGCATTGCTGGGCACAGTTGAGGCTGTATTCCTGGGCACTGGTGCGGCAGCATTCCTGGGCACAGGTGAGGCTGCATTGCTGTGCACTGGTGAGGCTGCATTCCTGGGCACATGTGAGGCTGCATTCCTGGGCATAGGCGAGGCTGCATTGCTGGGCACTGGTGAGGCTGCATTCCTGGGCACAGGTGAGGCTGCATTCCTGGGCACATGTGAGGCTGCATTCCTGGGCATAGGCGAGGCTGCATTGCTGGGCACTGGTGAGGCTGCATTCCTGGGCACAGGTGAGGCTGCATTCCTGGGTACAGGTGAGGTTGCATTCCTGGGCACTGGTGAGGCTGTATAGCTGGGCACATGTGAGGCTGCATTCCTGGGCACTGGTGAGGCTGCATTCCTGGGCACTGGTGAGGCTGCATTCCTGGGCACTGGTGAGGCTGCATTCCTGGGCACAGGTGAGGCTGCATTGCTGTGCTTTGGTGAGGCTGCATTGCTGTGCACTGGTGAGGCTGCATTGCTGTGCACTGGTGAGGCTGCATTGATGGGCACTGGTGAGGCTGCATAGATGGGCTGGGCCCTTCATTCTTTATGTAGTGCACTGCTGAGCCCTGCATTCTTTATGTAGCACGCTGCTGTGCCCTGCATTCTTTATGTAGCGCACTCCTGAGCCTTGCATTCTTTATTAGCGCACTCCTGAGCCCTGCATTCTTTATTTAGCGCACTTCTGAGCCCTGCATTCTTTATTTAGTGCACTCCTGAGCCCTGCATTCTTTATTTAGCATTCTACTTAGCCCTGCATATCATTTTTTAAAAGATATCTTTATTTATGGACAAAATGTGAGAAATAACGTATATATATCATAAAATCATTCCATAAACACATAACACATACACTGCATATATAATTTGAGGAGAATATGCTTATAAAATATTTACCATTTGCCAATAAAAAAAAAATATGTCCGCGGATTTCATTTTAAAAATCTGGTCACCTTACTGTAAAAGTAATCAGGCAGCTGTAGAGCCACAGGGATCACTTTTACAGTAAATCCCATCATCAGCTGCAAATTTTTATACCAGGATCATGGCTTCAGCTGCAGCTAAAGACTTGTTCCCTGGGACATACCCGTACGTCCTAGGGACAAGAAATGCTTAAGAGAAAATGTTCAAATCCTATAGCAGGCATCACTAAATGGTGGACCGCTGTCTGAATGCGGACCTAATGACAGTCCCACCCAGACCGACTAAGTCACACCACTTAGGTGCCTGGACTCTTTCTTTCTTGTCTGGCACCCTGTAGGTACTGCTCCTGTTTCTTTTCCCCAGCCGCCAGACTGTCATCCTCGCAGATGGCAGAGGACAGGAGAGGCAGCATCGTAGGAGGTCCTAGGGCAGGAGCTGCAAGTGTGTAATTGGTTACTAGGACACTGGGCGGCCCTAGCAACCAATCACCAGCTCATTAAAAATAAAAGTTTGGCAGCCCCCGCCCTTTGTCCAGACCTGCCCTATATAAGGTAGGAATGCGAGTGTGGCTGCGAAAGGAAAGGAGGGGTGAGGAAACAGTTAAGAAGAGTAGGTGAATGGGACTAAGGACACTGCTATGAAGGGGTGTGAAGGGGGCTATGGGCAGCACGCGGCGGTGTATATTTGTGTGTGTGTGTAGCACACAGCGGTGTATATTTGTGTGTGTGTAGCACATTGCTGTGTATATGTGTGTGTGTAGCACACGGCGGTTTATATTTGTGTGTGTGTAGCACACAGTGGTGTATATTTGTGTGTGTGAGTAGCACACGGCGGTGTATATTTGTGTGTGTGTGTAGCAAAGAGTGGTGTATATTTGTGTGCATATTTGTTTGTGTGTGTAGCACACGGCGGTGTATATTTGTGTGTGTGTGTAGCACACGGCTGCGTATATTTGTGTGTGTGTGTGTGTGTAGCACGCGGCGGTGTATATTTGTGTGTGTGTAGCACACGGCAGTGTATATTTGTGTGTAACACACGGCTACGTATATTTGTGTGAAGCACACGGCTGCGTATATTTGTGTGTGTGTGTGGCACACGGCTGCGTATATTTGTGTGTGTGTGTAGCACACGGCTGTGTATATTTGTGTGTGTGTAGCACACGGCTGTGTATATTTGTGTGTGTGTAGCACACGGCGGTGTATATTTGTGTGTGTGTAGCACACGGCGGTATATATTTACGTGTTTGTAGCACACGGCGGTGTATATTTGTGTGTGTGTAGCACACGGCTGCGCATATTTGTGTGTGTGTAGCAGACAGCGATGTATATTTGTGTGTGTGTAGCAGACAGCAGTGTATATTTGTGTGTGTGTGTAGCACGCGGCGGTGTATATTTGTGTGTGTGTGTAGCAGACAGCGGTGTATATTTGTGTGTGTGTAGCAGACAGCAGTATATATTTGTGCGTGTGTAGCAGACAGCGGTGTATATTTGTGTGTGTGTAGCACACGGCGGTGTATATTTGTGTGTGTGTAGCACAGGGCTACGTATATTTGTGTGTATGTAGCACACAGCTGCATATATTTGTGTGTGTAGCACACGGTTGCGTATATTTGTGTGTGTGTAGCACACTGTGGTGTATATTTGTGTGTGTGTGTAGCACACAGCGGTGTATATTTGTGTGTTTGTAGCACATGGTGGTGTATATTTGTGTGTGTGTAGCACACGGCGGTGTATATTTGTGTGTGTGTAGCACATGGCGGTGTATATATGTGTGGCACACGGTGGTGTATATTTGTGTGTGTAGCACATGGCGGTGTATATTTGTGTGGCACACGGTGGTGTATATTTGTGTGTGTGGCACACGGTGGTGTATATTTGTGTGTGGCACGCAGCGGTGTATATAGCACACAGCGGTGTATATTTGTGTGTGTAGCACACAACGGTGTATATTTGTGTGTGTAGCACACGGCGGTGTATATTTGTGTGTGCCACACGGTGGTGTATATTTGTTTGTGGCACACGGTGGTGTATATTTGTGTGTGGCACACGGTGGTGTATATTTGTGTGTGTAGCACACGGCGGTGTATATTTGTGTGTGGCACACAGCGGTGTATATTTGTGTGTGGCACATGGTGGTGTATATTTGTGTGTGGCACACGGCGGTGTATATTTGGGTGTGGCACACGGTGGTGTATATTTGTGTGTGTAGCACACAGCGGTGTATATTTGTGTGTGTAGCACACAGCGGTGTATATGTGTGTGTAGCACACAGCGGTGTATATTTGTGTGTGTGTGTAGCACACAACGGTGTATATTTGTGTGTGTAGCACACGGCGGTGTATATTTGTTTGTGGCACACGGTGGTGTATATTTGTGTGTGGCACATGGCGGTGTATATTTGTGTGTGGCACACAGCGGTGTATATTTGTGTGTAGCACACAGCGGTGTATATTTGTGTGTGTGGCACACGGCGGTGTATATTTGTGTGTAGCACACAGCGGTGTATATTTGTGTGGCACACGGCGGTGTATATTTGTGTGTAGCACACAGCGATGTATATTTGTGTGTGTGGCACACGGTGGTGTATATTTGTGTGTAGCACACAGCGGTGTATATTTGTGTGTAGCACACAGCGGTGTATATTTGTGTGTAGCACACAGCGGTGTATATTTGTGTGTGTGGCACACGGCGGTGTATATTTGTGTGTGTGTAGCACACGGCGATGTATATTTGTGTGTGTAGCACACAGCGGTGTATATTTGTGTGTGTAGCACACAGCGGTGTATATTTGTGTGTGTGGCACACGGCGGTGTATATTTGTGTGTGTGTAGCACACGGCGATGTATATTTGTGTGTGTAGCACACAGCGGTGTATATTTGTGTGTGTAGCACACAGCGATGTATATTTGTGTGTGTAGCACACAGCGATGTATATTTGTGTGTGTAGCACACAGCGGTGTATATTTGCGGGTCTGTACTGTATAGGGAGTATATATTTGTGTGACTGTATTTAGCTTGATGTATGTGTGTATGCACCAGATTCTCTGGCAGCACACTATTTTTGAAGTTGGAATAAGACTTTTGGGGATTTATATCCTTAATTTCGTCGCTGTCAATGGATCGTTGGTAGTCGTGACTGTGTTGGTTGGTGTGTGTCTGTGTGTTACTGTGTGTGTGTGGTACGGTACATACCCGGACGACGAAGGACCACGTATGTGTGTATGTAGTTCGATTTATGTCAGTGTGTTTATATATGAGGGATATGTCATGTCTGGGCGTTTATATGTGGCGACACACGATGTGTGTGTTTATATGTAGCGACACACGATGTGTGTGTTTATATGTAGCGACACACGATGTGTGTGTTTATATGTGGCGACACACGATG
>BLSH010098903.1:576622-604387 GCA_018402905.1 Glandirana rugosa | reverse complement strand
GCCCCCTGGCCGGGACCTCGCCAGACGGGGCCACCGTGATCAGGTCACTCCCTCGTCGCCCAGGCGGGGCGGGGGATCGGGACACCGCCCTGCCCCGCCTGGCGGAGCTGCGCCTGGGAAGGGGATTCCTCCTGGAGGACCGGCCCGCTGCAGGCTGGGGAGACTGAGCCGGTCCTTCCAGAGGGTCCGCTACCGGGCTCCCGGGGTGGCGCCTCGCTCCCGGGGAGGCGGCCGGGCTGTACCGCTCCGGCGGCCGCGACCGCCGAGCGCGTGCCGGTGCTCGCCCCCCGTCGTCCGACACGTCCATCCCCATCTCCTGCAAACGATCCTGCAGCCAGCCCGCGCCCCTTTGCGCTGCGGCCGCGCGAAGCTGGCGCAACATGTCTTCTACCTCCATGAGGCCTAGTCAGAACAGCAGACAGCGCAGGTACTCACAACCTCTCGATTCTCTTCCTGCTCCCGCTCTGCCCTGGGAGCCCACGCCCTGCTTATAAATACCTGACCCGCCCCTTTTGTGTGATACCTTCCTCCCTTGTTCCTTAACCCCTTGAGCGCCCAGGGCACCCTGTCATGTGGACCCTGCGCTATTTCTTGTTCTCTTTGCTGCGGGTCCCTCTTTTTAGTTATCTTTCCTTAAAAGTCTGTTAGCATTGGTTTATTAAACAGCAGTTACAGAAAGAAAAAAAAATCCCCTGCAAGGCAATGTCATAATGTGCTAGTATGCATCTCATACGAAGCCCTCCGTGTCACTCTGTCACCGCTGAGAGGGCTTCCATCTTCACCAGGTCTTCCTTCCTGGGTTCACATCATCTGGCCATGAGTGGCCAGGGGCGCGATGGCATCACTCCCACGCATTCACGTGGGAGCCATCATTTATGGCATGGACTTTGAAGGTCCGGCATGGTATGCTTGACCTTCAGAGCGCATGCGGTGGTGACGTCACCGCTGCATACACTCTGAATATCTCCTAAACTGTGCAAGTTTAGGAGATATTCACAGTACCTACAGGTAACCCTTATTACAGGCTTACCTGTAGGTAAAAGATGATAAAGTGGGTTTACTACCATTTTAAAGCTGAATTCCGGCCTTCCCTTCAGTCTTGCACACTTGTACTAGCTCCTCTCCTGGACTGAAATGGCTTACTCTGATTTCACTGCACACTGTGAGCTTTTGACAATGTGCATCAGAAGCTGCAGCAAGTCAGATAGAGCCCAGCGTAACTCCTGGCTGAAATTGAGTATCCAGCTCAGGGGTCTCCAAACTTTTTAAACAAAGGCCAGTTAACATTCCTTCAGACTTTAGGGAGGCCGTCTATGGCCAGTGTGAGCATGTCAATATTCGCCAGCACACCAAGGATCCTTGATTTCGTCCAAACGGTTTTTATTAAGGGTGTTCACATCATAGTGTGGTGCAACGTTTCGGAGCCGCGCAGGACCCCTTTGTCAGGAATCACACGTTGCACCACACTATGATGTGATCACCCTTAACCACTTGCCGACCGCCGATCGGCATCTGACGGCGGCAAAGGTGGTTCGCCTAGTGAGCGCGCTCACTGTGTTTGGGGAGGGCCAGGGAGCGGGTGCGGCGGAGTCAATCTCCGCCGGCCACCCGCGATGCCCCCCCCCGGAGTGAAAGAACGGAGGTCCCTGTAAGTAAACACGGACCTCCGTTCTGTGAAGGGGGAAGGGCTGTGATCACAGCCTTCCTCTACACGGAGGCTGTGACCACTTCCCTTCCCCAGCTAGGGCAGTCCCCACACAGTTAGAACACGCCCAGGGAACACTGTTAACCCTTAGAGCGCCCCCTGCAGGTTAACCCCTTCACTGCCAATGGCATTTACACAGTAATCAGTGCATTTTTATAGCACTGATCGCTGTATAAATGCCAATGGTCCCAAAAAAGTGTCAAAATGGTCCGACATGTCCGCCCTAATATCGCAGTACCGCTAAAAATCGCAGATCGCCGCCATTACTAGTAAAAAAAAATAAAATAAATAAAAACCCCAAAAATTAATTCTCATCATCCGTAAACGCGACCACTTTTGCGCAAACCAATTAATAAACGCCGATTGTGATTTTTTTTTATCACAAATATGAGGAAGAATATAAATTGGCCAAAACCGATGAAAAAAAAATTTTTTTTATATTTTTTTTTGGATTTGTATTTTAGCAAAAAGTAAGAAATTTGGGTTTTTTTGCTAAATTGTCACTCTTCTTTTGTTTATAGCGGCGATCAGAAATGACGCAGAGGTGATCAAATACCACCAAAAGAAAGCTATATTTGTGGGAAAAAAAGGACGCAAATTTTGTTTGGGTACAACGTCGCACGACCGCGCAATCTTCAGTTAAAGCGACGCAGTGCCGAATCGCAAAAAGGGCTCCGTTCCTAAAGCTGGAAATCCTTCCGGTCCTTAAGTGGTTAATAAAAACCGTTTGGATGAAATCAAGGATCCTTGGTGTGCTCGCGAATATTGACATGCCATTCACAAAGCTCAGCGCGACTCGCGCATGCACTGTAGGAAACTGGCTCTGAAGCCACAAGGCTTCACTGCCAATTTCCCTTTCTTAGGATGCCAGCGCCTGCACCCAAATCCGATTGCAGAATCAGCTCAGATGAGGACATCATGGGATACCTGGACAGGTAAGTGTCCTTATATTAAAAGTCAGCAGCTACAGTATTTGTAACTGCTGACTTTTACTTTTTTGGGGAAGCCTGGAGCTCCTCTTTAAATGCAGGTGTATGGGAATAATCTGTAATAATGACCTTATTCCTCATTCTAATGGGCTTCCATCGCTCCTCTCTTCTCTCCAACGCTCAATGCAGTTTGACTAGAACACCCGTTGACATGAACCCTTGGGCCTTGCTTACAGTAGCGGTTGAGCAGAGGCTTTAACCACCTCCCCCCTAGCGGAAGGACGTGTACATTTGCTGTGTCCCCAATGCAAGCATCACAGCACAGGAGAAATTATCCCTGTTGGCGTGTTCAGTATCCCCTGCTGAACGTGACCTATTCAACTAAATGGGGGTGCCCTGCAACCTCATGCAATGCATGTGGTTTTGGTGTGCTACTGTGAGGTTCAGCTTATTAAAGCAGGCGGTGAGGAGGCACTACAATCTGTGTGCTGCCTTCCCACCCATCATATCAGGATTATGGCATAGCTTGGCATTGTAACATTGGAATGTGTTGTTGATAAGCAGACATGTGGCTCCTTTTCTATGACCAATGGAAGCCTTTAACTGTGGGGAGGAGCGAGCCCCAGTATTGAAAGGAAACCCGCATAGATTTGGAAGAAACTTTTAGACTCCATGCAGGTAGTGCCCTCGTGAGACCTGAAGCTCTGGCATGCGCCGTTAAGCGACAATGCTAAGTGACGAGCTGCCATGCTGCTCTTTTTGTTCAGAATAAAGTATATATAAAAACTCCAAACTTTTTTTTTTTACCTTTTTGGGTAGAGACAAGGTGTGACTTATTAGGGAGATTTCCCATAACTTCCTGTCAAGTTGACCTAACAGGAAGTGAGAGGATATCTCTCCAATGTGAGTGATGCGTACGAGTGTCAATGGGCCCCGAATGTATTGTGCTGGAAGGATCTGGTCAAAGGATTGTTGTGCTGGGTCTTTATTTTTGGGGCACAATAGTAGAATGTTATGGTCACAGCAGCCTGTTCGTAAGTATAGCTCCATCCATGTACCTAAACATTTATAAACAATATACAGACACAGAGCTTTGGAACACTAACACAGTTTTAGTTACACTCATCATATCATGTTCACATAAGTCTAAAAAAAACCCTAATAATGGCTATCCTTTCAGTGTATTAATCCATATTTTTTTTTCTTTAGATGCTCGAGGACCCCCCATGCATCGAATGCCCTATGTCACCTCTCCGTATGACCGCCCAGCTTGGAATCCACGATACTGTGTCATCTCTGGAAACCAGCTTCTTATGCTTGACGAGGAGGAGGTGAGATGCGTTCTTTAATAGAAATGTGTTCCTTTTCACTGTGTCCAGACCAAAATGGGTTCCTGGGGCTGGGATCTCAGTGTTGCTGGGGTTTGGTGCAAGACCCATTGGGGTTGATTTGCAAAATCTGGTGCAGCTGTGTATAGTAGCCAATCAGCTTCTATCTTCAGCTTGTTCAGTTAAGCTTTGACAAAAAACCTGGAAGCTGATTGGTTTCTATGTAGAGCTGCACCAGATTTTTCACTCTCCAGTTTTAGTAAATCAGTTCCATTGTCTTTTGTTGTGAAGGCCCCTGGTGCAGGCCAACATGTGTATAATGTAGAATGGCACCTAATGCGATGCTATAGTTTAGGGCAGGGGTCTCCAAACTTTTCAAACAAAGGGCCAGTTTACTGTTCTTCAGACTTTAGGGGGGCTGGATTGTGGCCAGCGGGGATAGAAAATGTCCCGGGCCCAGCCTCAGTGAGAACAAACATGGCCTCAGGGTTATGTGATCGGTAGGAGGAGGGATAGTCCCCAATCACTGGTATCAGTGGGAAGAATAGTACCCCATTGTTGGTGTTCATAGGAGGAATAAGGCCCTATCATTAGTCAATGACTGCAAAGGGACACCGTTTGGAGACCACTGGTTTAAGGGTTTTAGTTAGGTTAGTGTAAAACATAAAATTAATGTATAACTAAAGGCAATTTTTTTTTGGACAGAGTTGAGATAAGTTAGAACACCTGTCAGGTTTTTATTGGGTATCCCCATTAGGGAGATTCATCTATATGTTTACCATTATCATTGAAAATCAAAGTAAAAGAAAATGCCATAGTCCAAAGAAAAGTTATAGAGGTGAAATCTTCCAAAGGGGACACTAGGTCTGGTGACCAGGGTGTCCCCAAGAGATTCCCTAACTGTGGAGGGATTTCCTCTCCCTTCTTGTTTTGGCAATGGGACAGGAAGTGAAGGTAAATCTCCCCAATGGGACACAGATGGCAAAAAAACACCCCAACAAACTGACAGGGGCTATATAACCACTCCTTACTCTATCCAAAACTAAAAAAAAAGTTTTGCCCGTACTTCTACTTTAAGATGGGAGTGAAGAACCAGTCCACCAAAAAGTAATACATTGGTTATAGGCAAAGCCTGGTGGGCTCCTACTTGCCCTTAGCACTGAGATTGTTCTGCGTAATTAGTGATTCCTGTCCACTTGGGAGTTTTGGGTTTTCTTCACTAACATTTGTGTGTTCCAGTGTCTCCTGTTTGGTTGGTTGGATAGTTGGAACCCCTCATAATGGTCACAGCAGATGTGCAGTCCCAGGAACTCACCACAGAGATCTCACCAATAGAGTCTACAAGATATACAATGAATTGTCCTTCACCAACAGTTTTTATTAAAAAAATAAAAACTATAGTACAAGTATATATGGACAGTAGCTCAGATACACAAGCAAATGAAACAATTGTACAAATAGACAACAAAGCTACAAGGAAATAACAGAGCTAAAAATCCTGTTAATCAGATAAAATGTTGTAAATGCATACAGCGAACATCCTATTCACAAATCAATACAGAGCAGTGAGCCTAAAAGAGAAGTTCGGGATTAAAAAAATAAACATACATACTTACCTAGGTGGATGCAGCATCCGTCCCGTAGCTTCCTCTACCCCGAAAACTGAGTGATCGCAAGACCACTGATCGCTCAGTTCTCAGTCTTCAGTGGGCAGAGAGCCGTGACTGTCAGTCAACGGCTCTCTGCTCTGCCCCTCCAGCGCTAACTTGAGCGCAGGGCTGTGGGGGGCAGGAGTAGCTGGTTCAGGCTCTCAGCGGCTTGCTGAGAAGCTGTGCCAGCTGCCAGGCAGCTGGGTGGATCCCAACATTAATGTTGGGATCTCTCCAGAGTCTGGACCAGCTGCTGAATGCCATCAGTGGACAGTGGGCTAAAGTCCACTGTTGGTTGAATATAAATCACATGAGTGCAGAACGAAGTGTAGCCCTGTGATCCCCAGGAGAAGTAGGGCCAAAAGAGCTTTGTTCCTACTTCTCCTTTAAAATAATGACCCTACAAAAAGTGCCTGTGGGTATGCCCAAGGGTCCCATGCTTTTTGGTAAGGAGTAATGATTACGGTTATAAATCAATTCAATAAGCTGAGTCAACCCTAGTGATTGCTTGCAAAAAAACAAAGAAGCACCACACTCCCTTCCAGCCAGTTGGTGTAGACTTGAAAACAGCCTCAGCCCATGAGTCTCTGCCAAAGCCACCCCCACTGACAGTTTACTCCGCCCACTGGAGCTAATCATGATTAAGCTCAGGTGGATGGAGTGAAACATGTCAAGAGGCATGGCTTTGGCGGAGACTCATGGGCCGGGGCCGCTTCAAGCCTACACTAGGTTGGCTGGACGGTAGTGCAGCGCTTCTTTGATTCTATACTGTACTTCCATTGCTTTGGATGAGCACCTTTGGCATCCTTTTCTCCCTGGTGACTGCAGGGGTTTGGCTTCCCAAGCTTGAGTGGCGTTTATAATCTAGCAGCAACGTCTTAGTAATTGATTGTTTGAAGGAAATATTTTCTAACTACCAGCTCCACGCAATAGTCATTTCCGCAGCCCTAGGATAGGGCAGCAGCTGGTTCAGGCTCTCAGCAGCTCAACGAGAGGCTGAGCCAGGTGCTGGTCCAGGGTTGTAGGCAGATCCTAAACATATTGTCACGATTATTCCCCAGCCTGGACCCACTCTGGGACTTCAGCCGACAGCGGCTGACCCACTGTCAACTGAAAACGGGTCACAGGAGTGCAGAACGAACTATCTTTGGCTGTACTTCTCCTTTAAGGAAACCTGTAGAGAGAGAAATATATGAGAGCAGCAGTAGCAGCATCCATTTTTTTCTTAATAAATGCACTCTAAACACATTTTATAGCAGATTTTACCTGCTTCTGTTCTGTAGAAAACGGGAGAAGACATTAAAGAACAGGTGAAAGGAGTACAAAGTGGGAGGTTTTCCCCTATTGAAGTCACAATATTAGGGTTAGAATAAGAAATAATGTACTGGGTGCATTACTTCTAAAGTTGGAAACTCAAGGACATCAGTGTTGCCACAGTTATCACTACTTTTTTTGTGACGCTCTGTATTCTGGGCATTCTGAAAAATTGTGTCTGCAAACTGTATAGTGCCATTGCCATGGTTGCACGGAAGGGAAATGTGATCATTTTGACACCTTTTGGAAATCATAACCGGTTGAAGATTGAAATGACAAGGTAACTTATAATAATGGCTTTTGTAGCAATTATATATTTCCATTTTTTTTTTGCAGAACTATGTGAGCTGATGTAAGTCTTACGCAGAGAGTTAAATTAAATATTGATTACTTGTAAATAGTTTTCTTTAAAAGTGGTTATTGACCTCACTTATCTTCTCTGGCTGTCCTCCTATACATAATAAAAAGCCATTATAAGCTGTCACAGCAAACAAAGCTGAATGTGTACAGTATAGTTAGGGGGCCGAGAGATGAATCCAAGAGGAGCGAGAGCTCATTAAAGTGTATTTCTAGTTTTGGATGAAATGGAGAAGGGTTAGACAAGGGATGTGGAACCTAAGACATGCATTCCAGGGTGGAATGTCATTTTCAGTGGCTCCCAGAAGATCCTAACTTGGCATGGACTGGCCTGCTGAAGGACTGAAAGATCCTCTGAGGGGCTCCTGCCCCCTAGAAATACAGTACCACTTCCATAGGCTGTAATTGACAGCTCACTAGGCTGTCAACTACAAAGCTTTGCGTGTCCTTCGACACCCATGGCTCACCCACCTCAATGTTTGAGAGACGCCTGCCCTATGTCACTGACATTCAGCCCCTTTTCTCAGTACCAGCGTAGTTATGCCTGTGTCGTTGCGTAAAAAAACCTACCTGTTTACCCTCTTCCTCCTCTTAGTGGAACCATTAGCTGCAGCAAGTATGGATGTAAAACTGCTGTGATTGTGATGGTGCAGACATTGGAGGTGATCTGATGTCTGAAGGTGCAGAAATTGAGGCTGATCTGAGGTCTGAAGGTGCCGATATTGAAGTTGGTCTGAAGTCTGAAGGTGCAGGAATTGGGGCTGATATGATATCTAAGGGTGCAAAAATTGGGGCTGATCTGAAGTATGAAGGTGCAGGAATTGTGACTAATCTGAGGTGTGAAAGTGCTTTCATTGAAGCTGATCTGAGATGCAGGGACTGGGGGTTGATCTGAGGTGTGACATTTCGTACATGAACTGAGCCTGATCTGTGTTCTGAAGGTGAAAAAATTGCGGCCAATCCAAGATCTTAAGGCACTGGAACTGTAGCTGATATGAGATATAAAAGTGCAGTAAATGAAGTTGATCTGAAGTCTGAAGGAGAAGGAATCAGGCTGACTTGAGGTCTGATGGTGCAGTAATTAAAGCTAATCTGAGGTCTGAAAGGGCAGAAGTTGAAGTTGCTATGAAGTCTGAAGGTATGGGATTTGGGACTGATATTAGGTCTGAAGGTACAGCAATTGACCCAGATCTGAGAAGTGAAACTACAGGAACTGGGGCTGATTTAGGGTATGAAAGTGCAGAAATGAAGGCTGATCTGAGGTCTGAATGTGCAGGAGTTGATGCTGATCTGAGGTCTGAAGGTCCAGCAATAGAAGTTGATATGAAGTTTGAAGGTATGGCAATTGGGGCAAGTGTGAAATTAAAGGAATTGGGGCTGATTTAAGGTATGAAAGTGCAGAAATTAAGGTGAATCTGAGGTGTGAAGGTGCAGTAACTGGGGCTGATCTGAGGTCTGAAGGTGCAGTAACTGGGGCTGATCTGAGGTCTGAAGGTGCAGTAACTGGGGCTGATCTGAGGTCTGAAGGTGCAGTAACTGGGGCTGATCTGAGGTCTGAAGGTGCGGTAACTGGGGCTGATCTGAGGTCTGAAGGTGCAGTAACTGGGGCTGATCTGAGGTCTGAAGGTGCAGTAACTGGGCTGATCTGAGGTCTGAAGGTGCAGTAACTGGGGCTGATCTGAGGTCTGAAGGTGCAGTAACTGGGCTGATCTGAGGTCTGAAGGTGCAGTAACTGGGCTGATCTGAGGTCTGAAGGTGCAGTAACTGGGGCTGATCTGAGGTCTGAAGGTGTAGTAACTGGGTCTGATCTGAGGTCTATGGCACGGAAAATGTGGAAAAGGTTGACCACTACACTATAAAATCTGTTATTTTAGTTGAAAACGTAATGTCAAAATTATTAGTACATACAAAGATATAGACAGTACTTATAGGCAAATCTGGACTTTTCCTATAATGGTTAAGTTGGGGACCCACACACCTCCCTCCCACCTCTCAACTTTTTAAGCTTTCTCCACATCTATTTGCATGTTAAATGTGCTTTTGGGTGTTGATGCTCATTGCATTAAATCAGTCATTTACTATAAATGGTTCCTTAAAATGCATATAAAGACTAAACATTTATTTTCATTATTAAATGGAGTGGCAAAGGGTTTAAAAATTTGATTTGATTGCTGTATGTGTTATTGCTTAGGAGATTCACCCTCTCTGTTTGTCTCGGTGACCATTGTCACCGAACAGAAAGTGTTGGGGCGCTCACAATTTTATAGTTTTTACTTGAAGTACAATTGAAATGAAATCTTCCAATGGGGATACCTGTTCAGGTGACAGCTGACACGTCTTTTCTGTTGTGTCTTCACAACAGAATGCAAGAGGTAATCTTATCTAGAGGACACAAACCCCAGAGACAATGTCTTCCCTACTCTCTCCAAAGCTAATGATAAATAAATAAAAATACATTTTACATCTCGAGATCAAAGATCACCATAGTGAAGCACACTTAAAAAATATATATATTACCATGCAAGGCCCCATTAAAATGTAAGTAAGGTTTAAAGAGTTTAGGGGTCAGTAGTAAGCCAGAGTTCAGAAGTCAGTAGTATGTAACGGAGAGTTCAGAGCTCAGTAGTACGTAACATAGGTGTGTTGCCAAAATTGTAAACATGGGATACCTTTAGGCATGCCAAGAGGTGTAACAATGTGATGAGCAAACAGTGGGTGTGGCCATATTGTGTTAGCAGTGGGAGGGATTTAAATGGTCATTTTTGTATACTGCATAACCCTTGTACCCATAAAATATGTTTTGGTTACTGTGCCACAAGCAAGAGTGTCACAGACATGTATAAACCTCAGCACAATATTTTTTTAAAATTAAATGCCTCCATTACAAATGATTTTGTGTACACTAAAAATAGACAGAGAGCAGACAATTTGCCTGAGCCTGCCTTAAGGAAGAACTTCATTAAAATAGTCAAGGATTGCTTAGCAACCAACAACTGTTAAGGCAGAAATATGCTATGTACAATATAGTATACAGTGCAGGAGTCTGTAAGGCGCAAAGCACATCAGAGATGTGTAAAGCACAGGGTGCAAGGGTCAAGAGTACATAAAGCACAAAATGCTATGGTCAGTGCTGGGTTTAAGAGTACATAAGGCTCGGTTCACACCTAGGCGACTTGCGATCCAACTTGTGTCACCCCAAGTCACCTCAAGTCACTTGACATCTGAAATCCCATTGAAATGAATGGGAGCCGTCTTAATGTACACTACTGAAGTCGCTCTGACTTCAAGGCGACTTCAGAAAAGGTTCCTGTACTACTTCAAGGCAACTTCTATCCGACTTGCGCCCATAGAATTCAATGGAAGTCGCCTCCAAGTCGGATCCCCCATCTATATTGAAGCGACTTTGAAGTGACTTTACAGGATTGGCCAAAGGCAAAGTCGCCTAGCATGGAGGTCGCTTCAGGTCGCGTTGTAAGTCGCCCAAAGTCACGCTGAAGTCGCCTTGAAGTAGCGTTCAAGTCACCTAGCAAAGTAGCCTCTGAAGTCAGATCGCCTATGTGGGAACCGAGCCTTATGCAAAGTGCAGGGGTAAGGGATGTGTAAGGACAAAGTGCAGAGGTCAGGAGAGTGCACAATTTCACTGCAGACAATGTGCTTCCCCACTTTTGTCCTCCCCTGTCCAATCCCCCCCCCCCAGCACAAATCCTCTCACCCCAAACACAAATCTTTGTTTCCTCATTGTGTTCCCCAGTACAAGTCCTCCCTCCCTGAACTTACAGACCTGGCAGAATGCTGGGGGATGTCCTGCCTTCCAGACTCCCCCTAGTCATGCGACTCGTCAGAGCCGAGAAAGAAACTAGGAGCAGCTTCCCTAGGCTCTGGGGTCTAATGTGTGACAGGCAGCCGAGGGGGAGAGACTCTGGCTGCTGTGGTGGCGGGCAGTCAAAGCATCAAGGACTTAGGTACCCTGCAGGAGATGCAGGACACTTACCCTGGGTGCCCAAAACTAGCAACACGCCCAATGCACAGCGAGTGTAGAGGTCGGTAGTAAGTAATCCAAAATGCAGGGGTCAGGGTTAAGTAATATAGAGTTCAGAGGTCGGTATCAACTAACACACAGTGCAGAGGTCAGGAGTAACTAACAAAAAAACCCCTCCCCCCTAGCATGAATGCCCCCATTCTAGTACAGACATCTACCCTCTTAAGATAAAATCGTCCTTAGCACAAATTCCCTCCTCCCTCCCAGCAAACCTGCATTTGTTATGCATATATTTCAGTGACCATTACATTACAGTACACATGTGTAAAGTGTGAGGATCTGCCTACTGTAATCAAATGATCAGTGTCCGTGAATATGATATTGCACTCTCATAATAGCCTTCTTAACGTCTACTGACCTTGGCCAGCATCTCGCCAAAAATGGGACACACACTGCTGTAAACCTAACAGTCTTCTCCCCTCTGTGTTAGAGAGTTGCTTGGATAAAAAAAACATGCTTGTTGCATCCTTGGTGTGTATAGGGATGGATGGTACTGCTTTTAAACTGTGTCAGCACTGTTGGCAAAGACCAGATGTTGGTAGTAATCCCATACAAGTCTATACGAAGGCAAAACCTGCTTGAAGCAAGACAAATGCAAGTGAGTACAATGTCAACTGCAGGTCAAATGCACCTACCAATGAGTTCAGAAGTGTCTCAAACTAAAGTCAAACCAAGGCCATCGTCACAAGTTCAAAGCATGTCAACACCTACCCTAACAGACCAACCTGCCCAGCAAAATTGGCAGCAAGGGAGTTGAGACAAACCATTGACCAGAAATGCTTACAATGGTGCTTATCCTAAAAGAAAAAAAAAAAAAACTATAACTTGTTAAAGCGATATTTAAGTGGAAATAAATGCAGCGATACTTACCTTTCCTCCAATGGTCCCAGTCCTTGCCAGTGCTGGCAAATTTTTCCGTGTGCCGATCTTTGGCCATCTTTATTGGCTGGTGTGAGATGACGCCACTCCTGCCCATGTGTAGAAGTCATTCTTGGCACACAGGGATCAGGTTGGTGCAGTAAGCGGATCTGCGCATGCACAGCTCAGTTTACGTGCCAGAAACTGCTGATAGCTAGCAGGTAGGTAGGTGTATTTTATTGCAGAAGAGGCATTGCATGTGTCTTCTTCATGCTCGCAGTGAGTAACAGTGGGTTCCAGCCGTTCAGTCTGCTTCCCAACGTAAGCAACAGGAAGGGGCCTGGACATTATAGGCACTCAGAAGGGATGAGTGTAGTAATGAAACCAGGCCCTGGATGCTCGAACGGGTACGGCACCTGGTTTTAGATGCGGTTGAAGGCTTGGATCTATCATACATGGTGCCAGATTTTCATCCTTTAGGCCAATTAAGATACCTTGGATACGCACTGCAAGGATTTCTAGCAATCGTTACTTCAGACCCTTGCATCTTTTTGTTCTGTAGAGCCAAGTGGATTTATTTATTTATTTCAGGTACTTATATAGGGACGTAAATTTGTGCAGCACTTTCCATATACATTGTACATTCACATTAGTCCCTACCTTCAAGGAGCTTACAATCTAAGGTCCCTAACTCACATTCATACATACACATAGTAGGGACCCTTTAGACAGGATTAACCTACCAGCATGTCTTTGGAGTGTGGGAGGAAACCCACGCAGGCACGGGGAGAACATGCAAACTCCAGGAAGGTTGTGTCGTGGTCGGGAATCAAACCAGCGACCATTTTGCTGCTAGGCGAGAGTGCTATCCACTACACCACTGTGCCGCCTGTGGATTTGCCTACTACAGTCACGTGATCAGTCACATTGCTGTAATAGGAAACCATTGCACTTCTCCAACATCCCTCTAAATGTGAAGCCTTGGAAAGTGTCTCACCGAAGTTTGAGCACTCTTTGCACAGCTTTGAGGCCAATGTAGATACTTTTCAGCACCAGGCATGTGGGTGGGTGCAGTGTGGTGTGGCTGTAATAACATACATACATACAAGTACAATTAATAGGACTTTTAGTAAAGGCAAAACAGTTCACAACAAACCCCGCTGGAGAAGACCCAAACGGGAGCACTCACAAATGGCAACAGCATGTAGCAGAGCAGGTATCAGCCCAACTGACAGTGTCTGTCTGGAGAGGCAGAATATGGCTTGACTGTCTCGTACCCAAATGGGAAGATGTCCAAGGAGAGTGCGAGCCCAAAGCTATCCCTTACCATCTGGAACCTTTCCCTGCCACTAATACTGTCCCTACATTACCCACACGCGAATGTGTTACAAAACCTGGGGGCAGGGACTTAAAAAGACTCTGCTGACCCAATGATGGTTGCCAAGGGTCACCTGGATGCAGCACAGCCAACCTGAACGATGCCTCCAGGATCCAGGAAACCGCAGAGAAGCCAAGTTTCCCTTGGCTTCCACTCCAGCTGTGATGCTGCTCTGGTCGGGCGCCACCTTCAGGGGATTCAGCCAACTGCACCTGCCTACAGGCAGATGTGCTGGATAGATCTCCAAAGAGTCACACTTTCCACTTACCTCTCTTTGCTTGGTTATGTAATCTGATGATAAATTATTTATGGCAGGTATTGCTTCCTGCAGTCTCCAGTCCTCCCTGGGCCACTCCCCTGCCCACAATTAAGCTTCCAGTCAGGTCTGACTAAATTTGCCTACTCTGAGCAAAAATCTCACTCTAAACACCTACCTAGCATGGATGGCACTACACATTATTAATAAAACAATCACATGATTTGTAGCGTACACAATTCTTAGTGCACTGTGTATACTGTAAAGTCCCAAATCACCACTCTCTGCTATAATGGCTGATGGTTACGTTTGGTATATACCTGTTTACCAAATCTACTGTAAAAATTGGCAAACTGTACTTTCACTTGAATTCACTTGAAAAGCAGGCATTTTCTGACACCTTTGGGTGTTAAAATCAGGGTTTTTTTTTTACTAGAAAATTACTTAAAAAACCCAAAAATGACAGGCCCTAGAGCAGGCATCCTCAAACTACAGCCCTCCAGGTGTTGCGGAACTACACATCCCACGAGGCATTGTAAAACTTTCACATTCACAGACATGACTAGGCATGATGGGAATTGTAGTTCCTGAACAACTGGAGGGCCATAGTTTGAGGACCCCTGCCCTAGAGAATAAATTGGTGGGTTTTGCAATTTTTTATGTCACACTGCATTTGCACAGCAGTTTTTCAAACGCAATTTTAGGGAAAAATACAGTTTTTTCAATTTAATTGCAAAAAAACACAATACATAACCCAATGTTTTTGTAAAATATAAACATGATGTTATGGCAAGTAAATAGATACCAAACATATCACACTTTAAAATTGCTTACATCCACGCAACGGCGAAAAACGGCGTAAATTTTCCTATCCATGGGCAACACTTTAAAAGCCCTTTACAGGTTTAATGCTAGAATTACTGTCAATGATCTGACGTTTGCGACGATACCTCACATGTGTGGGGCGATCGTGCGTGTGGCACTGATGTGTATGTTCGCATTTGCACGGTAGCATGGGGGGACAGGAGCAGTTTACTTTTTTTTTTTTTTAATTATCAATTTATTTATTTATTTTTCACACTGTTCCTTTTTTTGATCACTTTTATTGCTCTCACCAGGAATGTAAACATCTTTGTGATAGCAATAGGCATGTGACAAGTACTCTTTATGGAGGCATATGGGGTCTATAAGAAAGCATTCAAAACACCAAGATCAGTGTTTTTGAATACTCTTGATTTTCAAAAAATGGCGCAGTTCCCAGACTGCAAGCAATTGTGCTGCAAGTTTGAAAATGACTTGCTAAGCTATTGCTAGACTTGCAAGGCCTCACAAGTTTGTTGCGCAATTACAGCATTGCATTGCATGACTCCAGATCAACTTTCTTTGCAAACATTCTGCAAGTCTGCTGCAAGTTCTGGCTGAGTTATGTTGCTTGCAAGAGCTCTTGCTGTAGACCAGTGTTTCTCAACCTTTTTTCAGCTAAGGCACCCTCTACAATTATGCACCCTGGTTGAAAAGGCTGCTGTAGACTCACCACTGCAACTGTGCTCTTGCTAGGGACTTGCCATGCAAATTTGCTACAAATTGGAAAAGTGTCAACTAGAACTTGTGCTTCAAGTGTTTTGCAAGTCTACAACTTGCCAGTGAAAATGTGCATCAAGTTAAGACTTACACTTAACACTGCCACAAATTTGTGGCAAGCTATTCTTGCTATCTGGGTTGACATCCAGGTAAACTGAAAGTGGTGTCATCTCATCTAATGAATTATGTATGTGGAAGCGCTGCTATATGGTTACTGAATAAAAAAACTACTAGTCCTGTGCATAAAATTCATAAAGTGTCTAAAAGCATAATATAAGAAGAAATACATAATATGAAAAGAATATACAACCTTAAGTAAAGTATTCAATTTTATCTATAAAAAAAATCCATTCGGCTTACTCCTCCAGACGAAGCCACGTTGGATGGTGGCGTAACATGTAGAGATGAAGTGACTTATAAACGTGTATCAGTAATATAAATTTTCCAGTTTGACTGACAAATAGATAACAAAAAGTCCACAATTATGAAATTATTGCGTATAATTATCCCTCTAGTGTGATTTATAAATATAAAGTGCTAATGGCAAAAACCAAGAATAAAAGTGCATGTGCCGTTGTGCAAAGTAGCAAGGAAAAAGTCCACTGCAACAGACAGTAGGTAACCGTAAATCTTCTTGTGCAACAAAATTCTACAATAACTTGTGTTAGACATACAACCTGCTCCCTCCACCAGATGGTGTGAAGGCTCACCTCAAAGAGCGACCCCACCGGGTCCAGCCGCGCATATATATCAATATTTCCTCCACAATAAGGGATACTTCTCCTTTAAGGCTGGCTATTTGAGTCAATCTCCAACGACTCTCCGATGTAACAGAAAAGGCTCCAATAGTGTAGTATGTCTAATAATGACCGAATAAAAACCATATTACCCCACTTCAAATCTACTCACATTTTATTTAAAAAAAATTCCAGCATAAAAACATATAAGAGTTGCGACTTCTCACGTGTACATCATTGATACAATCGCCAGGCTTCACCTCTACATGTTACGCCACCATCCAACGTGGCTTCGTCTGGAGGTGTAAGCCGAGCGGATGTTTTTTTATTCAGTTACCATGTAGCAGTGCTTCCACATACATAATTCATTAGCGTTTTACACATTAGTGGCAACAGCAGCTATTTTTCATCTATTATTTACTGTTTTTTACAAATTTCTGTGTCCTTACCTGCCCTCACCCTTAATTTTCAGTGCACAGCCACCCTATCCATTTCCTTTGGGTGTCATCTCATTGCTTCCAGGTTAACATAGTAGAGACCCAATCAAAGCCGACCCTGGCTTTGTATGAGTCTCTGACTCGCCAACAGATGTGTTGGCTAGTAGCTCGGGTCTCCCGGTGGGACAGGAGAACCCAAGAGAGCTGCGGAAGGCGGTGGGGGGAATGTTCCCTCCTGTTGCTTCTAATAAAAATCAAGCAGTTAGTTATTTAGCCGCTCCAATTGTTATCACAAGAGAGCTGAACGTCTGCTCTAAAAAAATGGTACCGGGGTGATGTCGGCAGCTGAAGGTATCACCCAGGTACAGCCAGTTGAAGTCAAATGATGTAGCAGGTGTATGGTTTGGTGGCAAGTGGATATATTACATTTTTATTTTTTGGATTTAGACACGCTATAATTCCTAGTGTGCCCTCCTCCAGTTTTGTGAGATTTCTGATTATTATAATAATAATTACACCTGACTTGTATATCACCAACAGCTTGTGCAGCACTTTGCAAAATAAAGGAGACAGTACAGTTACAATACAATTTAAGACAAGGGGGTCAGGAGGGCCCTGCCGAAGAGAGCTTACAATCTAAAAGGGAAGGGAGAGTGAAACAAGCAGTAATAAAGGAGTGGGGTTGATTTGTTCAAGAATTAAAATTCCATTTGTTAGGTGTAGCTGGGTAGGCTTTCCTGGAGTTATGAGTTTTCATGGATGGTCAAAAGGCAGACAGAGTTGGTAATAGCCAGACAGGCTAAGGTAGGGAGTTCCAGAAGATGGAAGAGCTCTGGAGAATTCCTGGGTGTGAGCACGGGAGGATGTGATGAGGAGGCTAGAGAGCAGGAGGTCTTATGAAGAGCGAAGAGGACCATTTGGGTGACATTTTAAGACAAGTTTGGTGATCTACCGGATGGGGGGGGGGGGGAATTGTGATCCCCTTCATCTCCCGTCACCAACATCTTCTCAGAGTCTGGAGTAATTGGGTGGCCAAGTTTTCCAGGGAGTTTTGATATGCCTGGAATAAGCCTGTATTAAGCCAACATACAATCCCAGCCTATTGCCAGCCTATCCAAGTTGCGTCATGTGTGCCGCAGTCAATGTACAAAAAATTTCTGGCAATTATGGAAAAAGGTTTTATGGCAGAAGACCCATACAAAGTCTTATCCACCATAAAACCTGTTAATGTGTTTTTTTTTATGGTGTAAATTAAGTTCCGCTATAACCCTCCTCTCTTTCACTTAAATAATCCTTTCTGCTAATTCCGTTCTTTGTTTTCCTCCATTGTTTGCCAAGCTCCCTCCTGTTCCTTCCACATAATTTCCTGCCCGTGCCTTCATCTTAGGCCCATTCATCAGCTGCATCTACACTGACAATTTCTCCTTTCCTAAAAGGCAGTCTCTTTTGTGAAATTTGCTCCAGCCTGGGAAATGCAGAGATGTCTTTAGATTAGATGAAAAATATTCTTCTGACTAAAGATGTCTGTATACTTGAGGTGCTAATAAGGAGAATAAATAATGTATAATGTTCCTGATTCATCAGGCTGCGACATGGGATGCTGAAAGTGGATTATCAAGTGATATTATCACATGTGATTACATGGCTTGATTTACCAAAGAGAGAATGTAAAGAGTCAGCCTTTGTTAATGTGGAACTAAACTGTATCCAAGCACACAAACTGAAACCGCTATTTAAAATATTTTTTTTTTTCATTTTTATTTTTCATTTTATTTTTTCATATTTCATTTTTCAAAACAAACTCACATTAATAATTCACTTTAGCACCCCCCTAGCATTTCTAGCTGCAGCCATCTTTATTTATTTTATTTTAATTTATTTAATTGTTAAGGAATTCGGCAGTACAATACAGTCAATACTCAGGACTTAATTAGTGGTATCATTAGGATACTCATGGATGGTGGTTTGTTTTTATGATTGCCATATATTATTTGCACAAATTCCACAACCTTATTGCACTTTATTGCAGATATTGGTATATGTTTATTTAGTTTGCACATGGCACTTTGTATAGAATGCAATTTTAATTAAAGCTGTCATAGGTTGGTATTAGAATCCTCACATTAGCAGGAGACTATACCCTGAGCCAGCGCTGTTCCTTTAATCATATTCAATCCACGACTTACGTATGTGTTCCCTTCTGCTAGTGAGCACGGAGGGATGGGACACTTTAAATTATTATTTTTTTCTTATTTATTTTACTTTGTTTATTTTTACACTATCCATTTAATTTTTTTTTCTGATCACTTTTATTGCTGTGATAAGGAATGTAAACATCCCTTGTGACAGTAATAGGCAGGGACAGGTACTCTTTATGGAGGGATCTGGGGTCTATAAGACCTCAAATCCCTCCTTTGCACTTAAAAGCATTCAAAACGTCAAATTTGGCAGATTTCAATGCTGTCATTTTTTAAAAATTTGGCGCTTTTAAGGCTGCAGTAAACAGGAAGTGATCCTATCGCTTCCGGGTTACTAGATCCGAGACCCGATTGAAACCAATTTCCGGCTTAGTTTGGGTCTCCGGCTAGGCGGTGGATGACCTGGATGGTTGCTCGGGCCTTCCGATGGGGCAGAAGAACCTGGGCAAGCCACAGAAGGCGGCAGTGGGAGGGGGACGTCCCCTCCCGCTGCTTGTAATAACAGCCGTGTGGCTGCTTAGCTGCATTGGTTGTCATTACAAGAAAGCCAACTGTTTGCTCTAAAAAAAAAACCAACACAGCCCCTTCAAACCGAAGGCCACATATTTGTGTTACGTCAACGTTAAGGGGTTAACTTCTGGAATTTTTCTGGTTAACCAGTTATCACACAGACCAGCATTAGACAAACTATAAGTTGGTTTGTAAACTGTTTTTGTTGTAAAAAGATTTGTAAATGTGTTCAGCCGTTGAATTTTGGGTACCCCTGACAAGCAGTATAGCCAAATCAGTGACCTCACTTTTCTCTAAAGTGATTATACCAGTGGTTCTCAACTCCGGTCCTCGGGACCCACCAACAGGCCAGATTTTAAGTATTACCTTGGGGAGATGCAGACTAGAATACTGCAATCACTGAGCAGCAAATTATATCACCTGTGATGCATTTCAGTTATCCTGCAAACCTGGCCTGTTAGTGGGTCCCGAGGGCAGGAGTTGAGAACCACTGGATTATACAGTTCAGTCCAGTCACCAACATGTTCCCTTGTCTGTGGTTGGACAGTGAGGGAAAAACAGCACTGATGAGGTCCTCACTTTGTTCTCTACCCCCGTAGGCGTGTTCATACTGCTGACAGATAGGAGTCAAATTGTGGAAAAATCATAAGATATCGGCAAAATGAATTTGAGTCCATGAGTAATGTAAAATTTAGGTGGCTCTTGGTGGTTTAAGTACGTAATTGTATTTTAAATATGTACGTGAAGTTATACAAATGTATGGTATCTCTGTAACCACACCTACCGATTATAACTCCTCCTACTGATACATAATATGTCTGCAACCACATCTACTGATTATAGGCTTTTATTGAATAATACAATTTCTGTACCTGCACCTACCAATCTTAACTCCTCCTACTGGTTTATAATATGTCTGTAGCCTCTTCTAATGATTTATAATATCTTTGCAATAACACCTACTGATTATAACTCCTCCTACAAATTTCTAATATCTTTGTAACCACACCTACCAATTATAACTCCTCCTACTTCTTAATATGTCTGTAACCACACCTACTGATTAAAACTCCTTCTAACGATTTATAATATCTTTGCAATAACACCTACTGATTATAACTCCTCCTACAAATTTCTAATATCTTTGTAACCACACCTACCAATTATAACCCCTCCCACTGCTTAATACTATGTCTGTAACCACGCCTACTGATTAAAGCTCCTAATGATTTTTAATATCTTTGCAACAACACCTACTGATTATAACTCCTCCTACATATGTATATCTTTGTAACCACACCCACCGATTATAACTCCTCCTACTGGTTTTAATATGTCTGTAACCACACCTACTGATTAAAACTCCTTGTAATAATTTATAATATCTTTGCAACAACGCCTACTGATTATAACTCCTCCTACAAATTTCTAATGTTTTTGTATTCGTGCCTACCGATTATAACTCCTCCTACTAATTAATAATATGTCTGTAACCACACCTACTGATTAAAACTCCTTCTAATCATGTATAATATCTTTGCAACAACACCTACTGAGTATAACTACTCCTTCCAAATTTCTAATACCTTTGTAACCACACCTACCGATTATAACTCCTCCTACTGATTAATAATATGTCTGTAACCACACCTACTGATTAAAACTCCTTCTAGTGATGTACTGTATAATATCTTTGCAGCAATACCTACTGATTATAACGCCTTCTCCAAATTTCTAATACCTTTGTAACCGCACCTACGGATTATAACTCCTCCTACTGATTAATAATATATCTGTAACCACACCTATTGATTATAACTCCTCCCACAAAATTATAATATCTTTGTAACAACACTTGCTGAATATAGCACCTCTTATGTATATATTTATGTAACAATGCCTACCGAGTAGAACTTCTTCTATGGATCAATAATATCTCTCTAACCACATCTACTGATTATAAATCCTCCTACTGATTTGTAATATATTTCTATCACTTACTGATTCGGACAATTCACCACCAAAGAGAAAGCCGCTCCAGGTGAGCACATTAGCACATCCATCCACAGCACAGCCAGGGCTGAGGTGAGGTATGAGGTTATGAGTAAGCGCTAGCCACAGCACGAAACGCGTCAACTTTTACTGTACCCCGCACTGTCTGTGATGTCTTTTGCATGAAGGATCAATAAAGGTGAAGTGTTGCAGCGAATTCCGTATTTCTTTCCATTGAACACCTACTGATTATTACTCATCTTACGAATTCATAATGTTTTTGGAACCACACATACTTGATTGTAACCCCCCCAATGATTTAATACTATATCTCTAGTCATGTCTATTCTTTTAAACTCCTCCTACTAATTAATAATATCTCTGTAATCACATCTACTGTTCATAAATCCACCAACTGATTTATAACATCCCTGTAACCATACCTACTTTTGGTAACTCCTCCTACTGATTTATACTATCTCTGAAACCACACCCGTTGATTTATAACTCCTCCTACTGATTTATTCTATTTCTAAAACCACACCCATTGATTTATAGCTCCTCCTACTGATTTACACTATTTCTGAAACCACACCCGTTGATTTATAACTCCTCCTACTGATTTATACTATTTCTGAAACCACACCCATTGATTTGTAGCTCCTCCTACTGATTTATACTATCTCTGAAACCACACCCGTTGATTTATAAGTCCTCCTACTGATTTATACTATCTCTGAAACCACACCCATTGATTTATAACTCCTCCTACTGATTTATACCATTTCTGAAACCACGCCTATTGATTTATAGCTCCTCCTACTGATTTAAAAAAACACATGGGTTTCCACACCTACTGAATAATATTTCTGTAGCCCATAAATTCTGATTGTAAGACCATCTAATGACCTATAATGCCTGTATAACCACACAGATTGATTATATACTATATTGCCAAAAGTATTGGGACGTCTGCCTTTACACGCACATGAACTTTAATGGCATCCCAGTCTTAGTCCGTAGGGTTCAATATTGAGTTGTCCCACCCTTTGCAGCTTTAACAGCTTCAACTCTTCTGGGAACTCTGTCCACAGGGTTTAGGAGTGTCTATGGGAATGTTTGACCGTTCTTCCAGAAGCGCATTTGTGAGGTCAGGCGCTGATGTTGGATGAGAAGTCCTGGCTCGCAGTCTCCGCTCTATTTGATCCCAAAGGTGTTCTATCGGGTTGAGGTCAGGACTCTGTGCAGGCCAGTGAAGTTCCTCCACCTCAAACTCGCTCATTGGTGGCTTTATGGACCTTGCTTTGTGTATTGGTGCGCAGTCATGTTGGCACAGGAAAGGGCCATCCGCAAACTGTTCCCACAAAGTTGAGAGCATGAAATTGTCCAAAATGTCTTGGTATGCTGACGCCTTAAGAGTTCCCTTCACTGGAACTAAGGGGCTAAAAACAACCCCTCACCATAATCCCCCACCACCAAATGATTTAGACCAGTGCACAAAGCAAGGCCCATAAATACATGGATGAGTGAGTTTGGGGTGGAGGAACTTGACTGGCCTGCACAGAGTCCTGACCTCAACCCGGTAGAACACCTTTGGGATGAATTAGAACAGAGACTGTGAGCCAGGCCTTCTTATCCAACATCAGTGCCTGACTTCACAAATGCGCTTCTGGAAGAATGGTCAAACATTCCCACAGACACTCCTAAACCTTGTGGGCAGCCTTCCCACAAGAGTTGAAGCTTTTATAGCTGCAAAGGGTGGACCAACTCAATACTAAGACTGGGATGCCATTAAAGTTCATGTGCTAGTAAAGGCAGGCGTCCCAATTCTTTTGGTTATATAGTGTATATTCTCCTATTGATCCACTATATTCCTGAATCCATGCCTGCCAATTTGATCTTTTTCTCTTTAAAACTATATAGCATATTGATAATTACACCAGTTGGCTCACCTTTGCTGCTCTGTAGCATACCTATAATCATACCTACTCATTAGAGCTCTACGTGTATAACTTCTCCTACTAGGCATTATTCCTTATATAACTCTGAGATAATTGTATAACCTTACTTATTGATCATATCTTCTTTGATCCTAAAATAACTCCTTCTACTGAGCCATATGACACCTAAAACCACTTCTACTGATGTAGAATTCTTCTTTACCCATACCTACAAATTATGCCTCCTATTGGTCTTTTATAGTCTCATATAAGCACATCTAGTGATTATCAATCCTATACCTGATCTATAGTATACCCAGAACCTCACCTACTGATCATGACTCCTCCAATTAAAGTTTTCATTTTGGATAGAATAAAGCTAAGTTCACACTGCCATTAAAAGCAGGCATTTGAGAGGCGTTAAAAATGCCCCTCAAACAAACGCCTATGCAAATGATATAATGGACACCACACAGTGCTGTTCACACTATCAAAACTTGAAGCGTTAGTGTCGCATTGCTTCAAAATTGAAGCCTCACGTCTAGTCGGGAGGCATTTGAAACCTTTCAATGCCTCCCATTCAAGTCTATGATAACGCTTCGCAAATGCTCTGGCAGGCAGTTGCGGTACGGGACGGTTAAGATTAGTCTATTAACTGTAGTGGAAAAGGCGTTTGTGGAGCACTTTAAGTGCCCGTTCACACAGGGGCGACTTGCGATCCGACTTGAGTTGCCTCAAGTCGCCCCAGGTCGCTTGACATTTGAAATCCCATTGAAATGAATGGGAATCGTCTTAATATACACGACTGAAGTCGCTCCGACTTCAAGGCGACTTCTGTAAAGGTTCCTATACTAATTCTAGGCGACTTCTATCCGACTTGTGCCCATAAGATTCAATAGAAGTCGCCTCCAAGTCGGATCCCCATCTACATGGAAGCGACTTTACAGTTAAAAGAATATCATTTATTTTTAGGCAGCTCCCTCCCTCCCTTCTATGATTGGTCAAGGCAAAGGCGCCTGGCAAAAGTCGTGTTGTAAAGTTGCCTGAGGTCCTTGAAGTCGCGCTGAAAGTCGCGCAGAAATCACCTAACGAAGTCGCGCCGAAGTCGGGTCGCCCCTATGTGAATGCAGGCTTAAGGCGCCTTAACGCTCATCAAATGCTTCAAAACTGCCTATATTGCGTTTGAGGAGCATTATTGACGCTTGTAAAACGCCAGTCTAACGCCCATACTAACGCTCATTAAAGCATATATAACGCCCATACTAACGTTTATTAACGCAAATCTAACATCCATACTAATGCTATAGGAGTGCTTGTTAAGCGTTAGAAATGTAGTCAAGTGTGAACAAGCCCTAAGGGAGGATTGTAACCCCTGTCAGGTTTTTTTTCACCACCTGTGTCACATTGTGGAGATTTTCCTTCACTTCCTGTCCCATAGCCAAATGGGAAGTGAGAGGAAATCCCTCTAAATTAAGGGAATTCCTTGGGGACCCCCAGGTCAACAGAACTAGTGTCCCAATTGGAAGATTTTCCTGGAGACAACCCACAATTTGGGGGATTCTTTTACTTTCACATTCAACAATAAAGGCAAACAGGACAAATAGAGGGGTGCATCTCCTTAACAGGGGCACAGACAGCAATAAAAACTGACGGCTGTTCCAATCTCTCTTTAGTTATACTGCAATGTTATTAGCTGTTGATACTGCCAGCATATCTGTTATTTTTCTATGTCCTGTAATAGGGTGACAATGCTGTTAATTATGTAGTAAGATTGTGCCACAGCGTTGTTAACCTGTGGACAGGGTAGTCTTAGAGGGACATGTAAGATAACCCTTAGTAAGCAACAAACTAATTAAAGCTCAATCCCAACTAAGACTTTTTAAGCAGTTACAGCAACAGGTTTTTTTGGGAAATAATAGTTTCATCCAGTGATGGTCAACTTACTTAATAGGGTGCTTTGAACACAGCCCCTGACATCACCAAAGTGTCCCAAATAACATTTAGCGAATAAAGTGTACAGAAAGCTGTCATATACTGCAGGCATGCAGTAGTAGTTGGGCAGGGACTACGGGCATACTAAAAGAGATGGGCAGAGACTATGATCATTCTACAAGAGATAGGTAGAGACTATGGGCATACTACAAGAGATGGGCAGAGACTATGGGCATACTACAAAAGATGGGCAGAGACTATGGGCATACTAAAAGAGATGGGCAGAGACTATGATCATTCTACAAGAGATAGGCAGAGACTATGGGCATACTACAAGAGATGGGCAGAGACTATGGGCATACTACAAAAGATGGGCAGAGACTATGGGCATACTACAAAAGATGGGCAGAGACTATAGGCATATTACAAGAGATGGGCAGAGATTATGGGCATACTACAAGAGATGGGCAGAGACTAAAGGCATACTTCAAGAGATGGGCAGACTATGGGCATACTACAAGAGATGGGCAGAGACTAAAGGCATACTTCAAGAGATGGGCAGAGACTATGGGCATACTACAAGAGATGGGCAGAGACTATAGGCATATTACAAGAGATGGGCAGAGACTATGGGCATACTACAAGAGTTGGGCAGAGGCTATAGTCATATTACAAGAGATGGGCAGAGACTTCAGGCATACTACAAGAGATGGTTGGAGACTGGACATGTGTTAGTAGTTGCTGTGAACTGGAGACATGCTTTAGCAGACAATCACAGACTGGAAACGCATTACATAAGACTGCTAGAGATCACTTTTATTATAACCTCCTTACAAACTGATACTTCCACATTTGTAAATTAAAATTTCTCTCATCCAGTATAAAAAAAACATGCAAAATGGACAACACAAAAATAGTAAAACAATGTTAAAAAATTTAACCAACGTTTTACTAGCAATGTACTTAATGGTAACCAATGCTGCTTTCAAAATCTGGAGACCTGTCCATATTATTGTGTTTGTTTTGTTCTCATATTGTTTCACCAAAATTATAGGCAGATCTTAATCTTTACAACTCTGCCCTCCTACCATCTTGTAATCTGGCTTTGGTGTGAGATGCTTGCTCTGCTAGCCGCGTGCCTCTTATGCACTCCTTATTGATTAATTGACAAGTACCCCCACCCATCTCAGTATAAATTTAGACCATCTTCAGGGGAAAGTGCAGGCAGGGGTGGCATTGGCAACTATCATTTTGGATAAAGTATTAATCTTGTATTAAGTATTGCACTTTCACACTACACTTCATCAAATACACAAAGTCAAAATCCACAGTGACCTACCTTGGAAGCCCTTTTGTCTCTTACCAAGTCTTCATAAATTCTCCACTTTGTAACTTGGACTCTCTACTTCTCCTTCTCCCAGTTGTGTCCTCTCCTCACACTCTCTTTCCTTCAGCCCTCTTCTCCACCCCACAGCTTATATACTATATATCACCTTCACTTCTGTCTTCTCCTTATTACTGCACTCATCAACTCCTGCTAATTCTGAACCCACGTTCTAATAAAACCACCAGGACACTGGGCCATGCCCCTCCGTTTAAGTCAGACTCCCATAATACCTCCTAACATCTGGAGATATTTCCCCAAATCCTGGACCAACATCACTTTACTTTGACCAACACACCTAGCACCCCCTATCCTCCAACAGCAGTAATCCACACAATCTGGTTTCTATTCCTGTTCTTCCCGGAACGAGCTTCCCCTTCTCCTGTGCACTTTGGAATGCCCACTCTGTCTGTCTGCTCTGTCCATGACCTTTTTATCACTAACTCCTTTAACCTACATACTATTACTGAAACCTGGGTTTAAGAATCTGACTCTACCTCTCCTGCTGCCCTCTCCCATGGCGGCCTCCTCTGTACTCACTCCCCCAGGCCTAGTGGATGGAAGGGAGGTAGAGTTGGAATCCTTCTATCCTCTCAAAGTACTTTTCAGATTTTTCATTCACCCCCCTCTCTGTCCTTCTCCTCATTTGAAGCTCACTGTGTTCATCTATTCTCTACAGTTTCTTTGAAAATTGCTCTGATCTATCAGCCTCCTGGGCTGGTATCAAGCTTCCTTGAAGACTCTGCCTGGCTACCTTACTTTCTCTCTTATAAAATCCCCACAATCATTCTCAGTCATTTCAACATCCATGTTAATATTAACACTTCAGCTAATTCTAAACTTCTCCTAACCTTCTGTTTTGACCTAGAACAATGAACACATGCTTCTACTCACTCTGATGGCAATTGCCTTGACCTTGTATTCTCCTATCTCTGCAATCTCTCCAAAAAACCTTTTCTTCTCTCTGATCACTACATTATTAGTTTCACTCTCCCCTTGTCTTCCTCCTATTTTTCCTTCAACTGCCTAACAGTTATCCATAGAAACCTTCACCTCCATAACCCTTCTTTTCTCTTTTCTGCAACAGACTGTCTGTATGACAAAGTCTCAATGCTGTCCTGCCCCAACCGAGCCAGTACTGTCTACAACAGTTCACTGTTATCCTCCCTGGACACATTGCCACCCCCCCCCCCCCTTCACTACACATAGAATCAGGGCCCGACCACTACAACCTTGGTATA
>BLSH010098903.1:566564-576612 GCA_018402905.1 Glandirana rugosa | reverse complement strand
ATCCCCACAATCATTCTCAGTCATTTCAACATCCATGTTAATATTAACACTTCAGCTAATTCTAAACTTCTCCTAACCTTCTGTTTTGACCTAGAACAATGAACACATGCTTCTACTCACTCTGATGGCAATTGCCTTGACCTTGTATTCTCCTATCTCTGCAATCTCTCCAAAAAACCTTTTCTTCTCTCTGATCACTACATTATTAGTTTCACTCTCCCCTTGTCTTCCTCCTATTTTTCCTTCAACTGCCTAACAGTTATCCATAGAAACCTTCACCTCCATAACCCTTCTTTTCTCTTTTCTGCAACAGACTGTCTGTATGACAAAGTCTCAATGCTGTCCTGCCCCAACCGAGCCAGTACTGTCTACAACAGTTCACTGTTATCCTCCCTGGACACATTGCCCCCCCCCCCCCTTCACTACACGCAGAATCAGGCCCCAACCACTACAACCTTGGCATACAGACGATACCAGAAGTCTCAAAAATTGAAGCCACACTCTTGAGTATACGTAGCGTAAGACTAAGTCCCAACAAGACTTCAACCAATATAAATCTGCCCTCCAAAAATACAATTCTTGCCTCCAATCTGCCAAACTGGTCTATTTTATCACTTTCATTAACAGACTCTCACGCATTCCTTGTCAACTCTTTTCAACCTTTAATGCTCTACTTTGTTCTCCAATATCTTCACCCACTAACTCACTCAGTGCCCAGGATATCGCAAATCACTTCATAAATAAGATTGATACAGTTCGTGACAAGATCTCCACTGTACAGATTTTTCCCTCACCTTACATTCCATGTCCACCTGCAAACTTAATACTTCCCTAGTTTAACCCTGCTACTATACAAGAAGTCACTAAACTTTTTTCTAATGCCCACCTAACCACCTGCTCCCTGGACCCCATTCCCTTTCAAATACTGTGGAACCCTCTTGCTCTATCTTACACTCTTTAACTCACATCTTCAATCTCTCCCTCTTTGCTGCCATTTTCCCCAACCCTCTAAAACATGCACTGGTCAACCTCATACTTAAAATGCCATTGCTGAACCCAGCTAATCTTACTAATACCCATCTCCTTTCCCTTTTACCTCCAAACTCCTTGAACTCCTAGTCTACAACCACTTGAGCTGCTACCTCATTCAAAATAACGTACTTTATCCCCTTCAGTTTGGATTTCCATCACAACACTCCACAGAAACTGCTCTCCTAAAACTCACAAACAATTTACTAACAGCTAAAACGAATGGACACTGTTCTCATCCTACCTATCCCACTGCACCTTCAGTGTCACCTACAATTCTACTTCCTCCGCTCCTTTTCCTTTTTCCATCGGGGTCCCCCAAGCTTCTGTTTTTGGACCTATCTTATTCTCGAACTACACATCCTCCTTGGGTCAGCTTCCCATGGCTTCCAATACCATTTCTATGCTGACAAAACCCAAATCTATCTTTCTACCCCTCATTTCACCTCATCTGTCTCCTCACACATCACCGATTTACTGACAGACATATCAATATGGATGTTACACCACTTCCACAAACTCAATCTATCCAAATCTGAGCTCATAATATTTCCTCCCATGTGCATCTTCCCCTGACTTCTCTGTCAAGATTGATGGCACAACCCTGGACTCTGAAATCTCCGTTAGGCCCCACATCCAATTGCTGTACAAATCTTGCCTCCTCAACCCCACAACATCTCCAGAACATGCCCATCTTTATTCAATGATACCACAAAGCTTCTACTTCTTTCCCTGGTTATCTCTCGCCTTGACTGCTACAACTCCCTCCTCATTGACCTGCCTTTACATAGGCTTTCCCCCCTTCAGTCCATCATCAATGCTGCTGCTAGGCTCATCCAAGTTACCAACCATCTGCCAATTCCTCCATTGGCTTCTGCTCACCTCACAAATAAAATTCAAAATGCTAACAACATACAAACTATCCAAAGCTCTGCCCCCCAGCTACATCACTAACCTGGTATCAAAATACTAACCAGACTGCTCTTTTCGGTCCTTACAAAACCTCTTGCTCTCTAGCTTCCTCATCATCTCCTCCCATGCTCACCTCTAGGACTCCTCCAGAGCCTCTCCCATCATCTAGAACTTCTTACCCCAATCCATCTCACTATTTCCTACTCTATCCTTTAGGTGATCCCTAAAAAACCCATCTCTTTAGAAAAGCTTATCCTGCTTTTAACTAATACACTGTCTTTTTACTTTCTCCATCAGCTCATCCCCCACAGTTATTACCTTTTGTATCACTTGACCCTCCCTCTTAGATTGTAAGCTATAACCATCAGAGCCCTCTGATTACTCTTGTATTAAATTGTATTGCGTTGATCCATCTGTTGCCGCTATATAAATCCTGTATAATAATAATTTGAAGAGGAGCTTCACTCCCCTTACACATTTTTTCCATACCCCCTTACTTTCTCTGCTTGATTGTTCTAAAAAAAATGCACACACCGCCATCTTCTCTTTTTACGTCATTGGGATGGACTGTCTCTTCCAGGTACTTGCAGCTGGCCCCCTGATGATGTGCCATGGCATGCTCAGTATGGTGGAGATTACTTGGTGCCTGCAGATGGAGATTGCCCTGAAGCTCCTGGGATGCATGACACGAGTATGCCAGGAGGCTTCAGGCGGGGAAATGTAATTCTCGCTTAGACAAGAAATCCGAAACTATGGGCAGGGTCCTGAAAAATGGGTATTTCAAAGGGAAAAAAAAATTGATTGTCTGATTTTGTAATGGGGAGGAATACAATTCTGGGAAGTCACTGCAGATGGTGAAGGTCCCTTTTACCTACTAGAACCCAATCCAAAAATATTTTTCCTTCATTGTCTGGCATATACCAAAACACAGAATTCTGTGTGCAGGGTCCCTGAGGACCACACAATAAGTATCGAAGGATGCGGACCCCAGGCTGCAGGCAAGGCAGCAGTGGTTTAAACCATATTAATACAAGACGGCCATTGTAAGGTGTGATAAGTCAATGGAAGCGCCACCCTAAAGTCCCCGCCCCCCCCTTTATCAGGGTTGCATTCTCCATCACCATTACTCGTGGCTCATTTTAAACAGGGAAATGTTTTGTTCTAACCCACATAACTGCCACTTTTGCTGGATACTTGGTCTGCATGTAAATGGGGTAAAAAATTGAAACAATTGCTTGTGAAATAAATAATGAATTTACAGTGGATATAGAAAAGAATCACCCCCCTTTAAAATAATCTAATTTTGTTTTATCCAGCTGTATTTACTCAGTGCAACTTATAACATCCAAGTGAAATATATAACACCAAAATGTCAGAAAAAACATTAACAGAATCACTGAGTTGGGAAAAGGATCACCCCCCTCCTAAAAATGATTTAATAAACTCTTCTCAATGGCACACAAAGCCATTTGACTTTCAACTGTGATCAGTTGTGGTCATTTTGACAATCAACTATGGGTGGCAAGGCACTGTCAAACGATCTCCGGGAAAAATTTGAGGACAGGCACAAGTTAGGAGATGGATACAAAAAAATTTCAAAGGCTTTTTGAATGTCTGGAAGTCTATTATTAAGAAGTGGAAGGTATTTGGTACAACACAGACTCTCCTTGGATCAGGTAGTCGCTCCAAACTGGATGAAAGAGCCAGGAGAAAACTGGTCAGAGAGGCTACCATGAGGCCTACAGCTACTCTGAAGCAGTTGCAGGAATGTATGACAAAGAGTGGTCATTGTGTGCAAGTGACAAAAATATCCCAAATTCTCCACAAATGTGGCTTTTATGGGAGGAGTGCAAGAAAAAAAGCCACTCCTCAAGAAAGGCCACATGCAGTCATGACTGAGCTTTGCCGAAATGCACCTTGAAGATTCTGAGGCCATGTGGAAAAAGGTTTACCTTCCAACATGACAATAACCCAAAACACACCATTGAAGATCTGTGGAATGGCTTGAAGACTGCAGTCCACAAATGGTCACCATCAAATTTAACTGAACTTGAGCAGTTCTGCAAAGAAGAGTGGGCAAATATTGAAAAGTCTAGATGTCCAGTTAGTAGAGACAAATCCCAACAGACTAAAAGCTATAATTAAAGCAAAAGGTGGTTCAACAAAATACTGCCACAAGGGGGAGATCCTTTTTCCAACTCAGTAATTCTGTTTTTGATTTTTTCTTTTTTTTTTAAATTTTTGACATGTTGGTGTGATATCTTTCACTTGAATAAACGGCACTAGTAAAAATAGCTGGATAAAAAAAAACTGTGCCTGTCTTCATTTCAGGCTGCAAAGTAACAAAATGTGATTATTTTATAGGGGGGCGTGATTCTTTTATATACCCACTGTATATATGGAATAGTATCATTACAGGTAATAATGCCATACAGTTACCGGAATTCAATATTTTTATCTATAGTGCGTCTTTACTCTGTAATGTACCTATAGCTGCATATACTGGATGTAAATTCTATTGATCTATACCAGGCCTTTAACGACTCAGACCGACTGTAACTCTTTTCTAGCACACCTCTGTACTCCCGGCACACCTCTGTACTTCCAGCACACCTCCGTACCCCCAGCACACCTCTGTACTTCCAGCACACCTCCGTACCCCCAGCACACCTCTGTACTCCCGGCACACCTCTGTACTTCCAGCACACCTCCGTACCCCCAGCCCACCTCTGTACTTCCAGCACACCTCCGTACCCCCAGCACACCTCTGTACTTCCAGCACACCTCTGTACTTCCAGCACACCTCCGTACCCCCAGCCCACCTCTGTACTTCCAGCACACCTCCGTACCCCCAGCACACCTCTGTACTTCCAGCACACCTCAGTACCCCCAGCACACCTCTGTACTTCCAACACACCTCTGTACCCCCAGCTCACCTCTGTACTTCCAGCACACCTCAGTACCCCCAGCTCACCTCTGTACTTCCAGCACACCTCTGTACTTCCAGCACACCTCCGTACCCCCAGCTCACCTATGTACTTCCAGTACACCTCCGTACCCCCAGCTCACCTCTGTACTCCCAGCACACCAACGTACCCCAATCACACCAACATACCCCCCAGCACACCAATGTACCCCCAGGAGTAGAGACTTGCCAGCCAAAGGTGCAGAGCGAGGGTCCAGGAACCACAGCTGCCCATCAGATCAACATGTGCAGCAACACTAGTGAGCCCAATGCTGCAATCCAGGGACACAGCCATCACGGGACAATGAAAGCAAAAACAGGCATGCCCGCTATTTTCGGGCAGCATGGGCTTAAGGGGCAGCTGATTTGGGCCCCACAACAGTGACTGAGCCCAGGGCAGCTGCCCCTTTTGCCCCATGTTAACGTGGAAGTAAACTTCCATCTCTTGCTTTTACCTATAGGTAAGCCTGTAATAAGGCTTACCTATAGGTAGTGTGAATATCTCCTAAATGTGCACCGTTTAGGATATATTTACTGTACATGAGGCCAGTGACATCACTGGCGCATGTGCTCTGAAGGAACTGCCACCCGTGCCGTTCCTTCAGAGTGACATCATCGCAGCTCCGGCCAGTCACAGAGCCGGAGTCCGCAAACCCAGAAGCAAGACAGGTAAAGATGGGAGCGCCTGCAGCGCTGACATCTCGGTGCTGGAAGGCTTTGTTTTAAGCTAAGTTTAATGTAATGTGCTAGTATGTGAAGCAAACTAGCACATTATGACCTTACCTTGCGGGTGCAAAAAAAAAAAATATTGTACAACCTCTTTACGGCTTTAGGTTTAGAAAGAGTATGAACCGTGCGGCCCTTCCTAAACAGTCCAAGTCAGGTTGGCTCTCGCATTTTTTGATGTTGGTAAATCTAAGGCCTCATGCACACAGGACGTTTTAAAAACGTCAGCGCTACAGCAGCGCTAAAAACGTGCGTTTTGCCATTAGCGTTTAACCGTGTTTTTACATTAAAAACACTCTATATAATGTAAAAATGCCTATGAGGCCTCATACACACGGACGTTTTCTAGCGCCTCGTTTTTTTCAGCTCTTCATGTTATTCAATGGCCCCATAAAAACGCCAACGTTTTTGAGCTGTAGATGGCGTCGGCGTTAGCGAGCTGAAAGTAGAACCCATGGCCAGCGCGTTCCGAGGCTGTAACGTTTTGCCGTTTTTGACGCTGAGCTGGCAAAATGCTCACTAACGCAAACTGACATGCCGTAGCGGCGTTAACCGGCTTTTTTAGGTTAAAAAACAGCAGAGGAATGTTTTTTCAAACAAAATGCCTAATGCCAATGCAAAACGCCGATGAAATCGCGTTTTTGACACCAATTTTTCCTGTCAGGCCCGACGGTAAGCTTATTTTATTTGATACGCCTAAATGTCAAACGTGGCCAAACGCTGCTGATGTTTCTAGCTGCGTTTTTCGTTTTTACAGCTCTTTTTTTACAACTCCTGGCTGTCGTTTTTTCTACTGCCCCTAAACGCTTATGCCTCCAAACTAGGGTTGCCCCATCATCCCTTTAATCCAGAACACATATGAAAGCACAGGTTCTGAGGCTAATTTAAAGCAGATAAGGCACCAAGTGAGTTTAATTACCACCTTAATCAACCAAAGAACCTGTGTAATTAATATGTGTCCTGGATTAAAGTGGTTGTCAACTCATGACAACCACTAGTAAGCCTACAATAAGGCTTACCTGTAGGTCCCGGGAATATCTCCTAAACCTATACGGTTTAGGACAGGGGTCTCCAAACTATGGCCCTCCAGATGTTTAGGAACTACAATTCCCATCATGCCTAGTCATGTCTGTGAATGTCAGAGTTTTAAAAATGCCTTATGGGACGTGTTGTTCCCCAACAGCTGGAGGGCCGTAGTTTGGAGATCCCTGGTTTAGGAGATATCCCCTGTATCTGCATGTGCCGACATCATCGGCACATGCGCACTGAAGAAACGGCCCCCGGGGTAGCCCAGGGTGCCGTTTCTTCTGTTGACGTGCCGTAAATGATGGCTCCCGTGCGCATTCGCGGGAGTGATGTCAGCGTGGCTCCACCAATCGGAGCACTGGAGCCGGCGCTGTGATTGGAGCCTCAGACCCGGAAGAAGCATGTCGCCGGTCACAGCGGTGTGCCGAGACCACTTCAACAGCTTCTTTCCAAGGTAAGTATTTCATAATGAGCTAGTATGCGCTGCATACTAGCTCTTTATGCCTTAGCTTTGCAGGGTTTTTTTTTTTGGGGGGGCGGACTTTACAACCACTTTAAAGAGATGATGTGGCAACCCTATTTTGGAGGCATAAGCGTTTAGGGGCAATAGAACAAAATGACAGCCAGGAGTTGTAAAAAAAGAGCTGTAAAAACAAAAAAACCCGGCTAGAAACGTCAGACGCTGACAGTTTATGTGGAATGGACTTCAGGAGCCATGCTTCCTGGAGCCGGAAAAACGTGCAAAAAACGCGGCTAAAACCGTCAGCCGCGTTTGACGTTTATAGGTGTTTTTACATTATATAGAGTGTTTTCAATATAAAAACGTCCAAAGACGCGAACACGGCTAAACGCGAATGGCAAAACGCGCGTTTTTAGTGCTGACGTTTTTAAAACGTCTTGTGTGCATGAGCAGATTGTACCATCAGATTGTAATGTGTGATCATCTATATATATATTGTAGCTCATATGTAGTTTTTATTACTTTGTATTCATTGCACATTCACATATAGATACTTGATAGCGCCATATGTTGAGTATTGCTGTCCTAATAGCCCTCCTATATCACACGCCATGTGCAGATCTAGCCAGATCTCTGCTATTATATAATAAATAGAAGTCCCTATGATATCAGTGATATAAGGAGAACCCGTATAGACTTGGCGCAGTGCTGTGGGAGTGGAGTTGAAGGGTCAATCAGTGAGAGGGAAGCCGAGGTTATAGGCGGCAGATCCCCTCTCTCCCCTCCCCAGGCAGAGAAGCTGAATGAGGCAGCTGATGGACGGGGGTATGTGGGAGGACTGCAAGCTGCTCTTGCAGATCCTGTCCTGTCATTGTAACTGCTAAGAACTATGAGCATTGCAGGGAGAGAGTGGGAGAGACACAGAGACAGGGAGGGGAGAGATACAGAGCACACACTGGGATGGCTGAGAATAGGAGCAAATAGAAAAAAAACAGAGGTGAGAGGTTAGGGGTGCAGAAGAGAAAAAGACATAAACCAGGCCGAAGGCATGGAGACAAAATTAAAAAGTCACTAATGGCACCAAAGTACTGGAATTAATCTATACTGGATTTTTTATAGTAAACAGGATTTTGGGAAAGAGGGGTGCTCCCTGTGGGGGGGGGGGGGCAGTGAGGGAGTCAGTATAGATTTTCAATGGGAGTGGGCATGGGGTAGCCACAACCGGCCCACTCCTATACCCGTCCATCTGCCCAGTTGGTGAGAATTGAACTATTAAGGCTAAAAATACTGGATGAACCCTCTGCCCACGGCTATACACGGATATTTAGTTCACATATATTGCAATACATGTTTAACCACTTCAGCCCCGGAAGGATTTCCCAGGTTAGGACCAGAGCACTTTTTGTGATTCGGCACTGCGTCGCTTTAACTGATTTAATTGCGTGGTCGTGCGGCGTTGTACCCAAACAAAATTTGCGTCCTTTTTTCCCACAAACAGAGCTTTCTTTTGGTGGTATTTGATTACCTCTGCGTCATTTCTGATCGCCGCTATAAACAAAAAAAGAGTGACAATTTTGCAAAGAAAACTATTTTTCTTACTTTTGCTAAAATACCAATCCAAAAAAAAAAAATTTTTTTTCATCGGTTTCGGACGATTTTATATTCTTCCTCATATCTTTGGTAAAAAAAAAACCGCAATCGGCATTTATTGATTGGTTTGCGCAAAAGTTGCCGTGTGATGAGAATTAATTTCTGGGGTTTTTTATTTATTTTTTACTAGTAATGGCGGCGATCTGTGATTTTTATCGGGACTGCGATATTGCAGCGGACATGTCAGACCATTTTGACACTTTTTTGGGACCAATGACAATTGTACAGCGATCAGAAATTTAAATGTCCACTGATTACTGTATAAATGTCACTGGCAGTGAAGGGGTTAACCTGCAGGGGTTAGTGAAGGGGTTAACTGTGTTCCCTAGGCGTATTCTAACTGTGGCGGGGGGGGGGGGGTTGGGCTGTTATGGGCATAAGAGATGTAACTGATCCCAGTAACAGGGATCAGTAGATCTCCTATGTCCCCACTGACAGAGTGGGGAACGGCCATCTTTACATTGGCGGTTCCCCGTTCTTTTGCTTGGGCTGCTCATCGCAACTTGCCGGCGGACATCGGGTCCGCCCGAGCCACGGGAACACACTCCTCCGGAGTGCGGTGGTCACGCGCGCACCCCCTGGCGGCCACTCCGCGAATCGCTGTTTATTTACGGCGATTCGCGGGACACGCCCACACTGCCGCAATAAATATACTGCGCGTGGTGTGGAAGTGGTTAAAGCGTTTGTTAACCTAAAAAAAAAATGGATCCTGTCCCTTTAAAGCATGTTATAAAGCACAGTGCTTGTGCTGTGTAAGGCCCTTGTGCGACTTTGGCACGATTTTGATGCGACTTGAAGCAATGCCTGTGTAATCTTGAGGTCTATGGACCTTAAGTCGCATTAAAGTTGGACCAAAGTAGTGCAGGGACCACTTTGAAGTCGCTGCTACTTGAAGTCACACAGATATGAATGGTAGTCATTGGAAATCATGGGGTACGACTTGTCATGCGACTGTGTGTGTGTGAAAGGAGCCTGATTTGGCCTCCGTATCACCTGAAATACCCGACTGATCCTGACAGTTTCTGCCCTCCCCTATGTTCCTAGATTGTAAGCTCTAACGAGCCGGCCCCTCTTATTCCTCCTGTATTGAATTGAATTGTATTTTAATTGTACTATCTGCCCTAATGTTGTAAAGCGCTGCACAAACTGTTGGCGCTATATAAATCGTGTATAATAATAATAATAATGTACACTGACCACTGTATATTGTGGCTGCTGAGCCCTGACACCGTGGTCAGTTTATGTGCCTCCATCAGCCGCAACCCTGCTCTCTGCTCGAA
>BLSH010098903.1:546261-560862 GCA_018402905.1 Glandirana rugosa | reverse complement strand
TTACAGTCCGGGTTCGCTCAACACTAGTAGTGGGCAAGTGAGTGAGGATGGAATAGAATGGGTGGAGGAAAGAGTGGAAAAGAAATAGAGTGGATGAAAGTACAAACAGAATAAGGTGTGTGAGGAAGAGATTAGAAAAGGAATAGAGTGAGGAAGAGTGTAAGAAAGGAAATGAGAGGGTGATAAAGAGAATATACAAGGAATAGAGTTGCAGAGATAAGGAGCAAAGAAGGAGAAGAATGGGCGAGGGAGAGGATAAATAAGGAATAAAGTGGGTGAGTGAGAGGGTAAATAAGGAATAAAGTGGGCGAGGGAGAGGGTAAAGAAGGAAAAGAGTGGGTGAGTAAAGAGCAAGGAAGGAAAAGAGTGGGTGAAGGATAGAGCAGAGAAGGAACAGAGTGAGGAAGAGTGTAAGAAAGGAAAAAAAAAAATGGTGATGAAGAGAGAAAGGAAGAAATTTAGTTGGGGGAGAGGGAGAGGATAAAGAAGGAATAAAATGGGCAAGGGAAAGGATAAAAAAGGAATAAAATGGGTGAGGGTAAAGAAGGAATAGAGTGGGTGAGCAGAGAGCAAGGAGAGAAAAGAGTGGGTGAGGGAGAGTGTAGAAAAGGAATAGAGTGGGTGAGAAAGAAAGTAGGGAAAGAAAAGAATGGGTGAGGGTGTAGAATGGCAAAAAGGAGATCTAGAATGAAGCAGTACGTCTCTGTATTCACAGCCACTGCTTTTACTTGTACAGGATAATTATTGTAATTAACCCATCAGCCGAAAAGTCTCGATCTGTTTCACCAATCGGAGGCAAAGAAGAAAGCCAGCGGCATTAACCTTTTTTTTGCCAGGCTGAACCACAGGGCACATAGGGACAGTTCCAGGGAGGGCAGACATATAGAGGGTGTAGTCAGAGGGCTTCCTAGTCATGCTGGAGGAGGGTGATAGGACTCTGCACATGATGGAACGTTGTACACGCTGTATATGAGCAGATTTATGCAAAATTCTGATCTGTGAATGATCCAGTGGAAGACTGCAGACATTGCAATTGGAAACAGTTCTTTGAGTATGTCTGTGGATTGTGACCATTTAGTACTTCACCATATTATACACCCTGATTTTCAAAACAATTGCGTGTTGTGGCAATGCACCATTTGCTGAATTGTGAATTGTAAATGATATTTTATTGAATTTTCAGTTTTGTACGTTCTCACTGCTGCATGTTTCTATGTGGATATATAGGTAGATGTGTGTGTGTTTTATATATATATATATATATATATATATATATATATATATATATATATATATACAGTGTACCCTATAATACCAAAAGTATTGGGTCGTCTGCCTTTGCACGCACATGATCTTTAATGGCATTCCAATCTTAGGGTTTAACATTGAGTTTGCCCACCCTTTGCCGCTATAACAGCTTCAACTCTTCTAGGAAGGCTGTCCACAAGGTTTAGGAGTGTCTATGGGAATGTTTGACCAATCTTCCAGAAGTGCATTCGTGAGGTCGGGCACTGATGTTGTACGAGAAGGCCTGGCTCGCAGTCTCTGCTCTAATTCATCCCAAAGGCATTCTATCGGGTTGAGGTGCAGGCCAGTCAAGTTCCTCCACCTCAAACTCAATCATTGGCGTGTTTTTGGACCTTGCTTTGTGCACTGGTCCAAATCATTTGGTGGAGGGGAGATTATGGTGTGGGTTTGTTTTTCAGGGGTTGGGCTTGGCCCCTTATTTTCAGTGAAGGGAACTCTTAAGGCGTCAGAATACCAAGACATTTTGGACAATTTCATGCTCCCAACTTTGTGGGAACAGTTTGGGGATGGCCCCTTCCTGTTCCAACATGACTGTGCACAAACAAGGTCCATAAAGACATGGGTGAGCGAGTTTAGGGTGGAGAAATTTGACTGGCCTGTACAGAGTCCTGACCTCAACCCAATAGAATGCCTTTGGGATGAATTAGAGCGGAGACTGCAAGTCAGGCCTTCTCGTCCACACCAGTGCCTGACCTTACAAATGCGCTTCTGGAAGAATGGTCAAACATTCCTAAACCTTGTGGACAGCCTTCCCAGAGGAGTTGAAGCTGTTATAGCTGAAAAGGGTGCGCCAACTCAGTATTGAACGATACGAACTAAGACTGGGAAGCCATTAAAGTTCATGTGCGTAAAGACAGTCGTCCCAATACTTTTGGCATTAGTGTGTGTGTGTGTGTGTGTGTGTGTGTGTGTGTGTGTGTGTGTGTGTGTGTGTGTGTGTGTATATGTGTATATATATATTTATTATTATTATACATGATTTATATAGCACCAACAGTTTGTGCAGCACTTTACAATGTAGCAGGGGGACAGCACAATTACAATACAGTTCAATACAGAAGGGACAGGAGAGCCTTGTGGAGCTTACATTCTAAAGGGAGGAGGGAGGTGGTACAAAACGTAATAGCTGCGGGGATGATTTGATGGGGATGGCTTGGGTACAGTTCTTAGGTAGGTGTGGGATAGACTTCCCTGAATAAATGCGTTTTCAGGGATCTCCTGAAGGTGGACATGGTAGGGGCTGATCGGACATACAGGGACAGGGAGTTCCAGAGGATTGGAGAGGCTCTAATGAAGTCCTGGAGGCAAGCTTGGTAACAAGGGAGCTAGAGAGCAGGAGGTCCTGGGAGGAGTGGAGGGGGCGGTTTGGGCGTTATCTGCAGATGAGGTTGGTGATGTAGCTGGGGAAGTGTTGTGGATGGCCTAGTATGCTGTGATTAGTATATTGAATTTTATACGGTGGGGTAGGGGAAGCCAGTGAAGGAATTGGCAGCGAGGGGCAGCAGTCATGGATCGGTTAGTGAGATGTATGAGTCTAGCAGCAGCATTCATAATAGACTGACGGGGGATAGCCTGTGTAAGGGTAGGCCATTAAGGAGAGAGTTGCGGTAGTCGAGGCGGGAAATAACCAAGGAGTGAATAAGTTGCTTTGTGGTGTCGTTAGTCAGGAAGGGGCAAATTCTGGGGATGTAACAGAGATATATACTGTATATTATTTTGATTCAGGGCTGCCCTTCCTAAAGACTAAGCCCTCTAACACACGGGCATAATAGCAAAACGTCGGAACCAACGCCAGGCAAAAATCTGCATTTTCGTCTGCACTTTGCATTGGTGTTAATGAGCGTTGGTGAGCGTCAGCGTCAACAGGCGTTTTTTTAAAAGAAACATTCCTCTGCTATTTTTTTAACCTGAAAACGCCAGTTAACGTCAATACGGCTTCAGTGCGTGTTAGTGAGCACTTTGCCAGCTCAGCGTCAAAAATGGCAAAATGCTACAGCTTCGGAACGCGCGGGTCCTGCGTTAGATTTACAGCTTAATTACGCAGACGCTGTCTACAGCACAAAAACGGACGCATTTTTATGGGGCCATTGAATAACATGGAGAGCTGCAAAAAAATGCTAAAAAACGTGGCGTCAAAAAACTTCCGTGTGTATGAGGCCTAAAGATTATCTCAGTGACTATTGGGCAGCAGTGATAGTCACATTCCCCTAATATACAGATGACCACTAGAAAGAGCCTTTACCAATCCTTACAGTATATACTGTAGATTAGGTTATCTAAGTGTACAGCAGCAAGCAATTTAAAATGTTAAAGTGGAAATACACTGCATCCACAATTCAAAAATGCAATCAAATTCATTTTTAAAGTGGAGTTCCACCCAAAAGTGGAGCTTTCAATTAAAGGACTCCTCACCCCCTTACATGCCACATTTGGCATGCCATTTATTTTTTGGGGGGGGGGGAGTGGGTACCTGGTTTAGCCAGGTACTTCCTGTCCCACTTCCTCCTTCCTTCTTCTGGCCGCCTAGGCTACTCCTCCTCTCCCCCTAGGCGGCCACTCCCTCCTGGCAATCTTCTGGGACGCGTCACAGGTCCCAGAAGATTGCCTGGCCACTAGGAGAGCGCAGCGCGACTCGCACATGCGCTGTGTGCACCCTGCCTGGCAGTGAAGCCACAAGCTGTCACGGCCGGGTGCCCACAGTTGCTATGACGGCAAGGGGGAGAGGAGCAAGGCTTCGAACGGCTGCATCGCTGGACCGTGTGACAGGTGCTGTCTGTTTATTAAAGGTCAGCAGCTACACTTTTTGTAGCTGCTGACTTTTGATAAACTAAAAAAACTAAAAATCAAGTGGAACTCCACTTTAATTTTCAAATCACAATTACTTCCTGCAACCCATCTGCCTTTAGCTCAGGCGGGAAGGCAAGAGGGTGTGCTTAGCTGAAAAATACTCATCCCCTCCTGAAGACTCCTGGGATGGATGACATCATTTGCCTAAGCCAGAAACCTGGAAGCAATTAAAGAAATCTATTTACTAATGCTAGTGGCATAAGAATTAAAAATAGTCAATGTTGATTGAGAGAGTTAAAGTGGTCGTAAACCTTACAAAACCATTCATTGCCAGCCCCTCTCTTTTATGCAGCCATAGCACACTGTGTAAGTGTTTGTTGAAAACGAAGCCTTGAAATAACTTTTATCAGATATCTTCAGGCCGGTCACATGACTCCCGGCCGCGCTCCTACTCCAATCTACGGGCAACAATGGAAGGGGCAGAGATCTCCCTCTGACATCAGCCTGGGAGGTCACGTGACTGTGCAGCCCCTCCCGCTGTAGCCCATAGATGGGGATGAGTACGGCCTGGAGTCACTAAGCCCAACCCAAAGATATCTGAAAAAAGGTATTTAGAGGCTCTGTTTTCAACAAACACACAGTGTGCATAAAAGAGAGGGACTGGCAGCGAAATTTTTTAAAGTTTACTTTACTACTAATAACGGCGAGGGGGGTGGGGGGGCTTACATACAGGAGCTGACAGGCAGAGGAGGAGGGTAAAGAGAAGATCAGCAGATGATTAAACTGACCATGGTAATCAGGGTTCAGCAGCAATGATTACCATGGTCAGCACACCAAGGCGGACGCTATAAGGAAACAGGATCTCTTTTTTTTTTTTTTTCATAGGGTTACAACCACTTTAAGATCCACTTTAAAATCTAACAATAATAACCCAAAATATGAACTGAGATCACACTACAGGCCTCATATACAGTGGGGCAAGAAAGTATTTAGTCAGCCAGCAATTGTGCAAGTTCTCCCACTTAAAAAGATGAGAGAGGCCTGTAATTTTCATCATAGGGACACTTCAACTATGAGAGACAGAATGAGAAAAAAAATCCAGAAAATCACATTGTCTGATTTTTAAAGAATTTATTTGCAAATTATGGTGGAAAATAAGTATTTGGTCACCTACAAAATAGCAAGATTTCTGGCTCTCACAGACCTTTAACTTCTTCTTTACGAGGCTCCTCTGTCCTCCACTTGTTAGCTGTATTAATGGCACCTGTTTGAACTTGTTAGTATAAAAGACACCTGTCCACAACCTCAAACAGTCAGACTCCAAACTCCACTATGGCCAAAACCAAAGAACTGTCAAAGGACACCAGAAACAAGACTGTAGACCTGCACCAGGCTGGGAAGACTGAATCTGCAATAGGTAAGCAGCTTGGTGTGAAGAAAGCAACTGTGGGAGCAATTATTAGAAAATGGAAGACACACAAGACCACTGATAATCTCCCTCGATCTGGGGATCCACGCAAGATCTCACCCCATGGGGTCAAAATGATCACAAGAACGGTGAGCAAAAATCCCAGTAGTGAATGACCTGCAGAGAGATGGGACCAAAGTAACAAAGGCTACCATCAGTAACACACTACGCCGTCAGGAACTCAAATCCTGCAGTGCCAGACGTGTCCCTCTGCTTAAGCCAGTACATGTCCAGGCCCGTCTGAAGTTTGCTAGAGAGTGATTGGATGATCCAGAAGAGGATTGGGAGAATGTCATATGGTCAGATGAAACCAAAGTAGAACTTTTTGGTAAAAACTCAACTTGCCGTGTTTGGAGGAGAAAGAATGTTGCATCCAAAGAACACCATAACTACTGTGAAGCATGGGGGTGGAAACATCATGCTTTGGGGCTGTTTTTCTGCAAAGGGACCAGGACAACTGATCTGTGTAAAGGAAAGAATGAATGGGGCCATGTATCGTGAGATTTTGAGTAAAAACCTCCTTCCATCAGCAAGGGCATTGAAGATGAAACGTGGCTGGGTCTTTCAGCATGACAATGATCCCAAACACACCGCCCGGCAAACAAAGGAATGGCTTCGTAAGAAGCATGTCAATGTCCTGGAGTGGCCTAGCCAGTCTCCAGATCTCAACCCCATAGAAAATCTTTGGAGGGAGTTGAAAATCCGTGTTTCCCCAAAACATCACTGCTCTAGAGGAGATCTGCATGGAGGAATGGGTCAAACTACCAGCAACCGTGTGTAAAAACCTTGTGGAGGCTTACAGAAAACGTTTGACCTCTGTCATTGCCAACAAAGGGTATATAACAAAGTATTGAGATGAGCTTTTGTTATTGACCAAATACTTATTTTCCACCATAATTTGCAAATAAATTCTTTAAAAATCAGACAATGTGATTTTCTGGATTTATTTTCTCATTCTGTCTCTCGTCTTTTTAAGTGGGAGAACTTGCACAATTGGTGGCTTACTAAATACTTTTTTGCCCCACTGTATACAGTTTAAAACTGCACCTCAACTCACTCAAAACTTTTTATTCTGTATGATGATTTGTCTGATGCTGGTCAATGTTTTAGATGTAATGTCTCTCTGTCTGTCTTTGCCTACATCTGACCATCTATCATTAGCCAAGTCATTGTGTACTGTCCTAGTCTTTGTCCATCAATGGCTGTGTAAGTGTTGTATATTACAGATATTAAAATTCACCTTGCAATACATTATTGCTATATAAATTCATTTTTGTTGTGAAAACCTAATCCACATTACAATACCTATATACATTGTAAGAGCTTTCTTTTTTTTTGCTAACTTTATTACAGATCCTTGCTTACTACTCTTCTGTAGATATGGAGGTAGGCCATTCCAGTGTTTTTGCTAAAATATTTAAAAATGAGTGCTAAGTACGAGGTTATTGATTATAATCACATGATCAGTCCCATTGCTTTAATAGGAAACACTGCACGTCATGCATTGCATCAGATATTTAACTCACAAACCTGAAATGCTCAGTGCAGTAAACCTAAGGACATTGCTAGGGATGCCATATTGTATGCAACCAGCTGCTTAATATTTGACCTCAAACAGGAGGGTGAACATTCTGGAAAATTGTGTGCCCAGTTTTATTACTGTTGCAATGTTTGCAAGAAAGAGATTTTTGGCAGTTATAGCAAGTCATGGCTGCCTACAGATTGAAATACACTATATTAACAAAAGTATTGGGACGCCTGCCTTTACACACACACATGAATGTTAATGGCATTCCAGTCTTAGTCTGTAGGGTTCAATATTGAGTTGGCCCACCCTTCGCAGCTATAACAGCTTCAACTCTTCTGGGAAGGCTGTCCACAAGGTTTAGAAGTGTCTATGGGAATGTTTGACCATTCTTCCAGAAGAGCATTTGTGAGGTCAGGCACTGATGTTGGATAAGAAGGCCTGGCTCTCAGTCTTGAGTCTAATTCATCCCAAAGGTGTTCTATCGGGTTGAGGTCAGGCCTCTGTGCAGGCCAGTCAAGTTCCTCCACCCACCCCAAACTTGCTCATCCATGTCTTTATGGACTTTGCTTTGAGCACTGGTCCAAATCATTTGGTGGAGGGGGGATTATGGTGTGGGGTTGTTTTTCAGGGGTTGGGCTTGGCCCCTTAGTTCCAGGGAAGGGAACTCTTAAGACATCAGCATACCAAGACATTTTGGACAATTTCATGCTCCCAACTTTGTGGGAACAATTTGGGGATGGCCCCTTCCTGTTCCAACATGACTGCGCACCAGGGCACAAAGCAAGGTCCATAAAGATATGGATGAGCAATTTTGGGGTGGAGGAACTTGACTGGCCTACACAGAGTCCTGACCTCAACCCGACAGTACACCTTTGGGATGAATTTGAGTGCTTCTGGAAGAATGGACAAACATTCCCATAGACACACTCCTAAACCTTGTGGACAGCCTTCCTAGAAGAGTTGAAGCTGTTATAGCTGCAAAGGGTGGGCCAACTCAATATTGAACCCTAAGGACTGGGACACCATTAAAGTTCATGCGCGTGTAAAGGCCCAATACTTTTGGAGATATAGTGTATATCTGTAAAGATTGGGAAAATATTTTTAATTGGATGATTTTTTTTTAAAAATAACCAAAAAATGGTAATACACCCTTTTTATGAACTTTGCTACCTGATTTGTGAAAATGTTTTTAAATTTGTAAGATTTTGATATCCAGATATCCCAGCCAGACAGCACAGCCAGGTTGTGAACTCGCATTTTTTCCCACCGCAAATAAGCAATGCAGCTTGGTTCAAATACCCCCACCCCCCAGCCTACTGTCTGATCAAAAAGTTGCATAACCCAAATTAAATTATTTGTCTGACAACAATGCTCTACAGCAGCCTTTCTCAACCTTTTCAACACCGAGGAACCCTTGAAATAATTCTCCGGTCTCGGGGAACCCCTGCTAAAAATGAGAAATCTACAACTCATGATACATTAGTGTGATGGTCAATGGGAAGAATGCTCCTTACACTTGTGGTCATTGGGAAGAATGGCCCCCTTACAGATAGCTAAAAAGATCAATTATGTCATTGGGAATTTATCTGAGAGGTAGAAATTGACCAATGCTCAAGGAACCCCTAGCAACTTCTTGAGGAACCCTAGGGTTCCACGGGACCCTGGTTGAGAAACCCTGCTCTGCAGCCTAATTTTTCATCTGTCTGTCCTTATCATTATTTGCTGCACAGAAGATTTCAGTAAGCCAATATAAAGACATAAATTGACATACTTATATTATTGCATTTCAAGAATATCTAACTCCATTACATTGTCATTTTTTTGTAATACAGTACTTGCTTGGCGCTCAGATTTAACGGGGAGTGTAAGGGATGTTGGTTATCTGAGACAACATGAAGCACGTTTCACAGGCTCACCGGAAAACTGTCCCAGAAAATATTTGTAAAATGTTGATAACTGTGGATCAATGTTTTACAGCAGATGCCTGTAACTATATAGAGTCTTTTTGTTCTCTACATAGGTTCATCCGCTGTTAGTCCGCGAAAGAAGAAGCGACTCATCCAGAACCAAATTCCTAAGACGCACGGTCAGCGTCCCCGTGGAGGGGAAGCATCCTGACGAACACGGTACTAAATAATCTTTCATACATGTTGTGTGTAACACGTCACGTATTGTGGCTCAGTGACTTGGAGTGAAACAACATGTGACAGTACAATGACCCACAAGACACAAGGCTGGAACTTGGCCATATACAGTACATGGCTCATTGTGTAAATAGGAGTTTAAGTTATTATCAGGAGTCATTTGTATTGTAAAAGTATTGGATTGAGTATGAGCGTAGTTGAGAATCAAGTAAAAAGTATGATAGAATCACAAGTTGCACACAATTTGAGATTACTGTTTGATTTATCACCTTTGACCACCTGACAAGTCTAATTTAAAATTGCACAGGTTTGATGGAACTGGAAAAAGGGTACAACACTGCCCGTTGACCTATGCCAGGGATAAGCAATTAGCGGACCTCCAGCTGTTGCAAAACTAAAAGTCCCATCATGCCTCTGCCTCTGGGTGTCATGCTTGTGGCTGTCAGAGTCTTTCTATGCCTCATGGTATTTGTAGTTCTGCAACATCTGGAGGTCTGCTAATTGCATATCCCTGATCTATGCTGTCATGACCAGTGGTGGAAAGACTTAAAATATAACTAAAGGCAAAACCTTTTTTTTTCCGTTTTGGATAGTGAGAAAAAAACAGAGACCACCCCAATAGTCACCAGAAAAAAAAGTGAAAAATTTTGGTACCCAAGGACTGCATGAAAAAATTATTTAAAATGCACTATATTGTCAAAAGTATTGGGAAACCTGCCTTTACACGCAGGCATCCCAGTCTTCATCCGTAGGGTTCAATATTGAGTTGGCCCACCCTTTGCAGCTATATCAGCTTCAACTCTTTTAGGAAGGCTGTCCACAAGGTCAAACTTTTCCATAGACACACGCCTAAACCTTGTGGACAGGCTTCTCAGAAGAGTTAAAGGGTGAGCCAGCTCGATATCGAGTGCTTGTAAAGGTAGGTGTCCCAATACTTTTGACAATACAGTGTATATACTGTGTTTTATTGATACATCATTTAAAAATTATTTATATCCAGATACAATAGTAAAAATGGCATACATCTCATATACACACTTGATTATGTAACACCCTACAGGGTACACAAACCGGGTTGTGATATACATTAATCTTCGTGATGTAACTAATGTCCTCTACATCAGTGTTCCCCAACCCAGTCCTCAAGGCCCACCAACAGGTCATGTTTTCAGGATTTCCCTCAGATGAATCAGCTGTGGTAATTCTAAGGCAGTGAAACTGATCAAATCACCTGTGCAAAATAATGGAAATCTTGAAAACATGACCTGTTGGTGGGCCTTGAGGACAGGGTTGGGGAACACTGCTCTACATGTTTCGTGGACAATATTGCTTCTTCAGAAGGAATAGGCTGCTGCAGCCATCTGCCAGGGGTATACTCTGTAAATGACTTGCTTTAGGACCTTCATTTGAGTCCTTGAGCCTTCCTTATATAGGCACTGTTTATATTTTTTGAATACTCATATGAACTGTATATGGCGCCAACAATTGGTGTGTGATCTACCCTTTTTGTGAGGGCCATTGGTTCATGTACCCCCTGGTAGTTTCTACATCGTCCCCCTGGGGTGAAGTTTTCCTGTTGGTGCTCCTGTTTTTGCACCTGCCTTCTGTCCCCCATACCTGCCGTGGGGAAATTGTGGTAGCGTCTCGACCTTGGCCTTTCACAGATGCTGGTCCTCACTGATGGTATTCCTCCTGAAGAAGCGGAATTGTTCGCAAAACATCTAGAGAACATTAGTTACATCATGAGGATTAATGTATATCACACCCTCGTACATTATCAAGTGTCATCTATGTTTTTATGTTTAAATTAATTTTCTGTGTACTTTAAATGTATGCCATTTTTACTACTGTATCTGGATATAAATAATTTTTAGATGATGTATAAATAAAATATATATTTTAAATTATTTTTTTTATGTAGTCCTTGGGTACCGAGAGAGTCCATTTTCCTTTTTTTTTTCTGGTGACTATTGGGGATGGTCTCCGTTTTTTTCTCATTGTTACATCAGGATGATGGTACCATCCCCTTTACTCGTCAAGTTTTTATTGCTATACAAATGCAAGTAGCCTAGGTTATGAGTAAGCCCTTTGTGCGTGAAATGCGTTAACCAGCCTGTCCCTTGGATGTTTGCCACAATGGTTTTAACTCTACTAAATTGAATAAAGTATCTGATTTTCCACTACATCAGTGTGCCGTTATCCACTTGCATTTGAATTGCTATCTGGAAGCGAACCGTACCTACACATGCTGTGTGGATTGGAATCTGAATAGGCAAGCCAACCTGGAGCAGTGTTGCTACAGCTTTGTCTATTCCAGGTTTTTTTTTTGCTGTCTGTGATTCCTCCATTTGTTCTGTATACTGTTATCATGGAAGTAATAGAAATTTCCAAACTTTGGGTTGACACCAGAATAGCAATAGCGGGGGAATCTTTCAATAGGGACGCTGATGACCCCGGGGACACTTTGGGATTTCCTTATTTTGGGAAGGAAGGTGAAGGGAAATCTCCCCAATGGGACACAGATGACAAAAAATAAACTGACAGGGGTTATAACCCTTCCTCACTCTATCCAAAATGGAAAAAAAAAGTTTTGCCTATAGTCCTACTTTAAGGGTCCTAGCTTTCAGACTGGTGCAATTTGAGGCGCCATTGCTTTTTTAAAGCCATGTCAAGGCTCAGAAGACCCAAAGAGAAATTTACAGATCTTTGAAACTCATCAGTCTGATGTCACGGGGTAAAGCCTTCTCTCAGCAGAACAATTCAATCATGAGAAAAGTGCACCTCAAAACATGTCTGTCTGGTATTATAGGAGTTTGTGTAAACTAAAACATAACACCTTCCTTTATGGTCATGGTATGTGAAAACTCCTTCAAAGTATTTAAGTTCAGGGGTTACTTTTGATGCTACAGCATACAGAGACAATTTAGACAATTATGTAGGGCCCTTTTGTGCTCCTGTGCACAAAGCTTCTTCATAGACAATGACAATTCAAAGACATGGTTTTACGAGTTTGGTGAGGAGGAATGTGGGTGACCTGCACAGAGCCCTAACCTCAACCCTACTGAACACCTTTTGGGTGAATTGTAAAGCTGATTGTGAACTAGTTCTTCTCATTGTCAACGGTACCCAACCTCACCATTTGGCTGAACGGGCTCAAATTCCTACAGACACCCTCCAAAATTTTAGAACACCTTCTCAGAATAGTGAAAGCTGTTATAGCCACCCAGGAAGGGAGAAAACTCTATATTAATTATGATGATTTTGTAATGGAGTGTCCAATAATCTCACATAGGTGTAATGGTAGGCTTTCACAAAGCTTTGGCCTTATAGTGTATGTCCTGCGATGGTGCCTTTTGGCTTTGATGTCTTGTCTGTAGTCTTCTGTGAACGTTGCCTCTGCTGGCCACATATGGGCCAATACAGACAACCTGGCAGTTCTGTGCAATTTTAACTTCGCGAAGGTTTTCTTCTGTTCTGTCTTACTGTAGGTGTTACCCTAAGTAACCTTGTCATAGTCCTTGGCAATACAAACTGAGCAACTGAGCATATGATGAAAAACATCCATAAGCAGACCAAACAGAAAAAGAGTAATGAGATATAATTAAAGTGTAACTAAAGGCCAAACTTTTTCTTTAGTTTTGGACAGAGTGGGGAAGGATTAGACCTGTCAGTTTTTATTGCTATCTGTGCCCCCACTAGGGAGATTCACCCTCTCTGTTTGTCCTGTTTACCATTAGCATTGAAAGTGAAAGTAAAAGAAGATCCCAAATTTTGGGTTGTCCCCAGAAAAGTAATAGAGGGGAACTCTTCCAATGAGGACACTCAAGCTGGTGGTCTAGGGGTCCCCAAGGGATTCCCTTTGTTTCCTTTCACTTCCTGTTTTGGCTATGAGACATGAAGTTACATCTCCCCAATGGGGCACAGATGGCAGAAAACAAACAAATAGAGGTTATAACTCTCCATTACTTTATATAAAATGAATGTTTTGCCTATAGGTCTACTTTAACCAGATTTGTATGGAACTCTTGACACCCTTTGCTCCATCCCCCCTCACTTCTGAGTCTACATATGGTCCTTTAATGTGATGTCCAGTGTGATTAATCAGCTGGGAGAATTAGGAGGGTTAGAGTCAGGTTCAACGTGAACTTTTCAGTGAATGTTGCCTCAGCCTGTATATATTTTTTTCTTTTTATCACATTCTCAGCTTGTATTGCCCAAGTAAAAATATTTGTAAAGCATGTGCACTTTATTGCTTATGCTTTTTAAGTACTTTGAAGCTGAACCTGGCTTTCTAGAGCTGCAATAAATTGGAGATTTTCTTGGGGATTATCCATCCCTCTTTACATGTGGACTCTTTGAACTGTTTAAAATTGTATTTGTTTTAGATTTTTCTCTCCTATTTATACACGAGTTATCAATTTGTATCAGTCTGTAAGGTTGACAGGACAACAATATAATCCCATAACAAGGAATGATAACGCAACCAGTCACATAATTTACTTGTAAGGCGTGTGTTTTATTTTAGGGTTTAAAAAATGTAAATGCAATGGACATGAAAAGAAAAACAGCAACCTAGCAAAACACATCCACTAATAGTTGACGCCAAACCCGGCCCCCACCCCCTCAGCTCTCGAAATTAGACTAGAACTACACTTTGTGGCCAAAGCATGTGGACATCTGCCCATCACACTTACCTACAAGGCCAAAACTGTGGAGACCCCTCTAACTGAATGAACTCAGGTGTTTTCAGTGAGAGGTATAGTTAATGCTACAGTATACAAAGACATTGTAGACATTTGTGTGCTTCCAACCTTATGGAATGTTTGGGAATGAACCATTGCAGCCTGACTGTTTCTCTGTCAAAGTCAGCTCCATAAAGGCATGAAGGGGAAGGCAACTTTTCAGAGGTTACGATCTACCTGGACAACATGGAGGAAATCAAAGATCCCCAGAGGGACGGCACCCTTTTTTTTATTTTTTAAAATAACTATCCAGCTCCCAATAAAAAGAGGGCATGAAGAACACAGTGTGTCACAGTAGTGTCCTCTGTCCCACTTCACATCACCCCCACAGTAGTGTTCTCTGCCCCCCTTCACATCATATCCTCCCACAGTAGTGTACCCCCCCACACTCACACAGTAGTGTCCTCTGCCCCTCAGCCGTCCACACAGTAGTGTCCTCTGACCAACCCTATACTACACTTCCCCCCGTCTCTTGTGATGACACCCCCACTACACTTCACCCTGTCTCCTGTGATGACACTGTGTGACACAAGAAGTACGGGAGAAAAATAACCCTCGACCTATCAATAAAATTTTTTATTTTTTTTCCCACGGCAGGGAGACCCCTAGAAACTAAAGGAGGTA
>BLSH010098903.1:495380-521859 GCA_018402905.1 Glandirana rugosa | reverse complement strand
TATATATATATGTATGTGTTTTTTCTTTTTTTTCTCCAACAAAATTGATGTTCTATGCCAAAAAAAATGTAACCAGATTGCTTTAAAATGAATATAATACAGCATAGACAGATGTTCTCTATCTGTCCATCCATCCACATTCAAACAAAATTGGAGTTCTAAACAGAAAACGAATATACCCAGAGTGTCCTAAAATTTATATAACATAACATCTCTCCTCATATACACCTTATGATTAGGTTGAACCAATACAACCAGAGTTTCCTAAAATTAATATAATTATCTATCTATCTATCTATCTATCTATCTATCTATCTATCTATCTATCTATCTATCTATCTATCCACCCATCCTTCCATCCATATCTATCTATCCATCCTTTCCTACTTTATCTATCAACTCACCCATCTGTATATACAGTATCATCCATTCATTTATCCTTCCATCCATATCTATCTATCCATCCATCCATCCTTCCATACTCTATCTATCTATCTATCTATCTATCTATCTATCTATCTATCCATCCATTATTCCATACTCTATCTATCTATCTATCTATCTATCTATCTATCTATCTATCTATATATCTATCCATCCATTATTCCATACTCTATCTATCTATCTATCTATCTATCTATCTATCTATCCATCCATCCATTATTCCATACTCTATCTATCTATCTATCTATCTATCTATCTATCTATCTATCTATCTATCCATCCATTATTCCATACTCTATCTATCTATCTATCTATCTATCTATCTATCTATCCATCCATCCATTATTCCATACTCTATCTATCTATCTATCTATCTATCTATCTATCTATCTATCTATCTATCTATATATCTATCCATCCATCCATTATTCCATACTCTATCTATCTATCTATCTATCTATCTATCTATCTATCTATCTATCTATCCATCCATTATTCCATACTCTATCTATCTATCTATCTATCTATCTATCTATCTATCTATCTATATATCTATCCATCCATCCATTATTCCATACTCTATCTATCTATCTATCTATCTATCTATCTATCTATATATCTATCCATCCATCCATTATTCCATACTCTATCTATCTATCTATCTATCTATCTATCTATCTATCTATCTATCTATCCATCCATCCATCCATTCTTCCATACTCTATCCTGCTCCGAGGCACAAACTTGCAGCACCTTTAGTCAGGCAGAGGGCAAAGAGCTCCTTAAGATGAAGCTGTATTAAAATCTTCTTACAGGTAGTGTCTTTGTATGATGATACAAAGCTAATTTAGGCTATTTATCTGTTTCAGCAGAATTCATCTTCATTCATAAGTCCCTGGCTTGGAACAAACATGCAGATCAGGAGCTCTGACCTCTTTCTCTGACTTATCGTGCTGCAGACTTGTTCCAGGTCAGTGGCTCAGAACACTGAAGCAGAAGGACCAGACCGCACCCCATCTAATGTCTATAGAGTATCCCCTGACTGCTCAGAACGATCGTTCTTGGTGGGAATAAGGGAACAGGTGTCGTGGTCTAAACTAAAGCTGGCTTTACACTTTTACAGTGTAAAGTGGGCTGAAAAAAGAAAAATGAATCAATTTCCCCAACCACACAGTTGATGTAGATGCAGGAATCCTCCCCATTGTGTCATTGTATTCTGACAGCGAGACCTCCCCACCATCAAAGTACACTGATCAGTGATGTGGCTGATTGGCTGCAAGCAATGTTTTAACGGAAATTTTCTGCCAGACCGTTTATGAGAGACTGATCAATAGATTGACTTCTCATAAACAGGAACAGCCATAGATTGATTTAATCTTGGTCGGTCCCTGCTGCACTGACTTTATTTCAATCCATGTTTGGCCATCTTTAGAGCAGTGGTCTCCAAACTACAGCCCGGGGCCAGATATGGCCCTTTGCCTGCCTTTATCTGGCCCTTGGGGTATTATTCCTTCCACTGACATTAACAGTGAGGCACCATTTTTCCCACTGACACCAACAATGGTGCATTATTCCTCCCATTGACACCAATGATGGGGCACTATTCCTCCCACTGACACCAATGATAGGACACTATTCCTCCCACTGACACCAATGATAGGACACTATTCCTCCCATTGACACCAATGATGGGGCACTATTCCTCCCACTGACACCAATGATGGGGCACTATTTCTCCCACTGACACCAATGATAGGACACTATTTCTCCCATTGACACCAATGATGGGGCACTATTCCTCCCACTGACACCAATGATGGGGTACTATTCCTCCCTCTAATACCAATAATGGGGCAGTATTCCTCCCACTGACGCCAATGATGGGGTACTATTTCTCCCGCTGACTCCAATGATGGGGCATTAGTCCTCCCACTGAATCCATTGATGGGGCACTATTCCTCCCACTGACACCAATGATAGGACACTATTCCTCCCACTGACACCAATGATAGGACACTAATCTTCCCAATGACACCAATGATGGGACACTATTCCTCCCATTGACTCCAATGATGGGGCACTATTCCTCCCACTGACACCAATGATGGGGCACTATTCCTCCCACTGACACCAATGATAGGACACTATTCCTCCCACTGACACCAATGATGGGGCACTATTCCTCCCACTGACTCCAATGATGGGGCACTATTCCTCCCACTGACACTAATGATGGGGCACTATTCCTCCCACTGACACCAATGATAGGACACTATTTCTCCCATTGACACCAATGATGGGGCACTATTCCTCCCACTGACACCAATGATGGGGCACTATTGCTCCCTCTAATACCAATAATGGGACAGTATTCCTCCCACTGACGCCAATGATGTGGCACTATTTCTTCCGCTGACTCCAATGATGGGGCATTAGTCCTCCCACTGAATCCAATGATGGGACACTATTCCTCCCACTGACACCAATGATGGGGCACTATTCCTCCCACTGACTCCAATGATGGGGCACTATTCCTCCCACTGACTCCAATGATGGGACACTATTCCTCCCACTGAAACCAATGATGGGGCACTATTCCTCCCACTGACTCCAATGATGGGTCACTATTCCTCCCATTGATACCAATGATGGGGCACTATTCCTCCCACTGATACCAATGATAGGGCGCTATTCTTCTCACTGACACCAATGATGAGGGACAATTCGTCCCACTGACACCAATGATGGGTCAGTCCTCTCATTGACACCAACAATGGGGCACTATTCCTCCCATTGATACCAATGATGGGGCACTATTCTTATCATACCAATGATGCGGCACTATTCCTCCCAATGATACAAATGATGGGGCACTATTCCTCCCACTGATACCAATGATGGGGCACTATTCCTCTCACTGACACCAACAATGGGGCACTATACCTCCCATTGACACCAATGATGGGTCACTATTCCTCTCACTGACACTAACGATGGGACATTGTTACTGATGCCAGGACATTTTCTACTCCTACTGGCCACAGTCTGGCCCCTCTAAAGTCTGAAGGATAATAAACTGGCCCTTCAATTAGACAGTTTGGAGACCCCTCCTTTAGAGTGAGGAAAATATTGCCACTTTTTGGAGAAATAACCTCTCTTGGGTGTTTCAGATATTCCAGATGGATATATTTTATCACCTGTGAATCCAGGTCACACAGAGCCTGAGGTTAAAAAAAAAACACCATGGGGATATTCTGCAAACACATATGGAAATGGTAGTTCATTTCATGATATTAGCACTTCTGCATTGCAGCACTGGGATCATGGATTCAAATCCTGATCAGGACACAATCTGCATGCAGCTTGCATGTTCTCCATGTGCTTGGTAGGGGTACTCCAGTTTCCTCCAAAAGGCATGCTGCTTGGCTCAATTGACCTTACCTCCTAAGCACTTTGAGTCCCCAGTGAGAAAAGTGTTATAGAAATACAAATTTAAAATTAAAAGATATTGAACTGACATTTAGCAGCCATCCAGCTGTCATGCTTGGATTGCATCTGAAACCTTTTTGACAACCTTTTATAAAGAGTAACCAAAACCAGTAAATGTGGGCCAGTTCACACTATAACGAGCTTGTTTGTGCACTTGCCAGCTTTGATAGGTCATTCATTTTAATGGGCTGCCAAACACATGGGAAATGAATGCAAGTGCTACTTTTACAAATTGTGCTGCACCAAATCGCATGATACTGCAGTACCATGTGGTTTGGTTGGATGCAAATGTGCTGCATTTGCTAGATGCGCTTGGGATGCCATTAACAGTTCATGGCACGCCCGTGTCTAGCATTAGTAGCACAGGATGAAATGAGAATGGGTATTAGAAGGATGTTGGAGGGCTAGGTGGGCATACAAGCAGTCCAATTATTTTGGCTAGGCAGCCTCTGCTCATATACAATATATTACCAAAAGTATTGGGACACCTGGCTTTACACGCACAGGAATATAATGGCATCTCAGTCTTAGTTCGTAGGTTCAATATTTAGTTGGCCCACCCTTTGCAGATATAACAGCTTCAACTCTTCTAAGAAGGCTGTCCACAAGGTTTAGGAGTGTGTCTATGTGAATGTTTGACCATTCTTCCAGAAGCACATTTGTGAGGTTAGACACTGATGTGGACGAGAAGGCCTGGCTCGCAGTCTCCGCTCTAATTCTTCCCAAAGGTGTTCTATTGGGTTGAGTGCAGGGCAGTCAAGTTCTCCACTCCAAACTCACTCATCCATGTCTTTATGGACCTTTGGGAACTTATCTGAGAGGCAGAAATTGCTCTTTGCTCAAGGAACTCCTAGCAACCTCTGGAGAAATCCTGGCTGAGAAACCCTGGTCTAAGGGGATGCCACTGATGGGACACAGATGGCAATAAATTGTATTAAGGTATAGGTGTCCCTTTAGGTGGCCTTAGGCAGGGTTGGTGCCAGCGGTGGGGAAGAGAAGAGGAAAGAGGGTTTTGAGATAGTACACTTTACTCTTTGGGGGACAGCACTGGTAAGTGAGGCCCCAGAGGTTGGGATAGATTGGGAAGCAACTGAAAGGTGACCTTGGTCACTTGATTTCTACGGGACAGTGCTATGTGACTACTATTACCTTCCCTTTCCTGCTTTACCTGCACCATGAACACAAATGTTTGTTTTGTTCCATTACTATAATTTTCGACATGTACAGGGTGGGCCATTTATATGGATACACCTTAATAAAATGGGAATGGTTGGTGATATTAACTTCCTGTTTGTGGCACATTAGTATATGTGAGGGGGGAAACTTTTCAAGATGGGTGGTGACCATGGCGGCCATTGGTTTTAATGTAACTTTATTCTTTCATGAGTTATTTACAAGTTTCTGACCACTTATAAAAACGTGTTCAATGTGCTGCCCATTGTGTTGGATTGTCAATGCAACCCTCTTCTAGCACTCTTCACACACTGATAGCAACACTGCAGGAGCAATGCTAGCACAGGCTTCCAGTATCCGTAGTTTCAGGTGCTGCACATCTCGTATCTTCACAGCATAGACAATTGCCTTTGACCATACTTCTCTTTAAATGAAAGTCTATTAGGCCAAAAACTGGTTCTCCTTCCCTAAAGTAGCTCTTGGCACACCAAGCAAGAGAACATCACTCTGATGTCAACCACCCTGTGGGGAGGTGCAGCGTAGTGCGGTGGCAGCAAACAGAGCCCAGTTGCAGAAAACTGAACCGCATTGAAACTGAAGTTCATTAATGCAGAACAAGCCCAGTGGAAAGACAACCCGACCTGGAGCACCCACAGCATATACAGCAATGAGTAGTAACAGTAGATCCCAGGTGTGCTGACAGTGTCTTTCTCGAGGGGCGAAATGTGGCCTGGCCAGTCCATACCTAAGTGGGGAGGCTTCCAGGAAGCATTGTGTGTCCCTGCACTCTCCCTACTTGTCTGGAACCTCTCCCTGACACTAAGCACTGTCCCTGAGAGATGAGTGACCCGTCCCTACTGTATCCAAGCGTAAAATGGGTGCAAACCCGGGAGCCAGGGTTTAAAATAGACTCTGCCTGATCCAATATGGCCATCAAAGTCACATGGGACGCCAGCATACAATCGGATGCTGCCTCCCTCTGATTGAGGAGATCATAGAGTAACGAGGCTCCTCTCAACTTCCTCCTCCACCTGCATTGCCACTGCGGATGAGTGCCAGCTGCAGTGAAGAAATTAGACTGTCCCTGCCCCCAGGCCCCATAAAATAAAATGGAAATCTGGTGTGGTGCATTACAGTGCTTGAAATTGCTCAGGTGTGAATGGGGCCTAATTCAGAATTGGCAGAATTATTCACTACCAGCATGTATATAAAAAATGTGCAGCGCCAATGTAATAAGTAAAATAAACTTTCAAGTCCATATATCAGTGTGTACTATAGTTCAAGGAATACAGGTGTATAACTTAGAAAAAAAATATTAAAAAATCAGCTAAAAAATCCATTGCAAAAAAGTCCAAATGTGCAACTAAGTGACTAAGGAGATCAGAGAGCCTTCCCACTTGAAGAAACAATCCCTATAGAAGAGTGTTCAGTGGTCAGCCATTACCTTCCCATCAGATCAACACTCATCAGATGCAATGGCTGCCCTTACAGCAGCAAACACGCGTGTGTCTTTATGACAATAGTCCAAAAAGGTAGATCTCAGCCCAATGCCCGCTTCATAAAGCCTTCTCACTGGATGTAAATTGGAGTAAAGCTCACTGGGAGCACGAGAGAATGTTTTGATAGTTTAACATTTATTAATCCATGTATCGTTTAAAGCGTTTAAAAAGACGTAAATATCTTACATACGAAGCCATTGCTGTCCCGGGACTAAACAGTGGCGTGACGTTAGCACTAGCAGCTCCTCCCTCGATGTGTTTCGTCCAATAGGTCCTTATCAAAAGGTCCTTATGTCTTTTTATACAGTGCCTTGAAAAAGTATTCATAACCCTTGAAATGTTCCATATTTTATCATGTTACAACCAAAAACGTAAATGTATTTTATGTGATAGACCAACACAAAGTGGCACATAATTGTGAAATGGAAGGAAAATAATAAATGGTTTTCAAAATTCTTTACAAATAAATATGTGAAAACTATGGCATGCTTTTGTATTCAGCCCCACCTTTCGCTGCAATTACAGCTGCAAATCTTTTTGGGGATGTCTCTACCAGCTTTGCACATCTAGAGAATGCCCATTCTTCTTTGGAAAATAGCTCAAGATCTGTCAGATTGGATGGAGAGCGTCTGTGAACAGCAACTTTCAAGTCTTGCTACAGCTTCTCAATTGGATTTAGGTCTGGACTTTGACTGGGCCATTCTAACACATGAATATCCTTTGATCTAAACCATTCCATTGTAGCTCTGGATGTATATTTAGGGTCGTTGTCCTGCTGGAAGGTGAATCTCCACCCCAGTCTCAAGTCTTTTGCAGACTCTAACAGGTTTTCTTCTAAGATTGCCCTGTATTTGGCTCCATCCATCTTCCCATCAACTCTGACCAGCTTCCCTGTCCCTGTTGAAAAAAAGCATCCTCACAACATGATGCTACCACCACCATGTTTCATGGTGGGGATGGTGTGCTCAGGGTAATGTGCAGTGTTAGTTTTCCACCACACATAGCGTTTTGCTGTTAGACCAAAAAGTTCAATTTTGGTTTCATCTGACCAGAGCACCTTCTTCCACATATTTGCTGTGTCCCCCACATGGCTTTTCGCTAACTGCACACGGGACTTCTTATGTTTTCTTTCAACAATGGCTTTCTTCTTGCCACTCTTCCATAAAGGGCAGATTTGTGGAGTGCACGACTAATAGTTGTTCTGTGGACAGATTCTCCCACCTGAGCTGTGGATCTCTACAGCTCCTCCAGAGTTACCATGGGCCTCTTGGCTGCTTCTCTGCTTAATGCTCTCCTTGTCCGGACTGTCAGTTTAGGTGGACGGCCATGTCTTGGTAGGTTTACAGTTGTGCCATACTCTTTCCATTTTTGGATTACGGATTGAGAAGTGCTCCGTGAGATGTTCAAAGCATGGGATATTTTTTATAATCTAATCCTTCTTTAAACTTCTCCACAACATTATCCCTGACCTGTCTGGTGTGTTCCTTGTCAGGGCAGGGCTCAGCTCTCAATTCTCAGAGCAAACTGCTCAGCTGTTAATTGTCAGTCTCAGCTTCTACTCTGTCTCACCTGATGATCATATCTTGCCTCATTAAGTCAGCTCTGCTGCTATATAAACTGCCTGGATCAGATCGCAGATGCCTTCGCCTTGCTCAACATCTCTGGAGAAATCTCTGCTTTGGTTTCCTGTGAAAGACTTTGCCTGTCTGCCATTCCCTTCTGATTCCTGGATTCAGGACCCAGCTGACTCTCCTCCTGGCTCCTGACCCTGCATGCCGTATGTTTGACCTCGCTGATCTCTGGACTCCTGTTTCACTCGCTTGCTCTGACTATTCGTTCGGGTTACCGAACCCTGGCACATGTTTTGACCACGTTTACTCTGTTTATATCATTTTACCTTTTTATTAAAAAGTGAGATTTTACTGTCTTGGTCTGATTCATGGTTCCTGATAGGGCTTCACAGAACAGCAGTATTTATACTGAGATTCAATTACACACAGGTGGACTCTATTTACTAATTAGGTGACTTCTGAAGGCAATTGGTTCCACTAGATTTTAGTTAGGGTTATCAGAGTAAAGGGGGCTGAATAAGATATTTATTTGTAAAAAAATTTGAAAATCATTTATCATTTTCCTTCCACTTCACAATTATGTGCCACTTTGTGTTGGTCTATCACATAAAATCCCAATAAAATACATTTATGTTTTTGGTTGTAACATGACAAAATGTGGAAAATTTCAGGGGGTATGGATTCTTTGACATTGGCGCTGCACATTTTTTATATATATGTTAATTTAAGTTTTAAGTATACTGCTTATATGCAAAAACTGCCACTGAGATTATTTTACAGTGCAGAAATGACTTCTTCATATTCACTACCAGCGCTCTTCACAGCAACTAGTCAGGTTTTCATTTTCTTTTAAACCAGCAGCTGTGATATGATTGGTTGCTGAGGGTAGCACATCATCCTCTAACTTCTATTGGAATTTCTCAGCTGTTTCCAGGGATCAGTATGGAGAATATTGACATTGATCACTACCTTACTCACTGATCCATTATTCTAGCACTATGTCTCCTTTCTACTTTTACTGCTGGACTCGCCAGGGCTCCCCGCAGTTTAGCTGGTGTCCATCACCACCACGGTCCAGCATCTTGGTTGCTAGGTAACCGCAAGCTGCATCTTCCTGGAAACGCGTAGTTCAGACACAGGAATTCCAAGAAGTGCTGGCGTGCACACACGGGGGCCTTATTTGTCTGTCTGTGATACCCCATACCCCCTGTCGGTGTTGTCTCACAGCCACCAAAAAAATACAAAGCTGTGCTAGAAAAGGATAGCTGGATAAAGAAAGGTGGAATCTGACTGGTTACTGCAGAACATTGTGTGCCTTAGGAAGCAGTTGTTGTCTATCAGTACCTAGTCACTTCCTCTACGATGTGTCACAGGTCCCTTTTCCCCGTGATGCTCCACAGTTAAGAATGATCATGTTTTGATTGTTTTGTGCTTTGTGCAGCTTTGGGAATTCAGATTATGTGCAACAATGAGGCCATAGTGGCCAACAGTGAGGTGTGGGTGGAAAGAGGAGGCCGTGAGCCAGCCAGCTACTGCAGCTGTCAGAATACCTGAACAATGACTACAGCTAATTGGCTGAACTCTGGCCTTCTCTTCAGTGTTGTACAGTTGTAACGGCTCCTCTCTTGGACTGAATTGGATTACTCTGATTTCACTGCACACTTTGAGCTTCTCACAGTGTGCATTAGAATCTGTAGGACAGGGGTCTCCAAATGTTTTAAACAGGGGGCTAGTTTACTGTCCTTCAGACTTTAGGGGGCTGGACTGTAGCCAATGGTAGTAGAAAAGATCTCGACCTCAGTGGGAAAAAGCATTGCCCCATCTTTGGTGTCATTGGGAGGAATTGTGCCCCATCGTTGGTGTCAGTGGGAGGAGTTGTGTCCCATCTTTGGTGTCAGTGGGAGGAATTGTGCCCCATACTTGGTGTCAGTGGGAGGAATTGTGCCCCATCGTTGGTGTCAGTGGGAGGAGTTGTGTCCCATCTTTGGTGTCAGTGGGAGGAATTGTGCCCCATCGTTGGTGTCAGTGGGAGGAGTTGTGTCCCATCTTTGGTGTCAGTGGGAGGAATTGTGCCCCATACTTGGTGTCAGTGGGAGGAAAAGCTCCCCATCATTGCTGTCAGTGGGAGGAATTGTGCCCCATCATTAGTGTCTTTGTGCCCAATTGTTGGTGTCATTGGGAGGAATTGTACCCCATCATTGGTGTCAGTGGGAGGAATTGTGCCCGATGATTGGTATCAGTGGGTGGAATAGTGCCCCATCATTGGGCCCAATTATTGGTGCCATTGGGAGGAATTGTGCCCCATCATTGGTGTCATTGGGAGGAGTTGTGCCGCATCTTTGGTGTCAGTGGAAGGAGTTGCGCCCCATCCTTGGTGTCAGTGGGAGGAATAGTGCCCCATAGTTGGTGTCATTGGGAGGGATTGCGCCCCATCTTTGGTGCTATTGGGAGGAATTGTGCCCCATCTTTGGTGTCAGTGGGAGGAATAGTGCCCCATCATTGGTGTCATTGGGCCCAGTTGTTGGTGTCATTGGGAGGAATAGTGCCCTATCATTGGTTTTATGGGGCCCAATTGTTGGTGTCATTAGGAGGAATTGTACCCCAACTTTGGTGTCAGTGGGAGGAGATGTGCCCCATCGTTGGGGTGATTGGGAGGAATTGTGCCCCTTTAGTGGTGTCCTTGGAAGGTATTGTGTCCTTTCACTGGTCTCAGGGGGAGGGGGATTATGCCCCATAGTTGGTATCAGTGGATGAAACAATGCCCCAAAGGCCGGATAAAAGCAAGCACAGGGCCGCAGTTTGGAGACCACTGCTGTATGAAGTTCTTTCAATCGTGGTGGCTCAGTATCACGTGTGGGCGTTTCCTAGGGTGGTCTGCATGCTACCTGGCTAGGAATGCTCGCTCCTCCAGACTAACAATCGCCCATCCAGTCATTTTGATATTTGCATAGCTCCTTCCAAAATCTTGCATCAGGGCTGAATGTCCTTGAGAGGAGTACTGAGGCAGGGTGCTGTGATGTTTTCAGGAAGCTCTGTACAGCACCCTGCTGGTTCCTCCCACCAGCCATGATCTGCCTTCATTGCACAGGGAAGCACAGAGACCTGGTGATGATGTCACAGGGTCTAAAGTAAGGTGTGCAATTAAACCGGAAAGGTTTTATTGAAAATATTCATAATCAGGGAAGGCAAAATATAGGCTGATTAAACAGAATACGTTTGCTTTAAAGAATTTAGAACAGATCTTTTCTGACACATTTCTACCCTTACAACAAGCCACATTTCATAGTAAACACATTTAAGCTGAAAATTAAAAAAGTAATTTTTCTTTAATGAAGATATTTATATCCTTTTAATTGCGAGAGAGTGAACATTTTTGGAAATGTGGCGATGAAATTGTGCAGCCGGAGCACAGATCGTTGCCCATAATTCATGACCACATGGCATCAGTGATTGGCAGACTGATACAGGAGATGCCCCAGCCAAACAGAAGACCCATGTGTATACGCACAATACCTGGGGTCATGCCAACTACACCCCCAGCCCGTGTATCCCTCTTACTACACAGACTCTGAAAGGGCTGCAATACTGAACCTCGAATGATTTCCTAAATTGTACATTCCTAGATGGAAGTTGTTTTTTTCAAAATAAGCACAGTTTAGGAATAAAAATGATTCAAAGTTCATGTAAATGTTAAAGTGGTTGTAAACCTCAGACATAAAATACAGTGGGGAAAATAATTATTTGATCCTCTGTAGATTTTGTAATTTTGCCCTTTTACAAAGAAATTAAGGATTTATAATTTTTATTATAGGTGTATTTGAAATGTTAGAGACAGAATAGCAACCAAAAATCCATGATACAAATGTTATAAATGGAGTTGCAGTTCAGTGAGTAAAATAAGTATTTGATCCCCAAGCAAAACATGACTTAGTACTTGGTGGAGAAACCCTTATTGGGAAGCACAAAGGTAAGACGTTTCTTGTAGTTGGTTACCAGGTTTGCAGACATCTCGAGGGATTTTGGTCCATTCTTCTTTACAGATCTTGAAATCCTTAAGGTTTCTTGGCTGTCGCTTGGCAACTCAAGGCTTCAGCTCCCTCCATCAATTTTCTATAGGATTAAGGTCTGGAGACTGGCTAGGCCACTCCATGACCTTAATGTGCTTGTTTTTGAGCCACTCCTTTGTTGCTTTGGTGGTATGCTTTGGGTCATTGTCATGCTGGAAGACCCATCCACGACCCATCTTCAGTGTTCTGACTGAGGGAAGAAGGTTCTCATCCAAAATTTTACAATACATGGCCCCGTCCATTGGCCTCTCAATGCTGCAAAGTCAGCTTGCACTTTTAGCAGAGAAACAGCCCCAAAGCATAATGTTTCCACCTCCGTGCTTGCCTGTAGGGATGGTGTTCTGAGGGTCATAGCCAGCATTTTTCTTTCTCCAATCACAGTGAGTAGAGTTGATGCCAAAGAGCTTAATTTTGGTCTCATCTGACCACAACACTTTCTCCCAATCCTTCTCTGAATCATTTAGACCAGGGTTTCTCAACCAGGGTTCCGTGGAACCCTAGGGTTCCCCCAGAGGTTGCTAGGGGTTCCTTGAGCAATGGTCAATTTCTACCTCTCAGATAAATTCCCAATGACATCATTGATCTTTTTAGCCATCTGTAAGGGGGTAATTCTTCCCAATGACCACAAGTGTAAGGAGCATTCTTCCCATCGACCATCACACTAATGGATCATGAGTTGTAGATTTTTAGTTTTTAGCAGGGGTTCCCCGAGACTGGAGAATTATTTCAAGGGTTTCTTGGTGTTGAAAAGCTTGAGAAAGGCTGATTTAGACGTTCATTGACAAATTTCAGACCGGCCAGTACATGTTCCTTTTTGAGGAGGGGGACCTTGCAGGCGCTGCAGGATTTCAATCCATGGCGTCGTATTGTGTTACCAATGGTTTGTTTGGTGACTGTGGTCCCAACTGCCTTGAGATCATTCACAAGCTCCTCCCATGTAGTTCTGGGCTGATCCCTCACTTTTCTCATGATCATCCTCACCCTATGAGGTAAAATCTTGCATGGAGTTCCAGACCGAGGGTTATTTTGCATTTCTTCCATTTGCGAATAATCGCTCCAACAGTTGTCTCCTTCTCACCAAGCCTCTTGCTGATGGTCTTGTAGCCCATTCGAGCCTTGTTCAGGTCTACAATCTTGTCCCTGACATCCTTTGACAGCTCTTTGGTCTTGGTGAAGTTTGAATAGAAGAAAGAGATTCTGTGGACAGGTGTCTTTTATATACATAACAAGTGGTCGTTAGGAGCACCTTCTTAAATTGACGGGACTAATCTGTGTACCACATGAGCACCTACTGTAGTCAGTCTGTGGGAACCAAAATTATTGTTGGTTGGGGATCAAATACTTATTTTACTCGCTGAACTGCAACTCAATTTATAACATTTGTATTGTGTTTTTTTCTGGATTTTTGGTTGATATTCTGTCTCTATCATTTAAAATACAACTATGATAAAAATTATAGACCCTTCATTTCTTTGTAAGTGGGCAAACTTACCAAATCTGCAGGGGATCAAATAATTACTCCCCCTACTATATGAACAAAGCATATCCCTGTATAGTGTATACTTGTCTCAATCCAGAGTATTCCTTCCTCTGCTATCAGTATGAGTCACTTCTCCAGTGGCGGCTGGTAAAATTTTAGGATGGGGGGGGGGGGCGTCAGACCCCGCACTTCCTTTTTGATCCCTCACACTTCTCATAAGCGCCACCCCTTATATATTCCACCTATTGTGTTGGGAGTATACAGCCCAGCATCACCAGATAGGGTATACAGCATCACCAGATAGGGTATACAGGGGCATACAGCATCACCAGATAGGCTATACAGGGGTATACAGCATCACAGATAGGGTATACAGCATCACCAGATAGGATATACAGGAGTATACAGCATCACCAGATAGGCTATACAGGGGTATACAGCATCGCAGATAGGGTATACAGCATCACCAGATAGGATATACAGGGGTATACAGCATAACAGATAGGGTTCATTTGAGTTCATATGAGCTCATTTGAACAGTTCCAGTGCTGACAATAGGGTGGGACCTGTCAAATTGCATGACAAGTCGCACTGGTCTGAACAGGGGTTAAATACCGCTTTACAAAAGGACCTTTCCAAAACAGCCATTATAGTTCTGCCTGGAGTACAGCTTTAAATCACATACACCTGGATTATTCATCTGCAGTGAATGCTTGGTGCATTTTAGAGTCACTACCCCATAAATAAACTCCTTAGCCCCCGTTCACACCAGTGCGACTTATCATGTGATTTGACAGGTCCAAATCACATGACAAGTTGCACCCTATTGTTGGCAATGGAACTGTTCAATTCGGTGCGATGTCTACTTTGCGGTACCTCACTGATTTGAAGTAGTTTCTGCACTATTTTTCGCTGTTTCAGGTGCAACTTGCATGGACATTTGTCAGCCAAGTGGCCCTGAAATCGCACTGACATGCAGCTTTAAACTCCTGCGATTTCAAGTGAAATTGCATGATTTCAAAGACGGATTTGGTGTGAACCAGGGCTTAAGGCTTGCTCACATGGGGGGCTGCCATTGCCACTCCCCTGACAAGCAATGAGAAACCGGCATTTTATAGGGCCATTGACATGCGCCTGGGGGGGGACTGCCTGTTTTAACCCTAAACTGCCCATACTACAGTGCCACAACCGCATGTGACATGTCACCTTCTCACCACAGCTCAACCACCTGTTTATACCACCCAATGGCTGCCCTTGTGAACGAGGCCTTACTGTGATAAAACACTGCATATCATACAGTTGACAACAGTTGCCATTTTTAATAAAAATAAAATGCTGCTTTTACCTTTTTATAATTCTTTGTTGCATTTCAGTTCTTCTGATCTCCTGCAGTCTTTTTGCAGCTACTTCCTCCAATGGCTGCATGGCATTTCTCAATGGGGGTTACTGATTGCAATTAGGTATTCCTGTCCGATCCCACCAGAAGCTGTCTCTGTACTTGATAAATCATAAGCGGCCCAGGCATACCCTGCCCAGCAAAGCAATGCCTCGGTCGCTTATGATTGGCTAAGTACAGTGACAGCTCCCTGGCGGGATGGCTTGGTTGGGTAAGGACTAGGATCTATACATGTCTGAGCTCATACCTTAATTGTGTGCTGAAATGGTCAGGGAGTAGTCTCCATTGTGACGGGATGGTTACACAAAAGTAGAAATGGGTAGCAGGGACAGAGTGCTGTCACTCTATAACAGGAAGTGCCTAAGCAAGGACTGTTATGGCAGGATCATTGTAAACTGAAGCTGCAGATTTAAAAAATATTGGAAATTGCTTTTGAAATTAACAGGTTAAAGCTTTTATGAGATTTTAGGGATTGGGTTTACCAATCCATGAAACTTCAGCTCCCTCCACATATTTTCTATGGGATTAGGGTCTGGAAACTCTGACTAGGCCACTACAGGACCTTTAATGTGCTTCTTCTTGAGCCACTCCTTTGTTGCCTTGGCCGTGTGTTTTGGGTCATTTTAATGCTGGAATACCCATCCACGACCCATTTTCAATAACCTGGCTGAGGAAAGGAGGATCTCACCCAAGATTTGCCAGTACATGGCCCCGTCCATCGTCCCTTTGATGCACAGAAATTGTCCAGTCCCTTTAGCAGAAAAACACCCCAAAGAATAATGTTTACACTTCCATGTTTGACGGTGGGAATGGTGTACTTGGGGTCATAGGCAGCATTCCTCCTCCTCCAAACACGGCAAGTTGAGTTGATGCCAAAGAGATTGATTTTGGTCTCATCTGACCACAAAACTTTCACTAAAGAGATGACTATTGCAGAAACAGCTGCTTAGTTGTTTTAGGCTTGGTTCACTTTCGAATACTGCTACATGTCTGGAAATCGCACATTTCCCAACATGCACAGAAATGCTCTGGCCTTTAGCAGATGTGCAGTGGTGCCATGAATTGTTATTGGCACCCCCACGCATCTGCTAACGGGTGCATTTTTGTACATGCCAAACTGCATAGTGGCTAAACCCGACGCGCAGAAACGCACAAGCTCTGTCGAACCTGCAGGTTTGAACCTAGCCTTACATATTGGCTGGCTATTTTATTTTTTAAATGTTTTATTTAAACCCGGAGTTGTGTTCTAAAGCCGTGGAGGTTATGTAAGTGCCTCGTGTCATGAGAGAGAGCATTTCACAGCAGGGGTGCAGCGCGGGAGAAATCCGGGATTTGTGATTGTTAGAAGAGGCGATCAAAGCAATCTGGAGAGATAGTTGTGGTGAAGAGCACAGGCTCCGTACGGGGGAGTATTTGGAAATGAGCGAGGTTACGTGTTGAGGTGGCAACGCTGTTTCATGCACTTGCTGGGAACCGGCCCTCGTTCTCCCTCTTTCACGTTTCCCGATTCTCTGTGCATTACTTAATATGTAGAGCTATTAATACAGCAGCTCCGCAATAACTGCTTTCACCATGTGTTTAAAAATAATTTGAGATATGGATTGCATAAGAGCTGAATGGGAGCCACACGGGGGCATTTAGAAACCACTTTAGGATGAAATATGACATATAGAGGATGTGCCTATTGCATAGTGTGGAGATCGGCTTATCCGCTGCGACCGCAGAGCCAAAATTCTGCTCGGGGGCATCGTGGGCCTTCTGTCTTCATAGGGCTCTGCATTTCACATGGCAACCAATCACAAGTTAGCTCTCATTAATTATTGTATGTTAGGAAATGAACGGGATAATCGCATTGGCTTCTGCTGTGAGCTAGAAAAAATACAAGTGGATCTGTTGGCCACAGGAACCGTTCAGATTTCTAGTTTTAGTTTCCAGTGAGCCTTTGAACTCCAGCCCTCCCTTCAGTCTTGCATGGTTGTAGCGGCTAATTTCCTCTTCTGAAATGGCTTACTCTGATTTCACTGAACACTGTGAGCTTCTCACCATGTGCACTAGTAGCTGCAGCAAGTCAACTGGAGCCTGCCTTCAAGTGTTACTTAACCCAGGACCCTGCATTCACTATATCTGGTGGTCTCCCACAGAACATGGAAATTCAATTATTTTAGTAAATATAATGGATAAATACCTTTTATCATCAGCTTTATAATTATTATTATACAGGATTTATATAGCGCCAACAGTTTACGCAGAGCTTTACAATATAAAAGGGAGACAATGCAGTTACAAGATGATTAAGAGGGCCCTGCTCAGAAGAGCTTACAATTTATATAGCAGTCTTATGACTTCTATGAGTGTCTAGTTAAAGTATGTAGCAGTGGTGACCCGAAATGCAGGGTACAGGGGCACCGCCCCCCTAATCTATGCATCCGGCCCCCTAATCTACATGCAGGTCACCAGACATTTGGATTCCAATTAGTTTTTTTTTTTTAGAAGCACAGTTGCTCTAATAAGCTTCAGAAAAGAATGGGCTTGGGGTGCAGAGCACTGCGCCCTGGGCACAGAGCACTGCGCCCTGGGCACACCCAGTTGTGTGACAATAGCAAATTAACCGCTACAGTGGCGCTATGGTGGCGGGAGTGGTGTGCTTTAACCCCCCACAAGGGGTTAAAACAAGGTTAAAAGTGCCCGCGCTCCGTGCTTCCGAGGCGGTGTGCAGCTGCTCCACAGGCGCTACCCCTTTGTTTTCAATGGGCAGGGGTGGTGGAGGAGCGGTATATTACCGCTCATCGCACCGTCCCAAAGATGCGGCTTACAGGACTTTTTGTAACCTCCTGCAAGCGCACTGCCCCAGCATGAAAGCACTCTGGCTTTCACATTGGGGTGGATGGGGAGTAACTTTTGAGGCGCTTAACAGGTGCTATTTTTAGCTAAATAGCGCCTGTAAAGCGCCTCAGTGTGAAAGGGGTCTAAATGATCAGTTACATAACATATTGTCACAAAATAAATAATTTAAAACTCGCTTGTTACAGTCTTAAGCTGAAAACAATCTTACGAGTACAGCGCACACATTACAGGCTCATAAATGCGCTTCTAATTTAATGATCGACTAAACCATAAAATCCCTCTTTTCTCACCCTGTAAATGGTCTATTAAAGAGCCAGCGCACCCAAAACTGAAGCCTCACCCATTTATAGACAGTGGAAAATTTAATGTGGACCTAAACTAACCACTTGACCTCCTGTAGGTTTTACCCCCTTCATGACCAGACCATTATTTGCTATTTAGCATTGCGCTACTTTACCTGGCAATTGCTCAGCCATAGAACACCAAATGGAAGTTATATCATTTTTTTCATCAAATAGGCCCCTTTCACACGGGCTTTGCAATCAGGTCCGCCTGTCAGTTTTTCAGGTGGACCTCCATTCAACCCTATGGGTCAGCGGATGTCAATGGAGACATGTTCGCTGACACCAGCCGCTATCTGATCCGATCCTATCCGTGAAATCCAGATGGACGGAAACCCTATTTTCCATCCGTCTGGCTGATAGGATCACATGAAAACGGACAGGTGGATCAGATGAAGACGGACAGACGTTTTCAACCGATCCCCCATAGCAGAGAGCGGGGCTCTGACAGGTCCATCTCAGCACAGTGAGCGGAGACGGATCTGTCATCCACCTGCTCAGCAGGGATCAGCGGATCGATTCCCCGCTGAGCAAATCGGAGTCCGCCGGGCGGAAAGGCCGCATAAAAGGACCCTTCAAGTTTTCTTTTAGTGGGCGTATTTTGGGACTCTTCGGCAAAATTATTTGCTAGCGTGACTTTACTCTATCGTTCCTACATTGCTATGTGTACTTGGCAGATGGTATAACCTGTTATGTTATGTTTTTTATTCAGTGTCTAACTTTTAATATTTTAACCAATTTTCAATAAAATGTATGCAATTTATATTCTACATGATAACTCATTTTTTGGGGGTGCCTTACCGTTAAAATCCCAGGGGTAAGCTTGTTCCAGTTCATTGAATAGAAGTTAGGAATAAGCAGCTATAGTGCGGCCATTGAATAGAAGTTAGGTATAAGCAGCTATAGTGCCGCCATTGAATAGAAGTTCGGTATAAGCAGCTATAGTGCCACCATTGAATAGAAGTTAAGTTTAAGCAGCTATACTGCCGCCATTGAATAGAAGTTAGATATAAGCAGCTATAGTGCCGCCATTGAATAGAAGTTAGGTATAAGCAGCTATAGTGCCACCATTGAATAGAAGTTAAGTTTAAGCAGCTATACTGCCGCCATTGAATAGAAGTTAGGTATAAGCAGCTATAGTGCCGCCATTGAATAGAAGTTAGATATAAGCAGCTATAGTGCCGCCATTGAATAGAAGTTAAGTCTAAGCAGCTATACTGCCGCCATTGAATAGAAGTTAGATATAAGCAGCTATAGTGCCGCCATTGAATAGAAGTTAGGTATAAGCAGCTATAGTGCCGCCATTGAATAGAAGTTAAGTATAAGCAGCTATAGTGCCGCCATTGAATAGAAGTTAAGTTTAAGCAGCTATAGTGCCGCCATTGAATAGAAGTTAAGTATAAGAAGCTGTAGTGCCGCCATTGAATAGAAGTTAGGTATAAGCAGCTATAGTGCCGCCATTGAATAGAAGTTAGGTATAAGCAACTATAGTGCCGCCATTGAATAGAAGTTAGGTATAAGCAGCTATAGTGCCGCCATTGAATAGAAGTTAGGTATAAGCAGCTATAGTGCCGCCATTGAATAGAAGTTAAGTATAAGCAGCTATAGTGCCGCCATTGAATAGAAGTTAGGTATAAGCAGCTATAGTGCCGCCATTGAATAGAAGTTAGGTATATGCAGCTATAGTGCCGCCATTGAATAGAAGTTAGGTATAAGCAGCTATAGTGCCGCCATTGAATAGAAGTTAAGTATAAGCAGCTATAGTGCCGCCATTGAATAGAAGTTAGGTATAAGCAGCTATAGTGCTGCCATTGAATAGAAGTTAGTTATAAGCAGCTATAATGCCGCCATTGAATAGAAGTTAGGAATAAGCAGCTATAATGCCGCCATTGAATAGAAGTTAGGTATAAGCAGCTATAGTGCCGCCATTGAATAGAAGTTAGGTATAAGCAGCTATAGTACCGCCATTGAATAGAAGTTAAGTATAAGCAGCTATAGTACCACCATTGAATAGAAGTTAAGTATAAGCAGTTATAGTGCCGCCATTGAATAGAAGTTAAGTATAAGCAGCTATAGTGCCGCCATTGAATAGTAGTTAAGTATAAGCAGCTATAGTGCTGCCATTGAATAGAAGTTAGGTATAAGCAGCTATAGTGCCGCCATTGAATAGAAGTTAGGTATAAGCAGCTATAGTGCCGCCATTGAATTGAAGTTAAGTATAAGCAACTGTAGGGTCACCATTAAACATAATGCAAATACTGTAAAAGCAGCTATATAGCCACCACTGGATAAAAGGTAAGGATAAGCAGCTATAGGGCTGCCAATAAAGAGAACATGTTGCTATGCCTTGCATTGGCAAAGCACACTTTCACTTTAGTGGCATCAGTAAATGTATCTACAGTATACATATCTATAAAATCTGGCCTAAATTGTACAACACTAGGTACTATAAGGACAAACCTACACAATCCATTAAATTATTATCAAATCAGGCAGGCCTTCACATGCCTTAGTTAATGGTAGATGTAAAGGAGATTGTACAATCAGATTGTATAGCGTATGGCCAGCTTTATGCCGGCTGCCTGTTTTGTATCAGATTTCCAGTTTCATTTCTGGATATTTTTCATCAATGTTGCCTTGCAAGTGTTTGCATTTTTGTTTGACTCAATCCAAATCACATTCAGAATACTGATTAAAATGCCAATCATTTTTATTAAAATGTCAGTTTCATCCATCGCACATTCCTGAAATCTGAGTGAAAAATAGTTGGATTTAGGTCCCTTTCACGTGAACGTTCTGATCTGGTCCGCCTGTCTGTTTTTTAGGCAGACCTGATTTAAATCTCCATTCTTCTCTATGCTGCACTGGCGGACGTAAACGGACATGTGTGGTTGAGCTTAACAGAGGAATGTGTTGGTGCCTTAAGGTGTTCTTTATTACATATCTGAAAACTAGGAAATAGTTTGGAACTACATGTCCCAGCATGCACAGGTCTTGAACAGCTGTTTCAAAACTAGAAGTCCCCAGTATTACAATCTCCATGTATTGAGCAGAGGTGCTACAAGCTGTTAGGTGCACTGCAGTAACTAGGTCTGAATCTACATACTTGGCAGCATGGAGCCTTTCCTTAACTGACCCCTCTCTCTCCTGCTGGGCTCCATCGCCATGCTAAACAGCCCTGATGCAAACACGGAGCCCAGCCAGCGCCTTATTGACAGGCTTGGATCAAATAGCTCTTGTTAACTCCGTTGCTGCTTTTATGGGTCTGTCTCCCTCTCGCATGAACAATAAAAAGCATACCACTATTATTTGCTCATGACTGCATTAACTTCGGTGACAGTCAGTGTGTTAAATTATAATTTAAGGAGCGACGGGTAGCGACAAAGACCCCATGATTGGCCAATTAATTCTATAGTGACTCACCTGCACTGTGAAAGGCGAGGCCTACTGCCACGCATACCGATTTATATTCTGCGCTCTGAATCAGGAAACCTATAGCTTGTATTTTAATTGAGGCATTGCAGACTATAATGGTGCAGGCTTTTCAGGGCCTGCCCTGCCCTGATGTCAGGCAGAGGATCTGTGGCTCTCAGGTCTTTTTCCTCTTCCCATTGGGGGTTTCTGTTCAGGAGAGCCCTCACCAAGTACCTGCAACTGATTCAAAAGCTCCGGAGTGGAGTCCACCTAGTTGTGGGCTGGAGTACCTTGCCCCTTGTCAGGAGCCTTGTGCTCCAGGGTTGTTTGCGGAAGGGCTGGAGAGCAGTATAATATTGAGTGTCTGCAACATGGTAGCTTCATTTCTGCAAATGGAGTTGTAGATGTGGTCAGGATCAGTGGTGTCCTCAATGCTGAATTCTGCAGGTACATTGTTCGTAACATCTTGGGGAACTACCCACAGATTTATGGCTGTAGACTGCCTCAGATCCTTCTCTCTCTTTATGCAATCCCAGACAGACTCCATGATGTTGAGAATCAGGGCTCTGTGGGGGCCAAACCATCACTTCCGGGACTGCTTGTTTTTCTGTACACTGAAGATAGTTGTAATGACATTGGCTGTATGTTTGGGGTTGTTGTTCTGCTGCAGAATACATTTGGGGCCAATCACATGCTTCCCTGATGGTATGACATGATGGATAAGTATCTGCCTGTATTTCTCAGCATTGAGGATGCCATTGATCCTGACCAAATCTCCAACTCCATTTGCAGAAAATGCAGTCCCAAACTTTCAAGGAACCACCACCATGCTTTCCTGTTGCCTGCGGACACTCATTATTGTACCGCTCTAGCCCTTAGCCTACAAACTGCCTCCTGCTACAGCCAAATATTTAAATTTTGACTCATCAGTCCACAGCACCTGCTGCCATAGTAGTCACTGCAATAGTGTCCTCAATGCTGAAAAATACAGGCAGCTAGTTATCCATCATGCCATACCACCTGGGACGCATGTGATTGTCCCCATATTTATTCTGCATTAGGACAACAAACCCAAACATGCAGCCAATGTTACTATCTTCAGCATAAAGAAGAATAAGGAGCCTTGGAAGTGATGGTTTGGCCCCTACAGAGCCCTGAACTCAATATCATGGAGCCTGTCTGGACAGAAGGATTTGAGGCAGCCAACATCCACATAAGATCTATGCTTGGTTCTCCAAGATGTTTGGAACAACCTACCTGCCGAGTCCCCGATGCGCAACATTTGAGATGGAGGATCCTATTATTCTCAATGGGCCCATTCACATCTGAGCATTATGTTGCTTGTTGCCTGTATTGTGAGGCTCTAAAACTTCTTTTGTGGAAGAATTGACTTTAAAATGCTTACAAAAAAGTGTGGTTTCAGGCACTACCATTTAAATATCTAGGGGGCAAAAAAAATGCACTGTACTGCAAGTTGTACAGACAAGCACTAAATGAAGCCTCTAAATTGCTTGCCTATGATCACACTTAGTGTAAATGGTGGCTAAGTTTCAGGTCCTGCCCTTTTCCTCCTCAAGCACCGAAGGCAGCTGCTTATTCTGCCTACCATCTGGCCTGACCCTCTTGCAAAGGAATAATGATTGCATACTGTGATGGTCCCTTGGCACCTAGCTTGGGTGCATCCGCCAAACTGCTCGCCAAGCCCTTCCAGCAGACCGAGCGCTAATACCAGCCCTTTTAGCCCAAGCAGCGTACACAGACAAGATGTTGGGGTAAGAACCTAAGGAATTGCTGTTTATTAGTATGCTCAGACACATACTTTATACCCCACAGGAGGACATTACCCTCTTAAGGATATTAGCATGACAATGCAAGCTCCAAACACCAATCCAGTTAAACCGGAGTTCCACCCAAAAGTGGAACTTCCACTTTAAGGGAAGGTGACCCCCTGACTTTCCACAACTGGCATGCCGTTTTTTTGGAGGGGGGGACCGGAGACCCTGTTTTCACAGGGTCCTAGGTCCTACTTCATCTACTCGTGCCATGGAACTGGAAGGAAGTTCACCTTCCCCCCTCCCTCCTGGCGATCTTCTAGGACACGACATAGGTCCCAGAAGACACATCCGCCATTCACAGTGCGCAGCGCGGCTCGCACCCAGCTTTGGCTTCACACTTGTGATGCCGGCACCACACAGAGGAGGGGGAGAAGAGCGATACAACAGGCGGACATTGCTTGAGCGTGGGACAGGTGAGTGTCTGATTATTAAAAGTCAGCAGCTACACTTTTTGTAGCTGCTGACTTTTAAAAGGGTGGAACTCCGCTTTAACAGCTAAAAACTAAAGCCTGGTACACACTAATAGTTTTCTATCGTTAAACCGAGCAGGTCGCACAAACAAAACTGACATCTCGTTAGTACATCGATTTTCCCCGCTGAGCTGTTGTGTTCTGACAAGGGGACGCCTCCCCTGCTAGAGCACTCCGATCAGCGCTCCCTGCCATTGGCTGAGAGCGCTGAAAGGGAGACGGTCGGCTGCTGGTATTTCAGCATGCTCGTCACACAGAAGCTGACCAAACAACCGGCTAACATACACATGGGTCAAATGTCAGACGTTTTTCTTTTTTAACTGATTGATGTCTCCTGGCATTCGGCCCATGTGTACTAGGCATAACAGTAATCTCATTAAACAGTAAGCTAATCAACAAACATATAGCATCCCACAATGGTTTGGTAACAAGGTGGAGTGGACACAATGCTAGCACACAGGCAGAAACAATAGGTGACTCAACCAACTCAATCAACAATGGGAATTCACGCCTAGAAGGCAAACAATGGGAGAGGTACAAACTTGTGTAATCTGTCCACTAGACAAGTCATCAGAAGACAAACAATGTTCTAGCAGTCTGATACGGTGGAATTAATTTATCTTTATAGAGTTCTTAAGGGATATTGTTGACAAATATTTCTGTACCAAGTGAAGGAGCCTCTCCAACCCAGTCTGCAGGAGGGAGGGCCACCATATTCCCGCTGACCATTAACCTGTACAAGATTAAGATTAATATTACACCTTTCCCTCCACTCCAGAAGGGAAGATTTATTGTCCTTATTCAGAGAATTAATCCAAGCCTCGCTCTCAGCGTTCATCATGTGGTTGTCCATCATTAGAGGATGACCTGCTGTCTCCATGGGCCATAATCAGTGGGTAGAAGGCAAGCCTCTTGTCCCGGGTTGGGATATGTGATATTTAGGCCTCATGCACATGGACATCTAGCAGCTCCTGTGTGCTCTCACAGTTTTCTCCCTTGATGCATTACTCGGTTACATCCCTTGCGCCATCTTTTTCTGTGTGCTGGGGTGTAAAATCCCCATAGTTTTTTGGCACGTGGGGAACTGCACATGCCGAGTACAACCGCCGACAGAAATGGATGGCTGCATGTGGCCTTGCCTTGGCAGGTCCCCTAAAGAATGGGGTCAGCCTGGTTCTGGCTAAGTGGACCACAAATACCCCAGTCCCTGTCGGGAGTTATACAACCCAATGATCAGTGCCAGGGTCCTTTTCCTTTGGAGGAAAACCTGTGCACTTTCCTGTGTGCTTCACTTTTTTTATTGTACCTGGTTTTTAGTTTCACGTGAGCGTACCACACCGAAAAAAAAGGAAGTATTGTTTTAGTGAAAGATGAAGATTTAAAAATATTGAAAATGACTCTTGAAATTAACATGTAAAAGCTTTTATGTGATTGTAGCAATTGAGTTTAGATCTTCTCTAAATGAACTCATAAAGGTTAGTCAATTAACACCATAGAAGAGGAGTCACTAAAAACCACAAAGGGAGCAAAAAACTGAACAAGCCCCCCCCCATCTCATCCAGCCAGTATCTTGTTCAGCCTTTGAGCTGCTCATTTAAAAAAAAATGATTAGCCTGGTACAAGCTCATACAGCAGAACTGAGGACAGGATGTGAAGGGAAGAGTCGCAGCTTCAGATGGAATGTGAGTACAGCTGAATTATGAAGAGACGCCGGCATGGTTAAGCCCAGGAGCAGTTGCTCTTCACCATTGATAATTAGACCCTTGATAGTAACCTCACCCCCCTTCTAGGATCAGCTACAGAGCTTAAAGCTTCCCTTCAGTTTTGCACAGTTGTGCCTGGACTGAAGCTGCTTACTCTGATTTCATTGCACACTGTGAGCTTCTCACCATGTGTATTAGAAGCTGCAGCAAGTAAGGCCAGCCATCAGTGGCAACTGGTGCCTAATTTTCTTGGGGGGGTGGCCCGCTGCCCCCGGCCAGCCAACCCCCCTTCCGCCAGCCAGCCAACCACCCCCCGTTGCTCGTTCAATCGCCGCTACTTCCCCCTTCATCGATCGATTGATCGCTGCTGCGCTCGCCCATCAAGCCTCCCATCAGCGCCGCACTTACCTCATCCAGGCCTGCATCTACTCCCGAGTCCCGGCAGTTGCTTCTCCTCCTAGCCAATCAGGACTTAGGACTCCTGAAAAATTATTTAGGACGCGGGTCCTGAGACCCATTTGGCCAGGAGGAGAAGCATGAAGACAATAGCAAATATTATTCGCTATTGTCACACAACTGGATGTGCTCAGGGCGCAGTGCTCTGCGCCGCGAGCCCACCCTTTTTTTAAGCCAATTAGAGCCTCCGGCTTTAATCACGTCCTTCAAAAAAAAAAAAACCCATTGGAATCCATGCGTCCCACGCCCTGCATGTATATTAGGGGCTGGGTGCATGGATGGGGGGGGGGGGGGGGC